>JAULKQ010000009.1:0-386409 GCA_032356285.1 Smithsoniella earleae
ATAAGGCCGTCATTCTTTTTTCCGACGGTGAGGATCACAGCAGTGAAACTGAAGCCACAGCCAAAGCTTTGGCCAGTCAGAAAATCCGCATCTTCACAGTTGGCGCGGCAACAGATGAGGGAGAACTCATACCGGTGACCGATGAAAATAACCGCCAGGACTTTCACCGTGACAGTGAAGGCAATGTCGTGAAGACACGTCTCAACTCGGAAAGACTGACCTCCATGGCTGAGGCCACGCAAGGCTTTTATGTGAACCTGAGAGATATAAACGCGATAGACAGAATTATGGAGGACGGAGTCGATACTCTGCCGAAGTCCGATCTTTCAGTGAAGAAATTCAGCCAGCTCAATGAGCAATACCAATGGCCATTATCCATCGCGGCGATTCTACTGGTTCTCGAATTCATGCTCCCGGAACACCGACTTAAAAAAAGAAAAAAGAGTGCCCTTCCCCGCCTTCCCGTATGGATTTCAGGACCTCTGATTTCAGGGGTGGGCTTTTTGGGGATGTATAGTGGAGAAATTATAGCCTCCAACGTGAATAAAGCCGAGCAAGCCTATAATTCCGGTTCCTACGATGTGGCCAAATCATACTACAATGAAATGTATGAAAAGCAGCCATTGGATCCCCGTATCGCCTACAACCTGGGATCAACTGAATACCAGCTCAAAAATTTCGACCGCGCCTCTGAATTATTCAAAAAAATTCTCAACACTGAAAATCTGGATCTTCAGCAGAAGGCGTATTACGGACTTGGAAATGCCCGGTTCCTTCAGGGTAATCAGGTTGAAACTCCCGAGGAGAAATTGAAGGCATGGAAAGAATCGCTTGAAATGCTTGAAGCCGCCGCCGCCCTCAATCCAGAGGACAAGAAGGCCGTGACAAACCGGGATTATGTCAGGCAGGCCATAGATCAACTCCAACAGGAACAGGAACAGGAACAGGAACAGGAGCAACAGCAACAGCAACAGAATCAGGACAACAATAACGAACAGAATCAGGAGGACCAGCAGCAGGATAATGAGGATCAGCAGAATCAGCAGAACCAGGACAACAACAACCAACAGAATCAGGAAGATCAGGAGCAGGATACTAAGCAAGACCAACAGGATCAGCAGGATCAGGACAACCAGAATCAGCCTCAGGAGAATGGCAATCAGAATGAGGAGCGGGACCAGAATCAACAGGATGGGAATAATAATGAGGACCAGCAGGACCAGGAGCAACAGGACAACCGCTCCAGAGAACAGCGGGACGCCGAAGAAGGTCAGCGTGAGGAGGGAGAGCCGGAATCCCAGGAAAGTCCACAACCCCAACAGGGACAGCCACAACCCAAAGCGGCCGACATCAGCGAACAACAGATGCAGAATTTCCTTAAGTCACTGGATCAACAGTCCAGATTTCTATTATTGCCTCCGACAAATCAGGCCACACGGAGGCCCGGGAATTCATACAAAAAGGATTGGTAAAAACAGGATTTAAAATGATGTGGAAAAGGAAACGGAAACGGAAGATAAAATCCGATGACACTCCCGGAGAAGGTGTGACAGGCATCCGATTCGGCGTCCTGCTGACAATAATGTGTCTTTGGGGAGTATCAGCAATGGGCCAACGGGTGACCGTGGAATTGATGGACGATAATATTGAGGTGGGAGACCTTGCGGTTATTGAGCTGAAATATGAAGATGTGCAGGTTCCGCGAACGGCCCGCGCTGTGGGACCCTATCAATATCAGGGTTTTGAAATCATACCGACACAGTCGACCAAACGCACATTTGTGAATGGTCAGACAACATATATATTCTACTCCCGGCTGCGGGCCACCAGAGCCGGAGACTGGACCATACCCTCATTTGAAGTGCCGGTCGGCAACAGGACATTCATGACCGAGGAGGTGAAGTTCAAGATTTACCAGAAAGGCATGGCTCCCAAGTCGAAATTTCCCAGAAACACCCCGGCATTTCTGCATGTGGAAGTCCCCGAAAAGACTGTATATATCGGTCAGGCCATCCCGGTGATCATAAAAATATACTATGATGAGAGTGTTTGCCGCAGACCAACATGGCCGGAAATTGATGCGGCTGGATTCAAGCTGGAAGACAAAGAACAAGGAAAGTCATTCCAGACTATGCTGCACGGCCGCCGGTTCAGCGTGACGGAGACATTCCGGGTGGCCGTGCCATTGAAAACCGGACGACTGACACTCGGGCCGGCGACAGGATCCATCCAGAAAATGTCGGGAAGTTTTGGGCCGTTGATGGGATTGACGACGGATCAGATAAGTATCTCTGGAGAGGCGGTTGAGATTGAGTGTATCCCCTTCCCCGAGGACAACAAACCGGAGAGCTTCAATGGTACGGTGGGTTCGGAATTTGTGATCACTTATAAGGCCAGCCCATTGAATCTGACTTTTGGCGACCCGGTGACTGTGAATATTAATATCGCAGGCAAAGGGAATATATCCGAGATTCAGCTTCCTGAAACATTTGATTTCTCGAGGTTCAAAACATATCCGCCAAAGACTGACAGTATGGTTGTCGACAAGCTGACAATGCAGGGGCGGAAGAATTTTGAATTTGTTGTAATCCCTCAGGAATCGGGAATTACAGCCCTGCCGGACCTGGGGTTCAGCTACTTTGATACCACGAACAAAGTATACAAAACCATATCCAAACCAGGGCCTGAGCTTCAGATTAAAGGAAATAAATTCCAGACAGCATCGGGAAAGCCTTCCGGATTCAGTAATGACGGAGAGGTCCCTTCAATGCCGGATGACCAGATGACCCATATAGTCTATAAATCTGGGCCTCTCATGGTCGGGACAGGAACTCCGGCTTCAGCCAGGATAGCCTTCTGGATTGTTCCGGGAATATTTCTCCTCTTATCCCTTGGAGCTGCTGCGTGGCAGACAGCCTGTGTATTCCTGGGCACTGCCGGGCCAGGCAACTCCAGAAATCGGAATGGGACCGCATTTGAGGACCACCAGAACAGACTCTATGAACTGAATATGTTTGCTCAGGCCAATCAGCCAAAGAGCTTTTTCAGCACATTATTCAGGTTACTTCAGGAAATTCTCGGCAGCAAATTCGGGTGCCAGTCATCGGCCATCACAGCTGATATCCTGAACCGTCCCGGGATTAAGAATGGCCTCGATGACGACCAGAAACACAAACTCAGGAACATGTTTGAATTATGCGACCAGGCCCGCTATGGAATGGACCTGAAGACCGTCGATCTCCTATCCATAAAGCGGGATTTTGAAGAATTGTCTTCAACAATTGAGAAAATGTGAAAATGGCTGATGTATTAAAAAACCTGTTGACCCCATTGATGACTGGTGACGCGACTGGCCGCTGCCTGAACTGGTATATGTACGCGCGATGCAGAATCCTTTTAATATGTATATCAATTTTTGTTCCGGTGCTTTCAGTGAATCTTCAGGCAGTCGCACAAAGCCGCGAAGGGAAAAGTAAAATATTCGACGAAGGCAATACCCATTATGAGAAGAAGGAATACGATCTGGCGATCAGAGATTATATGGATCTGCTTGAAAGCGGCTATTCAGCCTGGGGGGTTTTCCTGAATCTTGGTAATTGCTGGTTGCAGAAGGACAAACCGATTCAGGCCATGGTTTTCTATGAGCAGGGACTGACACTCAATCCATCCTCCGGGGAGTTGAACCGCAACCTGGCTATTGCTCTGGCCAGACTGAATGAAAGTTCAGGAAATCCAATAATTCAACGTCCACAATATATATTCAGGTCGGTGCATCTGGATATCTGGGCATTACTGCTGGCAGTAAGTATTTCACTTGCCGGATTGGGATGGGCGGTTAAGGCACTGTTCGGCAGCGAAAGCCATAGAGTGGTCAAGGCTCTTGGAGCTCCGGCCTGGCCATGCACACTCCTTGCCCTGCTCTTTGGGGTCATTTTCTATTTTGCGTGGAACGAATGGTATACCGAGCGGGGCATTATCACAGCAGATTCGGAGGGGATCCGCTTTGGGCCGATCGAACAGTCGGATGTGGCATGGAATTCTCCAGGTGGCACTTATGTCGAGATTCTCGATGAAAGGGCTGACTGGTATCAGATAATTGACTTGAGGAACCGTAAGGGATGGATCAGGAAGAATTCACTTTCCCTCATCTCACCTCCGGAAAAAGCCATCAGCTATTCAGTCCTGAACTGATCTGAAGAATCAGGTGAATTTACTGGAGGAATGCAGAATTCACTGGCAGAGATATTTGGCAAAACCGGCAGCTCCATGAATTCCGGCCAGAGACTTGAGTCGAGCCTGGCGCACTTTGACAGCGGACTGATCAATCAGTCTGGATTCACCGAGTGCCTCCCGAGTCTGCTTTAAGAACCATTCCGACTGATATTCGAGGACGCCTCCTCCGAGAACAATTTCTGACGGATATAAGCAATGAAGCCACGTTTGAATTCCCCTTTTCCAAGCGGTGGCCATATTGTTTCTGGTTTTTACGACAGCAGGACTGGATGAAGTGAAGAGTTCCCCCGGGCCATCCAGACGGTAATGGAGAGCGAATTGTTTGATGGCAGAGCCGGATGTCCAGGATTCCAGGGATCCGACAACACCCGAATAACACGAAGGCCCATGGTCCAGAACAGGAATCAGTCCATATTCCGGATGTTCACCGCCAGCACCCCGGTATATTTTCCCGCTTGTCACCAGCGCACCGCCAATTCCGGTGCCAACAGTCAGCATGAGCATGGGGTCAGGGCGAGGCTCGGAGGCTGAGAGAAACTCCCCATAAGCAGCCATGTCCGCATCATTCTCCAGATGAGCCCTGCATCCGAAGCTTTGCTCCAGAAACCGGACAACATTCCAGCCATCCAATCCCGGCAGGGTATACGGATTTCTGAAGACTCCACATTCTGAATCCAGTGGCCCCGGCCCACAGACACCGGCACAGGACAAAGCTGAGGAATCGCCGCCAACTTCTGAGCACAGATCTTTGATCACCTCGCTGAGACGCGATTCAATGGATGGCCCACCGGAGGCGGAATTGGTTGGCATCTTCCGCCAGGCCAGGAGTTCGAGGGATTTTGAAAAGATGCCGACCAGAGAGTTTGTCCCTCCGATATCCAGGCCAAGATGAAATACACTCTTACTCATATCGAAGCAGGTCCAATAAGAATTGCTGCTGAGAAAACCGGGAAGAAAACCCAGCTGATATCAAGAAATACCCTCAGGCATTATCACCACTGAACCTGAACGGTTTTCCGCCAGTGAATTCGGCACTCGTTGTGGTGGGACATACATATTTTTCAATATGCTGGATTATGCGGTTTGTGCCTTCAAAATGACTGACGAATGGGGCGCGCTGGGGATTATACATTGTGTCGGTGAGATCTCTGACAAGATGCACATTCTTACCATTTTTAGCCATTTGCCGAAGTCCGAAAGGTCTGCCCAACACGCACATATTCGTGTGGACTCCCGTGATAAGAACGTTACTGATCCGGTGGTGTTCGAGCATATTCCAGATTTCAACACCGTTATCAGATATATAGTCCCGGGTCTGATCTATGAATATGGATGGGATCTGATGGGTCCAGGGAGCGTCCGGGTTCTTGCCGGCATCAATGAGCTTCTGACGGAACATTTTCTGCGCGACGGGATCGGAGTCGCATCCTCCATCGGATTGGTCAATGGGATAATTGGCCTCCTCATCCCCTCCGGGCATCCAGTGGCACCACTGGCCAATATCCGAGGGGACATTCGGAGCCTGCGGAAGACTGCCGGCACGCACTCGAGCCGGTTGTCCCTTATAAAAGTCCATGCAACTGCTTGGCGCATGAATGATGAGCGATCCCTGAGCTCTGAGGTAACGGGTCAGCCGGTCAATACGTGGAGCCAGTTCGACGACCCGGTCCACGGCATTCATACAGTGATGCAGATCCCATACGTCACATAATATAAGCGCTGTCGCCCCGACATCCAATCTCACTTGTTCCTCGCGGAGACGAAAGCCGGAGTCTGATTTCTGGCGGAATCTTCTGGTAATGAGGTACTGATTGTTTTCGGACTTCCTGCGGGAAAGCGGCTCCTGGCTTTGAGAATTCCTGACGAAGCCACCGAGACCGGCCCCCGTGAGGGCCAATCCGCTCAATTCTACAAATTTCCTTCTATGCATATGATCCACCAATGATTTATGAAATTTCAGCTGATTCAGCATTATGGGCTTCAAATGGCATAAATGCAATGATTTCGATCCCTGTTATCAGGATGATTGCCCGATAAAATTAGACATCAATGAGACAGAGTCCGGAAATTTGAACGTGGCCAAGGGTGCGACCTGAAGTATTGTGGCAATGAAAAATGAGTCGACTGCCCATTTATGAAATTGAAGAGGAGCTTTGCTCGAAGCTGAAGCAGGAACCCAGGCTGGTACTGAGTGCCCCGACCGGTTCGGGCAAAAGCACCCAGGTGCCGCAGATGTTGAAGGACAATGGAGTGCTGGGAGATGGGGAGGTTGTGATTCTTCAGCCCAGACGTCTGGCCGCCCGTATGCTCGCGGACCGTGTGGCCTCAGAAAGAAAGGTGAAGATTGGTGGTGAGGTCGGTTACCAGATCCGCTTTGAAAACAGAACTTCGAACGAAACGAGAATCCGCTTTGTCACCGAAGCCATATTGCTGAGGCAAATGGTGAATGATCCGACCCTCAAGGGCATTAATGCCATCCTGTTTGATGAATTTCATGAAAGGCACATTTATGGAGATATCACACTCGCCCGGGCCGTGAGTATTCAGAGGGAATTGCGCCCGGATCTGAAGATCGTCGTCATGTCTGCCACTCTGGAAATTGAGACGCTTCAGAATTTCCTTCGGCCATGTTCTGTGGTTCGGAGTGAAGGCCGCACATATCCGGTCACTGTGGAATACTGGAAAAGGAGTGTGAGCCCGGATACAACCCCAGTCTGGGAAGCTGCAGCGGAAGCTTTCGAGATGTGGGCCTCGCGCGGCGAGAAAGGCGATGTCCTCATTTTCATGCCTGGCAACTATGAGATAAACCGCACGATTCAGTCGCTTCAGGGGGCCAAAGCGGCCAGGGACCATATTATCCTGCCACTCCATGGAGAACTTCCGCCAGACCAACAGGACCTCGCTATTACTCCCGCAGAAAAATCCCGGATAATCGTCTCCACCAATGTCGCTGAAACCTCCCTCACCATCGACGGCATCCGACTCGTCATCGACAGCGGTCTGGCACGCATCGCCCATTTTGATGTCAATCGGGGAATCAATACGCTGCATATCCACCGTATCAGCCAGTCATCCGCTGACCAGCGAACCGGCCGGGCAGGAAGAACCCAGGAAGGCCATTGCATCCGCCTCTGGTCGGAAAAAGACCACAGTCACAGAGCCGTCCAGGACAAAGCGGAAATTCACAGACTGGAACTTTCTGAAACCCTGTTGACCCTGAAATGCACGGGGGTTGGCGATCTCAGGGAATTCGGCTGGTTTGAAGCACCGGTGCCGCAGAGTCTTGAACGGGGGCTGAGCCTTCTACATGATCTGGGCGCCCTGGACCGGATGGAGAATGTGACAGAGGTTGGCAGAAAAATGCAGGCCTTTCCAACCCACCCACGGTATGCCCGCCTGCTGTTGGCAGCTGACGAATTTGAATGTGTGTATCAGGCGGCTCTTATAGCGGCTCTGACCCAGGGCCGGAATATTCTCATCCCGACAAATGACCGGCGAATCCGCGAAAACAGGGCGGATTTGCTTGGAGACGCGGGAGTGTCGGATTTTCTGATTCTGATGCGGGCATACAAGTATGCCTCATCGAAAAATTTCAATACTGGAGCCTGTCGGTCGCTGGGTATTCATGCAGCTACCTGCCGGCAGGTGAAGCCGCTCTTTGACCAGTTTTCGAGAATTGCTGAAAATCAGGGACTGGACGCCTCTCCAAAGAGAATCAACGATGAGAATCTTCAGCGTTGTCTTCTGATAGCCTTCAGCGACCGGCTCGCGAAACGGATGGACAGAGGGACACTCCGATGTGAGCTGGTGCATGGCCGCAGAGGCGACCTGTCCAGAGACTCGATCATTCAGGATGCCTCACTGTTTGTCGCTGCGGAAATCCAGGAAATTGAAGGTCGCGACAAGCAGGTTCAGACAATTCTTTCGGCCGCCACAGCCATTGAGGAGGATTGGCTTCTTCAACATTATCCAGAGGATTTCAGCGAGAAGGAGGAGGTTTTCATTGATTCATCAACAAGGAGAGTCCATGCCGTCAGGTCCGCCTGGTTTCGGGACCTGAGAATCCGGTCATCCGGCAATGGCGATCCGACACCGGAGGCGGCGGCCTCACTTCTGGCTGCTGAGATCATCAAAGGATCTGTAGCCATCAAAAAATGGGATCAGAACATTGAAACCTGGATACTGCGGGTGAACCAGCTGAGTCTGGCATGTCCTGAGCTGGAGATACCGGTTATTGACGGGGAGGCACGACTGCAGATTCTGACAGAAATCTGCATTGGGGCATATTCATTCAAGGATGTCCGTGAGCTTGAGGTCAGGAACAGCGTGCGCCAGTGGCTCAACCGAAATCAGCAGGAACTGGTGGAAAAATTCGCTCCGGAAAAAGTGAAACTCACAAATGGCCGCCAGGTCCGCGTGGAATACACAGAAACCCAGGATGCCTACATAGCAGTGCGGATGCAGGATCTTTTCGGCGTCAAAACTCTCCCGGAGATCCATATGGGGCGAAAACCGCTGGTTGTGCATATTCTAGCCCCCAACTTCCGCCCGGTGCAGGTCACTCAGAATCTGGCAGGGTTCTGGACAGATCACTACCCGGCCCATAAAAAAGAACTCCAGAGGAAATACCCAAAACATTCATGGCCGGATGACCCTACCATCCCCACTCCGCCTCACAGAAGAAAGAAACCCGAATCATCGTGACGACTGACTTGTCATACATTAAGAAAACGCTGTTTTGAAACAGTATGAGGACTTTACATTAAATATATACGCGGACAGATATGAGAATATAAAAGTACAGAGCGGTGGAGACCGCTCTGCACAGGTGCACTGATCATTTTACTTCACAATGCAGATTGCTATGGATTGGGTGGTTTATAGAAAAATCATGTTATCCGATGGTCTGCTGGGTGAATCAAGGGAGGCTGTCTGAATAACTTTGGGCTCGATTTTATATGAGCCATTGAGCTGAATCCATTCATTGACTGATGCACTCTTGTCTGAACCGGCATTGGCTACGGGCTGATTCACAACCACGGGTTCTTTGACTTCGGGAGTTGTGGTGTCTTTTCCGACTGGATTTGAATTATTTCCGTTGGAGGCCACCTCAACAATCTGACCATTGAGAGTGACCGATCCATTGAGCTGGATCCACTCATTGACCTGACCGGATGTATTGGGGCCGGCATGAGCCACAAGCACAATCTGTGGGTCTGGAGAGTCATTGTCCAGTATCTGAAGCTGGAGCCCGGTCGGGTTACTGATGACGTAACCCGAGCCGGAACCCAACTGAACAACCAACGTGCGATCAGCCTCATGTTCGGTATTGTCGATAACGAACACAGGTATCGATAAAGTGTTATTGCCGGCAGAGAAAGAAACTGCCTGCGGGATGCGCCCAGTATGTTTTCCCTGCACAGCGTCGCCCCCGACATTGAGTCTAACGGGCAACTGGCCGCCCGTTCCGCCGGTTCGGGTCAAAGTAATTGATGCCACATCCGACGATCCCTCACTGATTTCTGTATGAGACAGTTCGAGGGTAACCAGAGCTTTACCAGGAACAGAGCGATCGATTGTATTACGGTCCCCTGAATCTACTTTCTGCCCAGGGTCATTGATGAGATCAGTCAGCGACCCGGCAATGGGAGCTTCGTCATCATTGATCCAGGCTTTTGCAGATATGGCGTCAGACAAAGAATAGTATTCCCGATCAGCGACACTTATCTCAATATCCTCTGTTCCTTCAGACTCCTGATCATCAATTGGATATATATACAATTTGATATTTTTCTGACCTGTAGGAATTGTGATTGAACTGGGCAACCCAGCGAAGTCGACGCCGGACACTGCTCTGCCTCTGGATTGCAGTCCCACTGTCAATGGGCCACCTTCGGCTGTATCGCGGGATATAAAGAAAATGGCGGGAACGCTGCCCAATTCATACGCCTGATCGCGGGCCACCTGAATCCCGACGACCGGAAGCTTCTCAAGGGACTCACCCGTCACATCATCAATACGGACCAGTCGATAGAATCGAAACTGGAAACTGGAGGCGTCTCCATCTGAAAAAGTAACTTCACTTTCTCCAGCCCCGATGGTCTGACGGCCCAGATATTGCCACTGACTTGAATCCGTGGAGGAGAACACATTATATGTCCCCGGCTCTCCGGACAGTTTTAAAGTTATGGTATTAGCTGGTGCCCCTGATGATTTCAGCTGGGATGAATTACGGATAACTTTAAGTTCCGCAGCCTCAATAAACCCTGTCCCTGGAGAAATATTGTACCCCGCCAGGATCAATGCCGCACTCACCTGTGCCAGCAATTTCCCAAATCTCTTTCCACCATCAATCATAGCGACTGACAGTCAGCAGAGGAGATACCAGATCCAATAATTCAAACCCTCCACACGGGGTTCACCCGCCTCGCAGAATCGTAAACTCCTCGGAGGCACATACCGTCGGATACCAGGAAAATTTCAAAAAATTCCATAAATGAATTTCCTGATTCTCCGACGTGCAATCGATCAGATTGCGGAATGCCCTGAAATCAGGCAGACAAAAAAGTTCCCGACTAATTTCAGTACACTCAGCGAATCAGGAATGATGAATCAGATTCAGGGAGTCTCATCGAATTTTTCAATGACACCATCCATTTCAGTAATATTGGCAAGATTGGGAAATTTCCCTTTCTTAAATGCCTTATAGAGAGTGGGATTATGCCTTTTTGTGGCGACAAGACTGCGGAATCCACCACGGAAGCAGGCATGGATTTCCGCCTGGTATTTGAGAATTCTCGGACGCCCGAGAAACCGGCAGCATCCGGATCGGTCGCCAGATGGCTTTTTTCTGTCCAGGCAGAGGAAACTCACTGGAAGACTTCTGAGATCGACGCCCATAATCCTGGAGAAGGCGGCCCATAAAGGGTCCTGAAAAACCTGCGGTGGAGTGGGAGCGAATTGGTGGCACCAGTCCTCCCAGCGATCGGGCTGCATCATCGGACAGGCACTATCATCCGGACAGGGTGCCCAGGCATGAAATTCCCCCGTGAGACGTTGGTGGAGCTGACTGAGTTGTCTCGCCGGAGCATAGGCTCCAGGCTCGATCCAGAGTATTCCTTGAGCCCTGGTCTCCAGGTGATCAGTGAGGGCATTGAACTGCTCGGGAGCGAGCTCTGTCATCACGTGGCTGATAAGATAAAAAGCTTTTCCATCGGGCAGGCCGGAATGGACACGAATGCCGGGGAATTTGGCTTTGAGTTGTTCGGTGGCAAAAGCGATGGCATGGGCAGACCTGTCCCAAACGTAGACCTCAGGCAGAGAGTCCTGCGAACGGATTAGTTGTTCGAGAAATATTCTTCCTGCAATTCCGGACCCGCAGCCCCAGTCACAGACGGGTGTCCCCTCGGGCAGAGTCCAGCCGGTCTTCATCAATTCCCTCATGGCGAAGTCCCATTTCCAGCCAATTCTCTGGGCAAATGTGGCATCGTACGATTCGAGGGTGCCGGGGCGGGCCCAGTAATCTGATTCCAGCGGGATGGCACCAATGAATGATTCCCGCAACTCCAGGAGACGATCCCAATCCACCGATTCAGGCATAGGCATATCCCATGATTGGTGACCGGCGGGCTGGATAGCAAACAAAAATTCCAAACCGGGCGGATCGTGGATACAATCCTTGCATGCGACTGGGAATGGCACAAATTGCAATTAAACCGGGCGACCCGTCCGCCAATCTGCTTCGAATTATGGAGGCCGTGGATGAGCTCAGGGCACATGGGGCCGATTGGGTACTGCTGCCGGAGTGTTCGGATTCGGGCTGGTGCCATGGACCGCTTGAGGGTGTGAGTGGCACTGTTCCTGGCGGGAAATTTTATGAGAGTATCCGGCAATGTGCCTTGCGCCATCATGTGGGAATCACCTGCGGTATGACCCGTCGCTCGGGCCCGCATTTTTTCAACAGTGCCGTTTCCGTCGATCCGCATGGAAATCTGCTGCATATCCACGACAAAATCTATGAGTTGGATATTGCGCAGTCCCTTTACACTCAGGGCACCAGTCTCAAGGTCTTCCACACATCTGTGGGAACCGTCGGCGTAATGATATGTGCTGACGGATTTGCCGGCGATCTGTGCCTGAGCCGGTCACTGGCATACATGGGCGCTGACCTGATTCTGTGTCCATCCGCCTGGGCTGTGCCTCCAATGCACGACCAGGAAAGTGACCCCTACGGAAAACTTTGGCAGGAATCCTTTGCTCCGGTTGCCCGCAAATTCGGAATTTATATTGCCGCCGTAAGCAATGTGGGCCCGATTGAGAGCGGTCCTTGGGCCGGACATTCCTGTATTGGATGCTCCATGATTGTGGACCCCCGGGGCGAGGTCCGTTTTATGGCCCCATACGGATCCGGATCTGAGGCGGAATCCCTCACGGTCCATCATCTCCCTTTGAGGAAAAGAAATGTCCGGGGCACAGACTGGGATGCGGCGGGCAATCGTGGAGCCTGAAGGTCGCCGTCGATCTATCGATTGGTTCTGATGGAAGCGGCCGGGGTCAGAAGTGGCTGCTGGATCAAACCATGCCGGTTTCTGGGCAATGACTGATTGGGCTGAGTGGCGGGCGGGGCGGCCTGTGGCACCACGACACCATTTTTCACTCTCGGTTTCTTCAATTCGTCATTGATGATGCGGGGATTGAAATTGGGATTTGACTGCCCCTGCAGGGGAGTCAGTGTCTGAATGAGCTGAGGTGTGCCATATCCCCAGAGGGTGGGCACATTGCCCCGATTGTCGATGTATGTTGCCGAGTTATTCTGAGCGACTTCCCTCACCACCTCCTTCTCAACGATGTTTGTTTTCACCTCGGTGAAGGTGCTCCGGAATTTCTCAGGGAGTCTGACGACTGGTTCCTGAGTGACGCGGGCGTTACCCTGGGAATCGACGGTCTGCCGGGCACGGGTGAAGAGGAGTTCCGCATCGCCGATGTAAGTGGTGCCCAGATAGGCTCTCACATTGAAAACGCTGCCGGTATCAGGTTTTTTGATTGCCGGGACAGTGTTGCCGGTCATTTCCAGTCTGGAGATCTGACCTTCGAGATCGACGATGGTTTCAGTCCGGGCCTTGACCTCATCTTCCAGGGCACGGGACCGTTGCTTTTCCTCGCCGAGCCGGAATTCGGCCGCCCGGATTTGCGAGAGGTAGATTTCCTCGGCCTCCTTGCGATGCAGATTTGAACTGCCGACCCAGCCGATGCCAAAAGCCAGTGCCACAAACACCAGCATTCCCAAGCCTGTAAATATCCCTTTCATAAACTCGTATCCAGATAACCACTGAAAAGCATCAGATATTTGGCTGTTTTGTCAACAACCATTCCATCACTGCAGTCATCCTCACAGGAAATCCTCCGATCCAGGGCACATGGAATGCTATTCAGGAAAATTCCGGGCGATTATCTCCCGACCCGCTTGACAAGGGCGAAGCCTAAGGAAAGAAAACAGCGGCCTTTGTGGTGACACACGGATTAACACCACATCCAGCCGCCGTAAATCCTCCCACCCAGGAGGAAAAAATTGTCCCTTACGATTCAGCGGCCAATAACCGCTCCATCATTCAGGCACAACTTATTGGGATGGGGATAGAACAATAAAATTTTCTTCAGGTGTCAATCCCCTAAATGAAAAATCTGCTACAAAATTTCCTCATTGGTTTTATTTTCTTTGATGACCGGGGGAAAATGGCAGTATGTGCGGAGTGAATATGGAAGCACAAACTGAGATGCCGGATGCGCGGGGACGGTTTGGGCAGTACGGTGGCCGGTATGTCCCTGAGACGCTGATGCATCCACTGCAGGAACTGGAGGATGAATATTTCCGGGCTCAGCAGGATCCCGGGTTTCAGAAGGAACTGGACTACTACCTGAAGGAATTCTGCGGCCGTCCGACTCCCCTTTATTTTGCGGAAAGGCTGACCCGCAGGATGGGGGGGGCAAAGATCTATCTCAAGAGGGAGGATCTTCTTCATACGGGTGCCCACAAGATCAATAACGCCATGGGGCAGATACTCCTGGCGAAGCGCATGGGCAAAAACAGAATCATTGCAGAGACAGGTGCCGGTCAGCACGGTGTTGCCACCGCCACAGTCGCAGCAATGTTCGGCATGAAATGCGTGATTTACATGGGAGCCCACGACTGTGAACGCCAGAGACTCAATGTCATCAGAATGCGCATGCTCGGAGCCGAAGTCGTTCCCGTCGAAGCCGGCCAGAAAACACTCAAGGAAGCCGTTAATGAAGCCATGCGGGACTGGGTGACCAATGTGCGGGAGACCCATTACATTCTGGGCACGGCCTATGGAGCGCATCCGTATCCGGTGATGGTGAGAAATTTCCAGCGGGTGATTGGCGATGAGGCCAGAGCGCAGATACTTGAAAAAGAAGGTCGGCTGCCCGATCTTCTGGCGGCCTGTGTGGGCGGTGGATCCAATGCCATAGGTCTTTTTTATCCATTTCTTCAGGACGAATCCGTGGCGATGGTCGGTGTTGAGGCGGGAGGTCACGGTATTGAGCCGGAACGCCATGCCGCCCGATTCCAGGGGGGGTCACTTGGCGTGCTCCAAGGCACCCGGTCGTATATTCTCCAGGATGAGGTCGGTCAGATTCAATTGACCCATTCCGTGTCGGCCGGACTCGATTACGCTGCGGTCGGACCGGAACACGCATGGCTGAAAGATCAGAACCGGGTGGAATACACCTACGCAACGGATACGGAAGCCATCGAGGCATTTCAAATGGTGGCATCCTGCGAGGGTATCATACCGGCACTTGAATCCTCACATGGAGTTTCCGTAGCATTGAAACGTGCTGCGCAAATGAGACCGGACCAGATCATCATTGCGAATATGTCGGGGCGTGGCGACAAGGACGTCGCTCAGATGGCTGATATCCTCAGGCTTTAGCCCGGGTTACGAATTCCTTCCGCAGGTTTGAATAATATTCGACCTTCTCATCCCCAGCGGGATTGCCTATAACTTCATTCATGGCAGGAACAGACCTGAAGATCGATTACATTGCCCGACTGGCCCGGATTGAACTCACCGGGGACGAGAAACTGGAATTGACCCGGCAGCTGGGAAGAGTCATTGAGTATATGGATCAGCTCAATCAGCTGGACGTGACCGATGTGGAACCCACCAGCCACCCCTTCCCCATGACCAACATCACACGGTCGGATGTTCCCGGAACCTCACTGGACCATGAGGATGCCATGCGCAATGCCCCATCAAAATCCGGAGGACTCTTCAGGGTTCCCAAAATCGTCGAGTAATATTCCAATCCCCTCCAAACCAGTACAGCTTAGCTGAAGAATTTTAAAATCATCTGAAATGCCATTGGATTTGTCAGTCTCTCAGGCGGCCTCGCAGATACGTGAGAAAAAAATTTCATCGACGGAACTGGTTCGGGCGTGCCTCGACCGCATCCGTCAGGTTGACGGAAAGGTGTGTGCGGTCATTGAGGTCGACGAGGCGGACGCTTTACGCCAGGCGGCAGAAGCGGATGCCTGGCTGAGTCAGTCACCGGATCTGGCGGATACCCGGCCATTACTGGGCATACCGATAGGTATGAAGGACCTGCTTGCCGTGAAAGGCCAGCCATTGCGATGTGCTTCAAAGATACTCGGTGACTTTATTTCGCCATACGATGGGACAGCCGTTTCGCGCCTGAAAAAGGCCGGAGCCATTCCTTTTGCCCGACTCAACATGGACGAGTTTGCCATGGGCAGCTCAACCGAGAATTCAGCATTCTCCAAGACCACCAACCCCTGGAGCAACGGCCATGTGCCCGGTGGTTCCTCCGGGGGCTCAGCCGCCGCTGTCGCGGCACGCGAAATGCCCGCTGCTCTCGGCACAGACACCGGGGGCTCCATCCGCCAACCAGCCGCCTTCTGCGGATGCACCGGACTCAAACCCACATACGGGAGAGTTTCGCGATATGGACTTGTGGCCTTTGCCAGTTCATTCGATCAGATTGGCCCGATGACGCGGGATGCGGTGGATGCGGGGCTTATCCTCCATGCCATAGCAGGACACGACCGGATGGACTCGACCAGCGTACCCAAAGATATCGAACAGGCATGGCTTAACCTCAACCCGGACCTCAAAGGGAAGAAGATTGGAATTCCCCGCGAATACAGAAGGCCTGAGCTCGACCCGGGAGTGACTGCCGCATGGGACGAGGCTCTTGTCCACCTTCAGAATGCAGGAGCGGAGATTGTGGAGATCTCACTTCCCCGCACTGATTATGCGATTGCCGCCTATTACATCCTGACGACCGCTGAAGCGAGCAGCAACCTAGCCCGCTTTGAAGGCATCCGCTACGGGCAACGGGTCGATGGCCCGGATCCGATGACTCTCAATTCCAGAACCCGCGGATCGGGCTTCGGACCCGAAGTCAAACGCCGCATCATCCTTGGCACCTATGTTCTGAGCAGCGGATACTATGATGCCTACTATTTGAAAGCCCAGAAAGTCAGGACCCTTATCCGCCAGGATTTTGAAGAAGCCTTCAAGTCGGTCGACGCCATTGTTGCACCCACAACTCCGACTCCGGCATTTGCAGTCGGCCAGAAGACACAGGACCCATTGGAAATGTACCTCTCCGATATTTTCACAATTTCGAGCAACCTGGCGGGCAATTGCAGCATCAGTGTGCCCTGCGGATTTTCCGGGGCCCCGGCACTCCCACTGGGGCTGCAGATTATCGGCCCGGCCTTCCGCGAGGATACCGTCCTCAATATGGCTCATGCATTCCAGCAGGCAACAGACTGGCATACCCGGTTTCCCGAGCTGTAAGAGCAGAATAATCCAACCGACCGCGCCCACTGCCATGGAGAGCAAACCACTGGATGGCCTCAATCTTCTGCTGCTCGACGATGACGGATTACTGCGACGTCGACTGGCTCAGTATTTATCGGGACTGGGGGCGGAAGTCACTCAGGCAGCCAATCTGGAGGAGGCAAGGAATGCCCTTGGAGTAATCAGTTTTGAACTGGCACTTCTGGATGTGCATGTACCCGACGGACTCGGGCCGGATCTTCTGAGAGACGGGCAATTCAGCGACGATGCCACGGTCATTGTCATGACAGCCGAGGGCGGGATTGACGGTGCCGTCGAGGCCATGAATCTGGGAGCCATCGATTACCTGGTCAAACCCTTTGAGCCGGAAGAGCTTCCTATAGTTTTTCTGAGAGGCCGGGAGAAAAGACAGTCCCTGCGGATCCGTCAACATACCGAGGCACGTTCCTCATCGTCCAGGCTCCTTTTGGGCAGTGGACTGGCCGACATCGAGTCCAGAATCCGACGAATCATCGACTCGGACACGCGCCTGAAAACCCACCTGCCTCCCGTTCTGATTGAGGGCGAAACAGGCACCGGCAAAACCACTCTGGCAAGATGGATTCACCGTGAAGGACCCAGAAAACATAAGGACCTGGTCGAAGTCAATGCAGCCACTCTGCCCGAAAAGCTCGCTGAAGCAGAACTTTTCGGTTACGAAAAAGGCGCATTCACAGACGCCAAAGCGGCCAGAATGGGACTCTTTGAAGCGGCCTCAGGAGGCACACTCTTCATCGACGAACTCTCCAGTCTTCCACTGTCGATACAGGCTAAAATTCTAACCGCCATCGAAGACCACAAAATCAGACGTGTGGGAGGAACCCGGGAAATCAACGTGGACGTGCGTATTATCGCCGCCACAAACAAACCGCTGGATACCGCCGTGGCTGCGGGTGAATTCCGTGAGGACCTTCGCCACCGGCTTGACCTGTTCCGCCTTGCCATCCCCCCACTGCGACAGCGACAGGATGACATCCTTCCGCTTTGTTCACACCAGCTTGAGATACTGGCAAACCGTCACCGAAGACAGGTTCCCGACATAAGTCCGGATGGCGAAAGGCGCCTGCTTGCCTACCAATGGCCCGGGAATGTCAGAGAGCTTCTGCACGAACTGGAAAGGGCCATCGTGTTCGAGGATGGAGATCTTCTTTCATTCCGGCACCTCCCGATCGGCGACTCATTGGGTAAATCCGTCGCGGAGAATTCCAATTCCAACTCTGATCCTTATTCTGAAAGGCCCGCAGCAGCAGCAGCTTCCACCTCGTGGGTCGATCCGGATTTTCTTATCCCGGAATCGGGTTTTTCCATCGAGGAGGCTATCAGTGGGCTGATAAAGAAAGCATTGAATCAGACTTCCGGAAATGTCTCGGCCGCAGCACGTCTGCTTGGAGTCTCACGGGACTATATCCGCTACCGCGAGGATAAGAAAAAAAATGACAGCTGAGAATTTTGCCAACCACGCCATAGCGGGCGGCGGTCAGGTCATCAGCCCGGAAATTGGCTTACTGGTGCAAGAATTCCAGTTTTCAACTTGCTTCCCAACGCTGAGTTGCACAGATTGATAACCCGACAAAAATGGAATATCCTGTTTGCTCAAAAGTATCATCACTGACCCCGTCTGTAACTCTGGCCATCAGTGCCAAGGCCAAAGAACTCAAAGCCCAGGGCCTGGATGTCATCGGCTTCGGTGCCGGGGAACCTGATTTTGACACACCCGCACACATTAAAGAAGCCGCCATCAATGCCCTTAATAATGGCTTCACCAAATACACTCCCAGTTCCGGAACTCCCGAACTCAAACAGGCGATTATCCGGAAATTCAAGCGCGACCAGGATCTCGATTTTGATCCGAAACAGATCATCGTCAGCTGCGGCGGCAAACACAGCTGCTTCAATGTCATATTCGCGGTCTGCAACCCGGGAGACGAGGTCATTATTCCGGCGCCATACTGGCTGAGCTATCCCGAAATGGCTGTCTTGGCCGACGCCTGTCCGGTCACCATTACCACATCGGACGCCAATGGATTCAAGGTCACTCCCGATCAGTTGCGTCAGGCCATCACCGACAGAACAAAAATCTTTATTCTCAATTCACCAGGAAATCCGACCGGTGCCGTCTATACCCCCGGGGAAATCCGTGAGCTCGCGGACATCTGCCTGGAGAAGAACGTGCTGGTCATGAGCGATGACATTTACGAAAAACTGCTCTACGATGATGCTCAGCACACCTGCCCGGCCACATTTTCAGAGGAACACAAGGCCAATACCATTATCGTCCACGGATTGGCTAAGGCCTACTCCATGACAGGATGGCGCATTGGCTTCACCGCGGCCCCCCTCCCCATTGCCAAAGCCATCGATGCCTTCCAGAGCCATAGCACAAGTAACCCCACATCATTTGCCCAATCCGGGGCAGTGGCTGCCCTCGATGGCCCCCAGGACCATATCGACAAGTGGATGAAGGAATTCGACAAGCGACGACTCAAGGCGCTGGAGATCCTCAATGGAATGAATGGCATCAGCTGTTTCCGGTCCCAGGGCGCATTCTATCTGTTCCCCAATATCAGCAAATTCGGAATGAGCAGTGCAGACTTCTGTCAGAAGCTTCTCGAAAAAGCTCAGGTAGCCGCCGTGCCCGGATCCGCCTTCGGATCCGATAATCATATCCGCATTTCCTACGCGACAAGTATGGCCAACATCGAAAAAGGCCTGACCCGCATGGCTGATTTTGTCAATTCTCTGACAACTCACTGAAGAGAAATTTGTGATTACGGGACCCGACCTTGACTTGAGGGCCGGTCCACCCCACCATGGGTCTGATCCGTTTCAAAGATACGACCCTGCTTCCACTCCGGTGCCTATGGCTGAAGACAACCAGAATAACCCAGACGATTCAGACAAGACGAAGAGCACTTCGCCCGATGGCGCGTCGGCTGATGGATCTGGCCGGAAGGCTGCCGGCGGGAAAATCCTGACGGTCATCATGGAGGGGGTGCGCCACTGGACCTCAACACCTGCCAGAAGAAAGCTGACCCTGCAGCTGTTCGGATTCATCGCCTTTCTGGTGGCACTATGGTTTCTGATACCGAGCCAGAAGTCGGTGGCTGCCGTGACGGATCTTGGAGACAAAATTGGCTATCCGGCCTTTTATGTGGCTCAGGCTCTGCTTCCGCTGATAGGATTCCCGGTGATTCCATTTCTGGTCATAGGGAGTTTTTCATTCAATTTTCTTCCGGCACTGATTGGCACGGCGCTGGCCACGGCGGTTCAGTTGCCGCTTGCCTACTTTATTGGCCGGAAATTTCTGAAAGGCATGGTTCACCACCTGTCCGAGTGGTTTGAATTTCCAACCTTCAGACTCCAGCCGCAGGACCAGATCAAATTCATCTTTTTTGTCAAGCTGGTACCGGGGCTGAGCCAGACACTCCGCCACTATATACTGGCAATATACGAAGTTCCCTTCAGGCAGTTTTTTGCGATTGGCTGGTCGATGAGCATGATTTTTTCGACGCTGGTGCTGCTTGCCGGACGCACTCTGACGACCGGTGGTAACTGGAATATCTATCTTGGTATCGCCTTTATTGCTCTGGTTGTGCTGGTGATTGTCATTCTGCGGAGGCAGGCCCCATCCGCGGAGAAAAGCGACCGGAAGGAACCACAGTCCAATCCTGCGGATGACATTCCTCCGTCAGCTCCACCCTATTGATTTTCCGGTTTATTTTCAATCCACGGGACTGGCACCTCTGCTTGTCCTCCTCTGAAACGGATTTTATAAGTATTACAAGTATTGAATGCTCATAAAGAATCGCATGTCAGGAGCCTCCTGAAAGGACTCACCTGGCGGGTCACCGGCACAATCGTAGCCGTCTCCATTGCCTACTTTTACACCCGACGGATCGAAGACGCACTGAAATTCGGAGCGGCGGACTTTGTCATCAAGTTTTTTCTCTACTACGCCCACGAACGCGCCTGGCAGCTGGTGCCCAGAGGCACCATAAAAAATATATTCACTAAAAAAGCCAAAGATAATTTTGAGATCTGATGGCACCCGGAATCCTTGCCATGAATATTAATGAATTATCATCGCCATGGAATACCTGTCGCTCGGTGAATGCCTGATCCCGGTCCAATTTAAACGTACAAGAAACGGATCGCCCGATTACCGCCTGCGAATCCAGCCGGATGGATTGGTCGTCGTGTCAGTTCCATATTCAGGCTCCCGTGAAACTGCCAGAATTTTTATCGCATCCAATGCCGGTTGGATTCAGGAAAACCTCCGGAAAATCGCTCCCGCCAGAAGACTCGATAACGAATGGCCCGATGGTATACGTATTCTCTACTTTGGCGAATGGCAGCCAGCCAGAAGATCCGAAGACCGGAAATACATCCTGCTTGGAGGTCATTCATTCCACTCACCCGAGCCGTCTGCCGGGTTGCGGCGGAATCTCAGAGCCATATTGATTGGCCAGTCGCGAGCCTGGCTCCCCGCCTCGGTGCGGGAAATCTCATATCAATTCCAATTCCAATATAACCGCCTTTCCATCCGGGACCAGAAGTCCCGATGGGGATCATGCTCCAGCCAGAAAAATATATCTCTCAACTGGCGTCTCATCCAATGCCCGGAGTGGATACGGAATTATGTGATCCTCCATGAATTACACCACACACGCCAGCTGAATCACTCAATCAGGTTCTGGCGCAACCTCAAAAAAGACTGCCCTGCCCTAATACAGGCTGAAAGATGGCTCAAAGATTATTCATTTCTCCTCACCCTCTGATTTTTCCGGGCACTCCGCCACCCCACTTGTCACAATGGTATTGGAGATAAGCTGGCCGAATACCTGAAAGATGTATCTCAACCCGACGCGGGATATATAGAGAAGATCCATTTACCCGAATACCCGGTGAAAATGTCCTGAATCATCAAAGCATCCGGATATTAATGTGGACTCCACGGAGTCAGTTTGGATACCCAGCTCATCGAATACCGGGCGGGTTGCCAGAAAATCATAGAGATGTAATGTATCCCGCACCCTGATGGCTCTGAGTCCGGATGGATTGTGTATATTCAATGCTCTGAGAGCCACGGTAATGGCATGTCTGTCGTCATTGGCGATAAAAGGAATTTTTCCACGCTCCAGGAATCCACTGGTGTATATATTCCTGCGGGTGACATCATGGTCAATTTTGTTGAAGAGTTTTCTGGTGATGGTGTCAGCCAGGCCCAGGCCGGTGGCATTGCCATGTGAGGTGTCAGACAGGTCACTTACATGGATGTGCCTTATATTCGGGGATGAAGGTTCTGGTTCACCGGGAATCCGGATACGGCCCACCACGTTGGTGTCCATGCCCGTGCCGCTTATATCCTTTCCGATGCGGTCGAGTATAAGGAGATCAAGATTGTCCGTTGGCAGTTTAGGAAAAAGCTCTCTGGCGAGAGTCAGGAGCTTCCTCTCCATGTCAGGGATGGCTGGAGCGCCTGCTGCTTTGATTTCGGCCGTGGTATCCAAGGCATTTTCGACAATTCCCAGACCGGCAATGATCCTGCCGGATGCGAGCACAATATGCGCCGCGCGTGGCATCAGATCCCTCAACCCGGGGACGCCATATCTGTGAATTTCTGTGGCCAGTGCTTCTTTTCCCAGTCCAATAACTGCCATTTTCATAAGCCCGCTCTCGAATTCACCGCGAAAATCCGTGTGAGGTTTAATCCGGTTAATCAGTATGACCCCGTCTGATTCCCAGGCAAAGCGGTCCATATACACCGGGAATGAAAGACCTGTCCCAGACAATTCGACGACCTCCATACTGGATTGGATCGGACACCCGCAATTGCCCGGAGTAACACCATATGACTTCAGGACTTCGGTCTGACCCTCCGCAGTCGCGCCTCCATGGCTGCCCATGGCGGGAATGATGAATGGATGGCACCCGGCCGAATGAAGAAAAGTGACAGCGGCCTTCACCATGGTACTGAGGCAGGCAATACCCCGGCTGCCGACGGCAACACCAATGCGCATTCCTGGCCTGAATTCAGAGCGGACTCCCTGAAGCTCATGATGAACACGTCCGGTAATCTCCGGTTCCGGTATCTCCGGGCCTGCCGGCTTCTGCCGGCACCTGAAAAAGGCAATGTCTTTGGGCATATTCAAGCAATACACCGTGGGAATTTTACCGGCAATCTCCATATTGTGGGATGGGCACGGGTAGACTATACTCATGGCAATGAACTCCGAAAATGTATCCCGACCATCACACGCATCCCGTCGTCAATTTCTTGCGGGAGCGGCAGCCGGCACTGCCGGACTGGCTCTTCCCACTTCCATCCGGGCTGACCATCATGAAAAAAACGACCATGACTTTGTGACCCCACCCACAGGCAAACAAATTCTTCTCTCACCCA
Organism: Smithsoniella earleae; assembly: GCA_032356285.1. Lineage (NCBI taxonomy): Eukaryota > Viridiplantae > Chlorophyta > Ulvophyceae > Smithsoniella > Smithsoniella earleae. Next base: position 23,524 of record JAULKQ010000009.1, read on the forward strand.
AACTTGGAATGATAGCCAAAGAAGTGGACGGAAAGAAACTGACACTGACTCAGAGACTTGAACTGGCCGGTCAGGCTGGCTTTGATGGAGTCGACTTCGACCAGGCGGGAGAACACACTCTGGAGGAAGCCCGCGAAGCCGTGAGGCAATCCGGTGTCTTTGTCCACAATGCCATTAATCATGCCCACTGGCAGCAACGACTGACTTCTGAAGACGCCGAGGTGCGTGCCAGAGGTGTGGCCAATATTGAACATTGCATCAGACTTTCCCATGCGGCTGGTGGTAATGGAGTGCTCATTGTTGTAGGCCGGGCCAGCGATGGAGAACCCGCCGAAGTCGAGGAACGCTGTCGCCAGGAAATTAAGAAGCTCATCCCACTTGCCGCCGCTCTCGGACAACCCATTCTGATTGAAAACGTCTGGAACCAGATGTTCTACGATCACAATGGCAGCCCCGACCAGGGTGCCGACGAATTTGTCCGTTTCGTCGATTCCTTCAACAGCCCATGGGTCGGTATGTATTACGATATTGGCAACCACTGGAAATATGGACAGCCAGGTGAATGGATCCGCAGCTTTGGTTACCGATGCGTCAAACTCGATGTCAAAGGTTTCAGCCGGGCCCAGAACAAATTCACCGATATTGGTGAAGGTGACCTCCCATGGGATCAGGTCAGAAAGGCTCTCCACGACATTAATTTCACCGGATGGGCCACGGCCGAAGTTGGTGGCGGCGGTCTCGAACGCCTTACAAAAGTGCGCGAACAGATGCAAAAAGCCTTCGGTCTCTGATATCTGGTCGACAACCTCACACACTCACAGATTTTTTAAAAGTTACTCCACCCCAATAGGGTTTTGCAGACAGAAATCCCCCGCCGACTGGACAGGCTCCACCGGACGGGGGATTTATTTTATAGGTTTGCTGTTGGTTTCAGCTTGGTATCTATGGACATCCGGATCAAATTGATCCGGAAATTTTCATATCACTACCACATAACTACTCATAAAGGCGAAATTGGATATAGATATTCACTAAATGGGAATTTGTTGTCGCGATGTGATTATATTATTGTCCTTTGAAAATGATACTGTGAGAACCCCATTTTTAAATGTGGCACTCAAGTTATCCCGGCAGGCGTCTTCGGGCAGTGAGATCATGCGTTGAAATGCCCCGTAGGACGTCTCATTCCAATGGCAGCCTTCCTCCATTCCGTCATTTTCAACCTTTTTCTCACCGGAAATAACAAGAGTATCATCATCGATACTCAATTGAATATCCTCCTTTTCCACACCGGGAATTTCCACCCGTATCCTGTATTGATTTCCCGACTCGGTTATGTCCACTGCAGGTCTCAGAAATACAGACTGCATTTTATCGTGAATCTCTCTGGAAATCTGAGGGAACCCGTTAGACCCGCTTTGGAAGTTGTCAAACAGTCGCTCCATTTCCTTCTGTAATGCTGAGACGGAATGCATAGATGGAATTCGTCCTGACTCAGCCACAGGCATATTGCCTTCCTTTTTGAACCAGTTCCACGGTTTGAGTTGACTCAATTTCATAGTATCTCCTTTGTTAATGTGACTTCACGGACTGCCGGCATGATCTTGATGAATCCTCCAACTACCTGACCAATTGACAACCGGAGTATGCCGGACATCGTGAGGGATTTCTGATATTTATTTTATGTTATACTGATTATGACTTGAATCCATCGATTATGTATCAACCAATCTTGTCCATTCATGCACAGGAATTAGCCTTATTTCAGTTACGGGGAAATATGAATACAGCCCCAATGGATCACGGTGATTGATAAGCATCCGGAAATGTGAGAGGCTCAGCCATTAAATACCCGTATCCATGATTCAGTCATCATCATTCATAGAACCAACCGAGCAGAAAGGACAGATTCCTGCAACCGCCCCAGGACAAATCGCCCTCATAATCACACTCCTGTTGACATCCATTTTATCTGGCCACGCGGAAAATGTGGTGACGCGGACGCAGGAAGGGAGCAAAACCTGGGATCTTGTCATTTACGGAGGCACTTCAGCTGGTGTTATAGCCGCCGTCCAGGCCGAACGCATGGGATTGGAGGTTGTCATCGTCAGCCCGGACAGACACCTGGGTGGACTCACCGCAGGTGGATTGGGCTTCACGGACACAGGTAACAAGGAAGTCATCGGTGGGCTCGCCCGCGACTTTTATCACCGCATCTGGAAACATTACCAGAATGAGGATGCCTGGAAGTGGGAGGCGAGAAATGAATTCGGAAACAAGGGCCAGGGAACACCAGCCATCGATGGGAAAAACCGCACCATGTGGCTCTTTGAGCCGCATGTGGCTGAAATGGTTTACGAAGAATTGGTGACCGAATTCCAAATCCCTGTCTTCAGAGACGAATGGCTCGATCGCGAAAGCAGTGACTGTGTCACCTTGAGTCACAATGCCATAACTTCATTCAGGACCCAGTCAGGAAAATTATGGCACGGGAAAATGTATATTGATGCCACCTATGAAGGCGATCTTATGGCTGAAGCCGGAGTCAGATATTTTGTGGGACGCGAAGGCAATGATGTCTATAATGAGACTCTGAATGGTGTTCAGCTGGACAATGCCATTAAACACCAGTTCGAGGGAAATATCGACCCCTATTTGATACCCGGCGACCCGGAGAGTGGATTACTGCCCTGCATTCACAACGGTGATCCCGGCCAACAGGGTGAGGGAGATCACAGACTTCAAGCTTACAATTACCGGGTGTGTCTGACCAGAAACGAAAATAACAGACTCCCATTTCCCAAACCGGAAAATTACGATCCCGCCACTTACGAATTGCTTCTCCGTACACTTCAGGCTGGATCCTGGCATATCTCCGGAAAATTTGATCTCATCCCCAATGCGAAAACAGATACGAATAATCACGGATCATTCTCCACCGACAATATCGGCATGAATTATGACTATCCGGAAGCTTCGTATGAAAGAAGAAAAGAAATCCTCAAAGAACATGAGAATTACCAGAAAGGATATTTTTATTTTATTGCCAATGACCCCCGTGTTCCCGCTCCTCAGCGGGAATGGATGGCTCAATGGGGCCTCGCCCGCGATGAATTTACAGACAATGGCAACTGGCCCCACCAGATCTATGTCCGGGAAGCCCGGAGAATGGTATCGGACTTCGTGGTGACTGAAAATCATGTGCGCGGCACTTTACCCACACCCCGGCCCATCGGAATGGGGTCCTATAATATGGATTCACACAACACCCAGAGATATGTCGACGCCAATGGATTTGCCAGAAATGAGGGCGATGTCCAGGTCTCTCCGGGCGGCCCCTACCCCATCGATTATGGCGCTATCATCCCCGCTGAAGAACAGTGCGGAAATCTCCTCGTTCCTGTATGCCTCAGTTCATCACATATTGCATTTGGTTCGATCCGAATGGAGCCGGTATTTATGATTCTGGGCCAGTCGGCCGCCACAGCCGCCTCCATAGCTATTGAAGAATCAATCGCTGTCCAGGATGTCGATTACGATAAGCTTAAAACCACACTCCTTGCGGACAAGCAGGTCCTGCGTTGGGCCGGTCAGAAAGCCACGGTCATTCCAAAGAACTCACTTTCAGGGATCATAGTGGATGACGCTCAGGCCCACGGCAAAAACAGCTGGATTCTCAGCCGGTCAGTTGGAGCCTATGTGGACTACGGCTACCGGCATGATGGAAATACTAAAAAGGGTGAATTGACAGCCCGCTTTCAACCCGCTGATCTGGCCTCCGGAAAGTATGAAGTCCGCCTGAGTTATACCCCACACCCGAACCGTGCAACCAATGTGCCCGTAACCATCCACCATGCCCTCGGCATAACCCGGATGACTCTCAACCAGCGCAAAGCCCCGGATTCCGATAAAATCTTCCATTCATTGGGACATTTCCGTTTCCTCAAAGGCCAGGAGAACAGTGTCACTGTCAGTAATGCCAATACCGATGGCTACGTCATTATTGACTCTGCCCAATGGTTGCTTGTGGAATAAAGAAATTTGGCAACGATAATGGTGATCTTAATTATATCCCAATCCCATTTGTCCGTGTTCTAACTCCACATCTCCAGTTTTTTGGGGCCTAATTCACTTTTTCGGAGAATCAGGCAGACAAGATCAGCACCTGTTTTCATTCACTAATAATCAGGTCGAATTATTGACATTGAGTCCAGGACGGCTGACAGCTGTATTTAGTAGATGGCACTGTAACTATAGTAGCATGTAAAATGAAACGCAGGAGTTAGACACCCGCGTTTTGCTATTACGAAACGTGACTATATGATAAATCTTCCAACCCAGCCCTGTCTGATCAATCAATTTCTGAAGACAGAAGAACCAGTGAACGCAATTAATCCTTGTTGATAAATAAATTGATGGGACAATTTTCTTCAGGTGATTGATTCCCCTTACTGTCCGGGAATTACTGTTACCTGATAGTAGGCTTGAGAAGAACTCAGGGGATCCTGAAAAGCGGCCATATCTCCGGTGCCCTCGAGGATTTGAACTGAGGTAAACTCTCCTGTTAGAGAATTTGTTTTTCGGATGTCATAGTTGTTACCTGTCATAGTCGGAAATGAGATGTCAACTGCCTGACGATCCTCTGTCAAAGCAATTGCTATTGAGACCGGCTCCACGGAAGGGTTATCGTCTCCGCAGACTTGCTCGATGAAAGAAAGCTCTTTGACTGGCGGTTCAGATGAGCTGAAAAGATTGTCCGCATTACTGGTGGTGAAAGTTGATTCGGATATATCAATTTCCAAAGGTGTGGTAGTCAGTTCAGCGGAAACGCTTGTCAGATCAGTTGATGCAAATTCCACACACCCCGTGACCAGAGGCACAAAGTCACCATTCAAAGCGAATGCACCTACAGACCCATCCCCATTGTTGAAAGCTGAAAACAACAATTCGTTATCTGAACGGACAGTCAACGCCCCGAAATTACTGTTCCCCTGAAACCTGACCGCTAACGGATTGGAAAAGTCTTTACCCATTCTGATCAGATCAATATTACCAGAATCCGTGTTGGATGGATCCCCCGAAAAAGAAATATTCTGAAGGAATAACCAGCTTTCTGTCACACCGTTAAAGCTGCCCGTGTCAAATGGCCCCTGGTTCAACACAAGTGTATTACTGATATCCCCGGTTTGTGAATTCATGGCAATATATACTGAGTCCGCGGCAAGTGGATTTGATGGGCTGGTGTAACTCCCTCCGAGATATAGACTGCCTCCTCCCTCAGTTGGCACAACCGAGGTCAGCCTGACGTCCTCAATACGCGTGGCAAAACCCATCGAACCGTCAGAATTGATTCTGATCACTTTAGTATGAGTTTTAGGATTCTGGCCGGCTATTTCAACATCCGTCAAACGATACAAATACCCATTTCCATCCACCGGAGCCGATATATCAATCAAAGGCGAAACACCCGATGCCAAGTTAAACTTACGAGCCCAGATCAACCCTCCCGCATTATCTGTCTTCAGAAGTATAAAACGATTATTCCTCCCAAGATTGAAAGGGTTGGTTATATCCAGCTGACTCCACTGGATTGAAATATAAAATCCGGATTCATCAGGCACCTGGGATATTTTGGCAGTCTGACTGGCGAAACCTGGAATATCCGGTCCCAGTAAATCACTTGAGGAGTAATCCTGGCTGATGACAGCCTCACCAGCAGAATTCAGAGCCAACAGTCTGACATAAGTTCCTGCATCCTGGAGAAGACTGGCAACTTTCCCCGGAAAAAAACTTATCCCGGATTTTTGTTGCGTTGTGATCAGATTGACCGAGTGAGCATAGTCTGGTGCCAATGACTCACCATCATAAACCGCCATTACGGCCTGTGCATCCGGATTGAGATAACCAGCGAAGAATTTTGAAGGATCATCCCTATCCCCGATAAGCTCCTGATCAAAGGCATTACCACCGTTATTCATATATACGGCATATAAAAAATCGCCATCAGCATCAAATCTCATTATGGACGGCGCTGGCCAGGTCTCGGAAGTTGGAAGAGTTACCTGGGAGTTGGCAATGAGCTGAAAACCTTGCCCTGCTGGGTCCTGAACAAGAACACCTGAATCAAATGATGGCAGGTCTGCCTCGTCTTCTATGACATAGAATGAGAAAGGGGGAATCGCTTCAACACTGATTGATGGTAACATGATGCTGGCCATAAGAAGTGCCTGGAACGATCTCACGAATCCCGTGAATAATTTTTTTTTGCAGGTAGTAAACATGGTTTCTATCTTAATTTTGTCAAGGAATCCTGAACCTGGGCCTGAAACTGACATTAAAAATGATGATAAATGTTATTAAATATCACTCAATCCTCAATACTCTGATGATTTGTTGAGGAATCTCGTTGAATGATATCGTATATTGAAGGCTGTTGCCTGTGGCGGACAGCTCTCCGCTCACAGTCTCCCACGTGGCTGGTATAGAAATTGACGGTGTTGACTGAACAATATATGTCCCCCCTGCCTCGGATTCCCATTCAATAGATAATGAAGTCTCATTCACTAACGATACCGATACAATCTGAAATGGGGGCAAACCAGAATCCGGCATCCCGCTATGTGAAGCAAGGGTGTACAAGCCATTTGAAGGATTTCCATCATGAGCGTAATTCACTCCCGCATTGACAGCTGTAGCAGAACCCGTATCCGTGTCAATGGCGTATAATTTCTGAAAAACCCCGATCAATCCAAGCTCATTGTGGAATGCGAGACCATGAATTTCTGCCCCAAGTGGTCCAATCATTGTTGTTTCGCCAGTAAGCAAATCAATTTCATAAAGATTATTTGTTGAAACAGAACCAAATGGGATACCAGCCCCAAAGAGCTTCCCAAGGATAGGATGATAAGCCAAACCGACTATAATTACATCAAAACCACCAGGACCCACAAGCGTTCCAATACCGGACTCCGGGTCGATTTGAATAAGATTTGATCTGTGGGATCCGTAGTTCACACTCATCCCCAGCAGTTTATCACCGGCCGCCGCCAGGCATTCAACCGCAGGAAACCCAATGGATGCAGTTCCGACACGCTTCGCCTGAGATATAAGCCCACTGTCTATTATGGTGAGAAGACGACAATCAACACCTGCCCCATCGACAAATTCCGTTGCAAAATAGGAACCATCCATGATCGTAAGCCCCCAAATGCCTCCGGTAAAGGTATTGGGAGTCCCGTCGCCATATAGTATCTCAGTTGAGTCCATCTCCCCTAAATTGGAAATTCCTGCCCACATCTGGAAATCGGGAGGCGAAGAAAAGGCTCGAGTCTGAACACCGACAATCTGCCCCGGAAGCTCGGTCGCGCAGTTTAAAGCCATAAAGATCATCAATGCGCTTCCCTGGCATAGATACCGAAGAGATATACCCCTTAAACCCCTCATATTTCAATACCTATACGCAGAGCAATCGACGGGTCAAGCAATTTTTTCAAGAATTTTAATTTATCAGAACGAACATGTTGGTTTCCCGGATCTTCATATATTTCAATACTCCGAAATATCACAGATTAACTGGCGGATGTCCCATACATGACTATAGGATTGACCAGCAGAAGGATCCTTTACTGAATTAGATTAAATGGAAGGCATGTCAACATAGCTCAATGAAGGACTCGAGGTGTCTATGAATTTTTATCCGATCGGATTCTTTCTGTTTTTTGGGAATTCACTTCAAGACTGCAACGGTTCCTGGATCTTGTGAGGATAGTAGAGCACGGCCACTCCTCTCATGTTCTATATGGAATTCGAAAGGATAATTTTTTCTCAGACCGGCCAATATGACCGAACTCAAATTTTCCGATTGATTCCAGAGGCAAGTGGAAACCATTGGCTGAAATATATCAATGAATACGATTTCCGGCCCTGGTGTCCATGAATATAATGTCAGCTTTTGTGAGGCGGGCGAATTCTGATTTCCGGTGATACAGCCCCCTCGACTGCCCATCTGTGGATCGGCCCATATCGAACAATTGTTTCCCGGCCTTGATAAAGTTGGTTTTTCTGATCTTCTGATTCCTGGATCCGGGTATTGAACTGAGATTTAATGTCTCTTTAGACACGCCGAAAAAACCACCAATCTGTCTACAAATCCCCCGGCGCTGCAGGAGAAACCAGATATAGCCTGTGGATATGGATTTGAATATTCCGCAAAGCCGCAGGTCAATTTCAGGAATGGACTTGAGTGCGACAAAAGTATCTTGATCCCTGATTGAAGCCAGGGCCAATGTCGCCGGGGAATTCTCATTTGATTTGTCCGCCCGATTTTTCAAAAGCTGACTGAGCGGTTCCAATGGTTGGCGGGCTGCGAGGCAATTGGCGACTGCAAGTGCTTTTGGTGCCAGCCCGGATATCCGCCTTCTGATTACCCCACTCATGGGTATACACTTTTCAATTCATTCCGTATTTATTTACTGACTGGCAGGGATTGATCATAGGGCCTGAAGTGGGATTCTTCAGGCCAGCCCGACCAGTCTGACTATTTCCATTATACACAAATAAATTCACTCATCTTTCCCGCCATGGAGATGACTGGAGTCAATATTCTGTGGTTGGGAATCGGTTCCACCGGACTGACCGGCCCGTTCTGCCACCCGCCTCGCCTCACTGGCAGAGGACGATGCGTCACTTGCGGATGACGAAGCATCGCGGGCATACGATAAGGCGTCCTCGGCGTAGCATTTGGCATCCTGAGCTGAATCCTGAGATTGATCCCGAAACCGCCTGGCTTCCTGAAGAGCTTCCTGTGCAGCCTGCCTGGCCTCCCGTGCCTGCGCCAGCTCCATTCGCACCTCCGCTTTGAGTTGCCGTATTTCTTCGAGGAGTGCCTCCGACTCCATGCGGGCCGATTCAGCCAGAGCCCTTTCATGGGTGGCCTCCTCCGCTGCGGATCGGGCCAGCACATGGGCTTCATCAGCACCACGCTGTGAATCCACGGCAGCCAGCATGGCAGTGCCGGACTCAAGACTTGAATCGCCTGATGACTCAGCCTGAATTGTAGAATCGGCAACTGACTGTGTCGCCTCTCCGGCCGGATTCACGATGGCCCCGGTCTGATCGAGTTCTGACTGGCTGTTGTCTTGGATTTCCTGAGTATCGGAAAACTCCTCATCCTTGTGACCGTGATGGTCCTGGATCTTCTGAATTTTCTCTTCGCACACGCCGTGGATAGGCTCGACCAGTTCGCTGGATTGTTCAGCTTCACGGCCGCTCGACCCAGGGGCCACATCACGGAATCCAGCACTTTCATCACTTCCATAGGCATCCGATTCTGAATACAGGGCACTCCCTGTTGATTGCGGTGAGGCAGATTCAGATATTATTGAGGATGGCTGACTCAGATCGGCGGCATCTGATGACGCAGTGGCACTTTGATCGGCATTCCGGGCGTTCTCCTCAGATAATTGAGCCTCCGATTCAGCGTTCTGAACACCACTTCTGGAATCCTGCGTGGATATTGCACCAGCACCAGCACCATCTTTGCTGCTTTGGGGTGAAGAAGGACTGCCGGAAAAAGCCTCTTTGGCTTTGTGTTGGGAATTTTGCGCTGATTCGGCCGGCTGATCCGCTTTCCCGGCGCTGCTTTCCGCTCCCTGGGTCTGGATTGCACTGAGCTCAGATTGTTGCGCCGCTCCTCCCGAAAAACCGGATTGAGTTTCACCGACTCTGGCAGTGGCCGTTGAGTGGCTGGCCCCATCCTCTGAGGTATGAGCGCCGGTTTGTGGCTGAGCAGCACCTTCATCAGCCAGGTCAGCACGATCCCTGGTGGAAATGGCCTCCGATGCCGAAGCCCTAGATGAATGGGCCGACTCGACACCCGCTTGAGTCTCATCTGATAATTGACATGAACGATCGGCAACATCCCCTGACCCGGTTCCGGACCGATCCGATTCACCGGAGGCATCCCGGGACCGGTTTTCATGGGAATGGCCCTCATCGGCAGCGGATTCAGAACAGTGGACCGCTTCGTGAGCCCGCTGCAATTCCTGGTGGAGTTGCTGATCGTGGCGACGTGCCGCATCCATTTGCACATCAGACCAGTTCTGCCGGTAGTTCCGCTCCACAAACTCCCGGTTGGCTGTGAGGTCGGGAAATTCGCTTCCGAGCGCCCTGTTCAATTCCAGGGAGGCGGGGTTGTCTGCAGCGGCTTTCCAATTCAGGGCATCGACCTGCAATTGTACCCGGACGGGCAATGGGTCAGCCGCACTATCCAGTTGCTGACGGGTCTTGACATCTGGTCCGTGGGCAGGTCCGACAGTCTGGCCAATGTCCGGGATTGCCGCACTGCTGTGATGAAATTTTTCATTGAGCAAGTATTCCCTGACCAGAGCTTTCAGGGCCAGCTGACCGGTGAGGCCGGGCAGATCGGCTCCGGGTTCAGAAAGGTATCCCTCAAAGCCCGGCTTTTCTGCCAGGCCACCTGCCAGAATAATATTGAGGTATTTACCGGCTTCCCTACCCGCCGGGCATTCATGTGAACCCCGGCCAGCCTCGCCTTTTGGGTGACCACCAATTTCTGGAGAAATCTCCAGAGCGGAAAATCCCGCATCTGATTCATCCCCCACCCGTCCAACCGACGCATCGCTCGGCTCCTCATCAGCCATCGACTCCACTCTCCAGGATTTGACAGAGGATTCGGGGCCTCCTCCGAACCACTTCTTTTTCAACCCACTGAAAAATCCCTCCGCCCCACCGGGTGGTTTTTCTTTCGTTTCAATTCCCGGATTGCCCACTTCCCTCGAGCAGCTTTCAAAATACTCCCGGTTTTTAAATATAGCTTCGACCGAACGGGCATCGGAATTCCCGCGTATTCTTTTGAGGACTTCAGTGTGGTCAAGCAATGCCTGGGCTTCATCCCGGGACCTGACCACCACTTCAACCCCATTGGAAAGCCTTATCGTTTTCGGATACATTTATTGCGGTGCTTCATTCATTGGTTTTTTCCCGCGTCCAACAAGGAACGGGTACGTGACACATTGACTTTGCCTGAGTGCGCCCATAGGTCTCTCACACGCAATGTACGGGCATATCTGTAAGCCGTCAGGCCTTTATTGCCTGAAATATTTGAGCCGCAGTTGATCCATTCAGAACAGAACAGGACAGGACAGAGTCAATCCTGCCACCCACCACCGGTCAATTCCCGATCGCACTCACTCCACAACCCGAATGAGACACTCGGTGCCGTGGGGGGAATATTTGAAAATTTTATTCACATTCATGGCGTCGTGAATTTTCAGGGAAGCGGAAACCGGATAGAGTCCGGCATCCAGAGACTGCGGGAGCCCCACCTCGATAATCTGGTTTGACAGCCCGTCGACGGTTGTTGTGTGAGTGACGATGCCACTTTCTGACGACCAGGCATCCGGCAGATGGAGCGACAGAACCACAACCGCATCCCCAGGTATGTCGTTACCATCCGATCGCATGTCTGAGGGATTCACCCGGGCATTAATTTCAACCCTGTCTCCAGCCTTCGCGTTCAGCTGGTAGGGGTAGAGTGTGAACCAGTATGGATCCAACCCCAGTGACGGCGCATCCGGCTCGATGAGTTCGCGGAGAATGCCAACCCGCCGCCGCAGCTTGTCGACCAGTTCCATCGACTTATCCGGCCGGATTTCAAAGACGGGATCGACATGCTGGTTGGCCACCATAAGTGGAAGCCCGGGATATCCGGGAATCCCTCGGTTATATCCCAGCAGCAAATCAAGACACTGGAAATACCCGGCCGAGTCAGATGACACATCGCCTTCATTCAGAAGATTCCGGTTCCAGATACAGTAATCATCCAATCCACTCGGGGTGAAGGCATCGCCAGCGAAAAAGACCGCCTGTTCCGGGTCGTTCTTCAGGTGCACCAGAAGACCGCCATGAAACCATGTCTGCCCCGGAAAAAAATGGAAGGTCAGAACAAACTCCTCCCATTCGATCTGATATCCGTCCTCCACCGACTTCAACCGGGTAATGGGATGGCCCGTCAGGCATGGCAACCGGTAGGCGGAGGGGTTTTTGAGAACATCGGCATATTCATGAAGCGCATAGACATCACAGTCAAAGTGCTTTGAAGCCTCGTCGACGGAATCAGTATGGTCGTCGTGATAATGAGTGACAAATATGCCGTCAATTCCCGACAGGCTGCCATCTGAGACAAGCTGATCGACAAATCTGATCACACCCTGATTACCGCAGTCGAGCAGGAAGCCCTTGCCTGATTGCGATTGGATTATCCGTGTGGTCCCTTTGCTGATGACCCAGGGTGGGCGGTCCTCGAACCGGGTGAAGTTGGGGCCAGGCGGAATACTCTGACCTGTGCTGAGTCTTTCAAAACTCCCATTGAGAAAGCGTTCTCCGAAATACCAATGCAATGCCGAGGATGACAGGTAATTCTCATATAAAGAAATCACCCGGCTTTCCAACCGGACCAGAGGGCCGTCCGACAAATTCACCTCCAATTCTCCGCGACTCGAAAAATGCCGGTCAAACTTCAGGCCGGTCAGTTTCCTGAGTGATCCGAGGAGAGAAGCCAGACGTCCGGCATATCCGTGGTACCCGCGCAATCCGGCTTCCGGGATGGCATCCTGAAACCGGTAAAGATCCGGAACGCGTCCATCGCCCAACACAAGATCCCCGCTGAAGAGCCATCTCTGACCACTGCCACTATGCTCGATGAGATAACTGACAGATTCTGAAGCGGGACCCTGAGTTTCAATAACACGAACTTCAGCGGAGTGGCCCTTTAACGGTATTGTCTGAGCATCGCGGACCCAGTGAGTGACGGGAACTGAACGGGTGGGATAATCTGTCGACTGACAGGCATAGTCGTGAAAGTGTCTGTTCCATCGTTCCTCCCAGTAGTTGGACGGATTGGTCAGCACGGATTGAGCGGATGCGGGTGCCAGTATGGATGGCATGGCTCCGTCCGGCAGGTCACTGAGCCAGTCCGCATTGTGCATGCCGGACCGGGAGGCCGAAGTGAGCAATATATATCTGGGTGCCTTTAAAGAAATGGATTTCCAGTCGTTCACTGCCAGCGACTCAAGGGTCAGTCCGTCATTATCAACAATCACAATATGATTGGCTGATCCCGGCACTGAAATACGCGTCCTGGTATCGCTCACCTGCCCTTCTGAGACACCGGATAACCCCGGAAACACCCCGGTAATCAGAGTCAATCGTAACAGGCAGATTGAAAAAATGCGGACGCGGAAGCTCGGATCCATATTAAAGTTCATCAGGTCAGTCCCTCTGGCAGTTATTGGAGGTGGGATTTTTGCAGGGTTTGTCAGAAGCCGGTGAGAACATCGTCAGCATCGCCGAACGAGGTTTGAGGAAGCCCCATTTTCTGCATGATGGATAAGTAAAGACTGCATAGTTTGCGGTTGTCATCCCCATCATTGGTATAGTCGATAACACGGCCGGTCTCGATGGCGCCGGAGAGTCCGCCGACCTGGAGGAGTGGGACACGAGTGCTGTCGTGACGCGATCCGGACCACATATTGGAGAGAAAAACCAGACAGCTGTTATCGAGAACTGTCCCCTCGCCCTCCGGCATTTCGCTGAGTCTGCCCGCCAGGTAAGCCAGCTGACTGACATAGAAATGGCAGATCTTGTGATAGTCCTCAGACTGGTCGCTGTGCGAGGCTCCATGGTGGGCACTGCGGACCCCGAGAAAAGGATAATAAAGTCCGGAGAGGTCGCGGCATAGAACCAGTGAGGCAACCCTCGTTTTATCTGTCTGGAAACCAAGCGCTATGATGTCGCACATGAGCTTCATGTGTTCGCGAAGGTCTTCGGGCAGTCCATTTTCCGGTCGTTTCATGGTCAGAGGGGCCGGCCTGTTGCCGCCCGCGCGTTCATCGGCTCTGAATTTGGTGTCGCGCATGCGTTCGACCTCCTTTTCGATCTCGCGGACACTGGTCAGGTATTCATCAATCTTGGATTTGTCGGTTGAGGAAACGGACCGACTGAGGGATTTTGCCTGTTCGAGAACACGGTCCAGAACACTGAGGTTTCTCATATTGCCCCGGTTATTGAAAAGGCTGTCAAATGCCAGGGATGGATATATCTCGAGGGGAACCGGCGAGGTGGCGCTCTGCCAGGATATGTGCGAACTGTAGGCCAGTGAAAAGTTGGTCTCGTGGTATCCTGTGGTTGGCTCTTCACATCCGAGCACAATGCTGGGCTGGAGCGTTTCAGTGGCAAAGTGGTTGGCCAGCGCCTGGTCCATGGACATGCCGCCATTGAGGACCGCCCCTTTCCGGAGCTCCGCGCCGCTGAGTATGTTGCCGGTCTGCCCCGGATGAATTCCCACACCAACCGCGGACCGGTTGAAGAGTCCATTCACAACATTGAGACGGTCCCGGAACGAGTTCAATGGTTCGAGTGACCGCCCCAGCTCCATGCCGGCACCCTGCCCTTTGGCCCACCAGTGATTGGAATTGATGCCACACCCCATGAACATGGCGGCAAAGCGTTTCGGCGGAACCGATGATCCGGTGGAGCCCCACACGTTCACGGACTCCAGCCAGGGAAGTGCCATGGCCACGCCTGCTCCCCTCAGCAATGTGCGGCGCGACATCCGTTCACGCCATATCGCTGTGGATTTCTCATATGATTTCTTCTGCATGATTCTCTCCGGTTTCAATCGTTGGCGCAGTGGGTGGTAGCCAACCGCATTCTCCACTCAGGAAACACCACCAGCCAGACGACTGGTATGAATTCTGAATGCCGGGACAATACCAGATTGAGGCAGATCAATCCATTACAAATTATTTGGTACCGGCCGGGCAAATCCCGACCCGAGGGCCGGATCTCCGGACCGCGAATGCATTGATTCCTGCCCACGCACTTCACGATACTGTCACAACACAATTCTGGCGGAATTCCTGTCCCGTGCGATGATAGGCCTATGATCAATCTTATTCTGAAAGGCATGAAAAAACTGAAGAGCTTTGTATTGGGACTGATGGTATGTATTGCGGCGGCGGCGGATATCAGTGGCGATGCCGGTGAATCCACCAATGCCAAAGTGGACAGGCTGGTTCTGATATCTCTGGATGGTGTAAGGACACAGGAACTTTTTCAGGGACTGGATGTCGAGCTCCTCATGAAATCAAATAAGGATATGAAAAAGGAGGACCACCCGCTCTATCAGAGATTTCATGGTGATACCCCCGAGGAAAGCCGTGCCCGGCTTATGCCGTTTTTCTGGAATGAATGGGTGCCACGCCACGGAGTTGTCATGGGAAACCGCCACACCTCCACTCCCCGGCCAATGACCCTTGTAAACCGCCGGAGATTCAGCTACCCGGGATATGCTGAAATTCTGACCGGAGCACAGCACGACCGTAAAATCACGTCCAACGACAAGATTCAAAACCCGTTCCCCACTGTCCTGGATGTCCTGAAAAGGGAATGGCACCTGAACAAAGAGGACGTGGCTGTCTTTGCCAGCTGGGATGTCTTTCCATATATTTCAACCCAAGAATCAGGTTCAATCTTTGTGAATGCAGGCTACCAGCCCTATCCATTTACTGGTGCCCGGCTGGATCTCCTGAATCAGGCCATGATCGAACAGCCCACTCCCTGGGATTCCGTCAGACACGACTTCACCACCTTCTCATTCGCCATGGACTACCTCGAAAGGAAATCCCCCAGAGTCCTCTACCTGAGCCTCGGTGAAACAGACGACTGGGCTCACATGGACAATTATGAAAAAACTCTGACTTCTCTCCACCGCACCGATTCATATCTGAAACAGCTTTGGGAATATCTTCAGTCCAGTCCGGATTACCGGAACCGCACCGGCATTGTACTCTGCACCGACCACGGACGCGGTGACAATATATATAACTGGATGTCGCACAATGACAAACTCCCCGGTGCCCAATACGTCTGGATGGCCGCCTTCTCTCCCAATATCACCCACCGCGGTGAATGGAACCCGGAAACACAGCCGACACAAAGCCGGATCGCCGCCACCTGGTGCGCCATGGCCGGCTTCAATCTCAATGAACATATCCCATCATCCGGCCAGGCCATTGACGGATTGGTTGATTGAATTATCCGGTGTGACAACGTGTCAATCATCAAACGAGAGGACAGGAAGGCGAACTGGACAATTATGGATACAATTGGAGTGTTTTTTATATACCTGGTATCACATTGGTTTTCAATGTGGATGGAAGCAGTTACGACACCCACTTTTGAGGAGGTGCGACTTAATCACGTTCAGATAATAGGAACGCATAATTCCTACCATGTGGCACCGCATCCATCCCTGATGAAGCTGATTGCCGCCACCAGCGGGGATACTGCAGCCAGCCTGGACTACTCACATCTTCCCCTCACCGACCAGCTGAATATGGGTATCCGGAAATTTGAATTGGATGTTTTCGCCGATCCGGATGGTGGACATTATGCGCGTCCTGGAGGCATTGCCGCGGCTGCAGCCGCAGGACTGCCGGTTGTGCCCTCATCACTGGTACCGGATGAATGGTCCCGCCCTGGCTTTCCAATTTTCCACGTCGTCGATATCGACTTCCAAACCCGTACACCGAATGTCACTGCGGCACTGAAGGAAATTCTGGCCTGGTCGGAAAGAAACCCGGGACACTTTCCAGTCTGTCTTATGTTTGAGCTTAAAAGCTCCGGAGGTGCCAATCTGATGACAAAGCCGGTTCAATGGTCGGAAGACACCCTGATCCGTTTTGAGAAACTCATTGTCGACACACTTGGAGCCAGTCGGATAATACGCCCGGCAGATGTTATCCGGGAAGGCCTGACTCTCAATGAATCCATTCTGAAGCATGGATGGCCAACCATAGACCAATGTCGCGACAAGTTCCTGATCGCCCTCGACAATGAGGGCAATGAACGCGACATGTATCTCCATCTTCATCCGGGCCTGAAGGAGGCTGCCATTTTTGTCTCAGTCCCGGAAGGCCAGCCCGCATCGGCATTCATAAAAATCAATGACCCTGAAGGCCAGTTTGAACGCATCCGTGAATTGTCAGCTCAGGGGTACCTGATAAGAACCCGGGCGGATGCCGGGACTTCGCAGGCCCGGTCAGAGGATTATTCACGTCAGAAAAAAGCCTTTGCTTCAGGAGCCCACTGGATCTCAACTGATTACCCGATACCCGATGCCCGGTTCAGTGGATATGCCACGCGGTTTCTTTCAAAATCCTCGCCGTATATGAGATGGAATCCGGTATCGGCAGCCGGAAAAGCCTTCCCGGAACAGGGATTGTCTCACTCAATCCTTCCAGACCATACAATGTACATGAACCAATTGACCCCTTCCCGGCTTTCGGAACTGGCCATGGAAGCCCACGGCCGCAGAAGTCTCGCGACTGCCAGCAGACTTTACGCCCGACTCCTTGAATTGGAACCGGCCGCAGAGCCGAGCGCAGATGAGAAAAAATTCATTATCGCCATGGCTCCCGATTTATATCTTCACGCAGATGAATATTTCGAACTGCGCGATGTGTGTGCGATCCACCATCCCACCCGTCCCCTGATAGCCTATCATCTGATGTGGGGTGATGATATTGATTTCCCTGAGGATAATGACCCGGTCGATCACGAGGTCGTCTGGGTGGAGTACGACCGTCAATCCGGCAAAGCTGTGAGTCTCTTCACCTATTTCCATGGATCGATTGTGAGCCGGAAAGCTGGAGACGATTCACTGGATGATGGGCGATTCCAAGTGGCCGTGGAATGGGGTAAACATGGGTCACTGCCACTCGCACTCAGCGCCAGTCATGCCGGACTCAGGGAGAATCATCATCGCCTCAATTCGATGGGAACACGGCTCCCGGACCACCCCCTCGCAAGGAACTGGCCCACGGGTTTTGCCGGGGATTTTGAGAATTATTCAAGCTTTCAGAAACTGATGCCTCTGGTAATGCATATTGAGCAAGCCCCGTACATGATGACCGGGCTTCACGGCAATGCCATCATCGACCAGCACCTGCTCCCATATAATTTTTCAGCCAAACCGGAATGGCCCGGGCAATAGGCCGGGCGAATCCCCCGATTTCTGTGATCCTCAATTAGACTCTTGCCATGGGAGAGGATCTGGGGTGGACTTGAGGAATGATCCATTTGAGTCCATTGATGCGCCACCTGGTTTACATCGCATTTACCCTGAGCGTCACATTAACATCGGCAAGCGCAGCCAGTGAATCCGCAGCAGCCGGAAACAGACCCAATGTGCTGGTCTACATAGTCGATGACTGGGGATGGCAGGATACTTCAGTCCCATTCTGGAAGGCACCGACACTCTGGAACACCACTTTCAGAACACCCACTCTGGAGCGACTGGCGGCAACTGGCATGAAATTCACCCAGGCGTATGCCTGTGCGGTCTGTTCGCCGTCCAGAACATCCATCATGACCGGCCAGAATGCCGCAAGACACGGTGTCACCAACTGGACCCTGAATAAAGACGGTGAAACATCCCATAAGACCTCCCGTCTGAATGCTCCAGCCGACTGGCGACGCAACGGTCTGCAACCCGACCAACCCAATATCGCCAGCATTCTCCAGAACGAGGGATATTTCACTATTCACGCAGGCAAAGCTCACTGGGGTGCCAATGACACTCCCGGCAGTAACCCGGAAAACCTCGGCTTCAGCGTCAATATCGCCGGCCACGCAGCCGGCGGACCAGGCCATTACCACGCTGAAAATAACTACGGCAACAAAGAAGTGGGCGGCCATACAAAACCCTGGGGTATTCCCGGGCTTGAAAAATATCACGGTTCAGACATACACCTGACCGACGCAACCACAATCGAAGCCAATAATGCATTGAAGCAGGCTTCAGATCTGAAGAAACCTTTCTACCTCTATATGGCCCACTATGCTGTCCATGCCCCCATTATGGAACACCAGAGATTCATTGATAATTATGCGGAGAAAAACTATCAGGGCACCACAATACCTATTTCGCGGAAAGAAGCGGAATACGCCTCCATGGTCGAGGGCATCGATGCTTCGCTGGGTGAATTGCTTGATACTATCGACGAATTGGGCCAGTTGGATAATACTCTGGTGATTGTGCTTTCCGACAATGGCGGACTGACCCGTCATGCCCGTGGAGGCACTCCCTATAAATCGGGAGCCAACACCCATTGCTGGCCGTTGCGGGAAGGGAAAGGATCCGCTTATGAAGGTGGAACTCGCATTCCCCTGCTCATCTCGTGGGCCAGTGGAACCGGCGATGAAGCCGCACGGAAATCGGCAGCCATACCAGGGGGATCCATTTGCAACACCCCGGTTATCATCGAGGATATTCCCATGACTGTTCTAGATCTCGTTGGTGGAAATGATCTGATGTCCCGACTGCCCGATGCCGACGGAGTCTCCCTGATTCCACTGCTGAACGACCCGACGGACAGACGGGTGTCAGCGTACCGCCCACTGGTATTTCATTATCCTCACCAGTGGACCGGTCAGCCACAGGGTGGATACCAGTCCCATTCATCCATCCGCGTGGGCCCATGGAAGGCTATCTATTTTTATGAAAATTCATCCTGGGAATTGTATAATCTGCAGGATGATATTTATGAATCCGATGACCTGTCCGACTCCAACCAGAGCAAGCTGCTTCAGCTGGCCGGCAATTTGAAAGCTTTGCTTGGAAAAAGAGGTGCCATGTTCCCATACAACCACCAGGAAAACCGCGAACAGGTTATGCAACTCCCAGAACACAATCCATAAAATCCACCAGGACTCAAAAAATTTATCACAACTCATATGTGGGGAATAAAATATATAAATAGCTGGTTCCTGATGACAGGAATCGCAGTGCTCACATGCAATCATGCCGTGCCGGCAGAATCCACACCCGCGCCTAATGTGGTGCTGATCATGGCGGATGATGTGAGCTGGGAGGCCTTTGGAAGCTATGGCGCTGTTGATTATAAAACCCCCAACCTGGACCGGCTTGCGGCGGATGGTGTCCGGTTCCGTCATTGTTATTCAACACCGCTCTGCACTCCTTCAAGAGTCATGATCATGACCGGAAAATACAATTTCCGAAATTACACCCACTTCGGCTACCTCAATCCACGTGAGAAAACCATCGGGCATCTCATGAAGTCCAAAGGATACCACACCGCCATCGCCGGTAAATGGCAGCTCAATGGCATTTACGACAATGACATTTTCCCGGACGCCACTGACAGCTCACGTCCTCATAAAGCCGGCTTTGACGAATACTGTCTTTGGCAGCTCACAAAGGCCAAAAATGCAAAGGATGGGGGCGAGCGCTTCTGGAGCCCGGTCCTCGAACAGAATGGCAGACTCCTCACAAAAGATATCAATCACAATAAATATGGCCCCGATATCATGTCGGAATTCCTGATGGACTTCATGACCCGCCATAAGGATGAATCATTTTTTGTATATTACCCGAGTGTGCTGGTTCATGATCCATTTGTGCCGACCCCAGACTCGATTGGCGACCGCCCGCGCACACATGAGATGAACCGCCAGCCCAAGGATCCGGGGCAGAGGAAGGAGAATTTCGTCGCCATGGTCGAATACCTCGATAAAATTGTCGGACGGGTAATCGCCCACCTGGACAAATTGGATCTGCTCGAAAACACGCTGATACTTTTCACTGCCGACAATGGCACTCACCGGTCGATTCAATCCAACTGGGGCGGACGTACAATTCAGGGCGGCAAGGGAGGCCTTACGGACATGGGGACCCATGTTCCGCTGATTGCCTCATGGAAGGGCCAGATCCTCTCCGGGGCTGTCATCGATGATCTGGTCGATTTCACGGATATCTACCCTACCCTGGCCGATGTCGCCGGCCACACATTGAATCTGGATGACCCCCGCGACGGCAGAAGTCTGCTGCCGGCTCTCAAAGGGGAAAAAGGGACACCCCGCGAATGGATACTCTGCCACTACCAGCCCTACTGGGGTCCCGAGCCGGGACTTTTTGCCAGAACCGCTGACTTCAAACTGCATGGCGACGGACGTTTCATCAATGTGCCCAATGACCTGGATGAAAAAAATGATCTCACCCCAATTCCCCAGAGCGAGAGAGTGACTGCCATCAGAAACAAACTCGACGCCCTCCTGAAGAAGTTGCCGCCTGTGCCGGGAGACCATCCCAAAACTGACAGGCCCACCCATCCGGACTGGCCTCAACCCGACCTGAAACTTCCCTGATATAAGAAAATTGATATGACAATTTCAGAATTCCATCGAATATATAGAATACAGCACCCACAGATACTGGCCACAGTATTTCTATTGGGGGCCATGGTGAGTTCCTCTGCGCAGAATGAACTGAATGTGGCTCATCCCGACAATCACCCGTATGTCCGGCCGGATGGAAACCGCGACCGCCACGATTACGCTTTCGAACAGGTCAATGAAGCCCGGGTTTATGATTTTTACGCCAGACAGGCGGACTACTATCGCGAAGCTGATATCGTCCCGGATATTATCCCGGCATTTCCAGGCCTTGATGCCGGGCTCCACGGTCACTGGGGAAAATATAATCAGAATAACCACAATGACGGACGGTGGAATGACATAAATATGGGTTCAGTCTATGCCCAGGTCTGGAGATCCGGTGACAAAACCATCGAGAAGGGAGTGAATATTGACCTGTCAAAAATCAGTGATATTCCGATGGGAGCCAGTTTTGATCCGCTGACTGGATCGTATCGGGCCGTCTGGAATGGCGGATTCATTCAGATTGATCCATACCGATGGGGATCCTCCAGAAATGCCGCCCCCATAGGAAACCTGTGGTTCTATTCCCCGGCCAACGCACCGAATGGCTGGGAGGGGTCTATCCGATATTATGGATATTCACGAAATGGGAAGGATATTGTATTCAGATACACGGTGAATTCCCAGACCGTCCACGAGATGCCATCGGCATTTGCTGCTGCACAAGGTCCGGTATTTATCCGACACATGTCCTTTCCCCTGGGTGTCCGGAATCTGAAATTGAATCTGGACACTAATGGTATTCATCACACTCTGGCTTCCATTGATGGGATCTCAGCCAATCTGGGAAATGACGGGTCACTGACAATTGACAAAGCGGCCCCCGGTGCTGTGTTGTCACTGGCCATATCAAAAAAGCCGCTGACCGGGAACACCATTGGCAAACTGAATCTGAACCTTTCCGAATCCAACCCGACAGAACTTGTCAATCAGCCGGGGACCGGGCTGTGGCCGGAAGCGATTCAGGTGATTGGCAAATCCGGTTCTCCCGGAGACGGATCAGCCTATGCTGTCGACTCAATTCCAGTGCCCTTTGAAAACCCGTATAATACGGTCATGCAGCTGACGGGCATTGATTTTCTGCCTGATGGCGACGCCATTGTCAGTGTTCTCTGCGGCGATGTCTGGAAAATCAGCGGACTGGATGACTCGCTTAATCGGGTCACCTGGAAAAGATTTGCCACCGGCCTCAATCAGCCCATCGGTGTCCACATAGACAGCGACGGAATATTTGTCCTCTGCCGGGATCAGATCACCCGGCTCCATGATTTCAACCACGACAACGAAGCGGACTTCTACGAATGTTACGCCAATGACTTTGGCGGATACGACCGCTCACACACACATGTCTATGGTCTGCATAGAGCCAGCGACGGGTCCTTCTCATTCGTGCGCCGCGAGCAACTCGTCAGGACATCTCCCGACCCGGAACGTAAAACCACTGAAATCGCCTATGGTGTCCGCAACTGCATGGCTGTTGGTGGCGCCCCCGACGGACCTTTCCTTGTCGCTCCCAATGAGGGCACATGGACTCCGGCGTCGGCAATTCTCGAAGTGTCCCCTGGTGCATTCTTCGGATTGCCGGGACAGAGGAATGACGACGACCGTTTCAGCCCGGCCGCGATCATGGCGCCACTTTGTTTTGTCCCCCGCGGCATTGACAACTCCACTGGCGGCATGGTTTATATCGACTCTGAAAATTGGGGACCACTTTCAGGACATTTCATTGGGCTTTCCTACGGTTACGGCCAGCACTACCTGATTCTGCGCGACACGGAAGGCAGCCTCCCCCAGGGTGGCATCGTTCCGCTCGAAGGTGAATTTGCCGCCGGTGTCATGCGGGGAGCCTTTCATCCGATTGACGGTCAACTCTATACAGTCGGCCTTGATGGCTGGGGTGATTACTCAATTCAGGACGGATGCCTTCACCGCGTCCGTTACACCGGCCGACCAGTCCTCAAACCCACTGGATTCCATGTTTATGAAAATGGGATCCGGGTTGATTTCCCACATAGAATTTCCTCCGACGCATTAAATAAAGACAACTTCTTTATCCAACAATGGAATTATGAATATTCACGGCAATACGGGTCACCGGAGTATTCTGTGCGGGATCCACAATCACTCGGCCACGACAGGCTTATAGTATCCGGTGTCCAAGGCACATCGGACGAGCGCTCGATCTTTATAGAAATACCGGACATTGAGCCATGCATGCAATTGCATGTCCGGATGCATCTCGCCAGTGAATTTGGCGCTCAATTTTCTGCAGATCTATTCACCACGGTTAAAGAACTGATTCACCGCTGGACACCAAAGGGCCCCGTGCCAGCGTCAGGAATCCAGAAGCTGGCCCTGCGGATTCAATGGTCCGGCGAACAACCCGCGATCACCGAGACCGGCACACCCTCCGATGGAGAACGCGTCCTGATTCTCAATGCGGATTCCGGACTGCAATTCCGCCAGAAGGAATTCACAGTCCGGCCGGGCGAAGCCATTGCTCTACACTTTGTCAACGCCGATGCGATGCCTCACAATGCGGTTTTTGTCAGATCCGGACATGTCAAAGAAGTCGGCGAAGCCTCATTTGCCATGCTGAATGATCCCAAAGCAGCGGACAAACACTACGTTCCCGAATCAGATCACGTGATTGCCCACACCCATGTCATCAATCCCGGAAATAAACACATCCTCCATTTCAAAGCGCCCAATCAAGTGGGCGACCACCACTTTGTGTGTACTTTTCCAGGCCACTGGATGACCATGCAGGGAATTCTCCGGGTGACAGAATAGGTCAACCGGATTATAAAGACTTCACGACTGGGTCTTTCA
The DNA here is from genome assembly GCA_032356285.1 of Smithsoniella earleae. NCBI lineage: Eukaryota > Viridiplantae > Chlorophyta > Ulvophyceae > Smithsoniella > Smithsoniella earleae. The sequence goes on from JAULKQ010000009.1 coordinate 47,677, forward strand.
TTGTCTGTCGAGGGTCTCCCGACATTTGTCAAGGTATTCGGCAGCCAGTGAATCCTGTGGATTGATCCGAAGAGCCGCACGGAAATGGGATGCCGCTGCGGTGGTCTGCCCTTGGCTGAAAAGAATTATTCCTAGATTGCCATGAGCTTTAAAATGATTCGGGTTCAAGTCAATAGTTGAGGCAAATGCTTCAGCAGCCTTTCCGGTCTGCCCTCGGACCCGGTGGAATATTCCCAGATAATAATGAAATTCCGGTCTTGAATCATCAATCTCAAGGGCCTTACGAAGATGGAACTCAGCCCGCCTCCAGGATCTCTCCACCATAAGGAACTGCCCCAGCCGGCTTTGAGCGACGGCATCATCCGGTTTCACGCGCACCCTGAACTGAAGATAAGAACGAAGGCCCCTGGCTGTGCTTGCAGCCTGTGCCTCGCTGATCGCCCGTGCTCCCGAATCCGAACCTGGAAGAATCTGCAGCCACAGCTCAGCCATCTCATCGGTGGTATTTTTCCCATATAAAACCCGTGTGGGAGGTGATGATGGATTAGCAGGATTTTCCACTGAATTATCAAAATGATATTCCATATGGATGACGGATTTTTCAGGAAACTCAACCGGCTTTTGGAATTGATAATCGCCCTGCCAGTTGAAATCCCATTGAGGAATGTTAATAAGCCATTTTCTGTCCCCACCAGGAAGGTCCGCCCAGGCTTTGATTTCAGTCGCCAGGTAATGGGCATGTGGCAGAACCGCCAGGACAGATACAGGCGCGGGAAGTTCAAAATCCTCCCTGACAACATAGTCTTCATCCCCTGGTGGTATATCCATTTCATAGGAAACCAGACTCAATCTCATCGGATGCTTATATGGATGTTCATTAGTAAACCATAGCCCAACCCGGGCCATCACTGGCTGCTTTTTCCCATTCGGCCTCAAATGCATTTGAACGACCAGGTCACTCCCCGGCTCAAGGGGCCAGGCCATTCCGTCCGGGACAAATCCTGCACTTTTTCCCGGCTGCCAGGAAAGAAAATGCCCTGCAGGCATCGAGGCGGTCTCCACTGAATCCATTCCATCAAACCCAGGTTCCATGTCATCGAGATCCATCTGCCTGGCTGTGCCGGTGCTGTCCACTTTTATAAATGCGTGATGGAGTGTCTGACCACTTTCGCACTGAAGTTCCAGTCCTTTGACCAGCCTGGGTCCCCCCCCTGGCACAGGTATGACAAAATTCCGGTAAACATCCGAACCATCGGGCGGTAATTCAAACCCATCCGCCATCTCAAGAACCATGTCAGGAGTGCCATTACCAAGCGTCCAGCCACCCGGGTATTCCGGTATCTCAGACGCTTTCAATCTGTCTCCCGGCTCCATTCCAGTCTGGAACCAATTCCTGAGAAGCTCTTTCTCCTCCACGTTCAATCCGCGTTCGTTCTGAAATGTCCCTGCCTCATTCTCCGGCAGCCAGGGCGGCATATATCCACTCTCAACAACCTCTGCGATCTGTCGCCCCCGATTGCGGACGGATTCATACCCCTGAAGTGGAAATGGTGCGTCTCCATCCCGCCGGTGGCAGACAGAGCAGTTTTTATATATTATCTCATCCACTTCACCGAAATAAACCGGGGCTGAATCGCTCCCCTCAACCCCACTGCCCCACACCATAACCACACAGGCAATCATCACCCACGTCCAATTCAGATTCCGATTTGCTGGTTTACTGAAATATAAAATTTTTGTGAATCTGCCATCATTGATACCCATGCACCTCAAAACTCGCATTGAATCCCCGGCAATTTCAACACCCCATCACCCACACTATATCATTTTACCATATTCTACAGATATACCCCCTTTTATACATGTTCTAATTTAATAATTAGCGGCATATTTTCACAATTCAGCCCCCGGCCATAATGACTGTAAATCTGACGGGTTCTGTATGCGCTGCCACAAAAAAAGGGCTGCAGGCCACAATATATTCCGGAATACCCTTCAACCCGGGAAATTGACAGAATATGAATATCCAGATCCGGGTTCCATAGAGTCCCGAAGTTCAGGCAGAGGTATTTTCTACATTCCCGTTGCGAGACATTTATTCTTTGAGTCTGAAGCGCTGTGTATTGGTGGATGGGAAGTTTCCGGACTTGATCTGAATGGAGCCGAAAGGGTCGTATTCGGGTTGTGGGCGAATGGTGGGTGTTGAGCTGATGCTGATGAGCATTGTTATGTTGCCAGATCCGCTGGCGTGATAGTAATCGCGGATGGACCATGTGCCAGTGGTGGCATTGTATCCGGAGGAACGAGTCAGGAGTCCGCCGATGCCGCCGGTCGTGCGAAAGGTCCTGGCCCCGCGTGGAGCGCACGGTGGTGATTTTTTTGCAGGTCCGTTCATGGATGACCTTCATGCCGTCGCAGGCGGAGCTGTATAATTTTGTGAATTTATGACGCAGATGAATGCGATAATATGAAGGCCCTCCGTGCAAGCGAAGGGCCTGGCGCCTGGTGATTCAATATCAGCCAGGTTGGATAAAATATAGATAATGATTACTTGGAGAGCAGATTTTTCCGCCTGGCAATCATAATCCCTCCAATGACCATGAGAGCCGGTAAAGTGAGCCAGGCATGATCCGGGTTGGTGAGGTAGTGAAGCGGGTTCAAGTCGTCGCCGGAAGAGGCATGCCCGGGGTGCGCTGAGGCGGTGGATGACATCGACACCAGAGTGATGGCGGCAACCGTCAGAGCAGAAAGATTTCTCAGATTTATCAGCATGATGATCAGTTTCTTAAACTTGTCCCAGCATAGCCTCTATTGAAGCAGAGATGCAAGATTGTTGATGTTTGATTGCATGATTGTCGGAAAATCTCCTCCATTTTCCGGTCGGTCGGCTACTGGAGTGAATGTGATTGACCGGATACCGAGCTGGTCAAGCTTCGCGACATTCGCAGAAATCGGGGCGGATTCCCATAACATGGCGGCGTATGGGGCATTCTTGTGAGATTCTTCGAGTTTTTTCCACTCCGAGTCACCCGGATCGGAATCGGGTTCCCAGTGGAGTTCGCGCAATGTGAGGTCCCCTGCTCTGGCCAGGTATTGATAAACCGGATGCGATCCAAGAAGGGACGTGGATTTGAGTTTTGGGGAAATTTCTTTCAACTTCTGCTCCAATGCGGCCAATTTGGCATCACTGTCCTGCCAGGCTGGTGTGAAGCTCTCTTCAGCATCGGGCACCAGCTCAAGGAGAGCATCATGAACAGCTTTCATCTGCTGGCGTGCGAGATTCAGGTCCAGCCAGGTTGTGAATGCTGTGCCTGCATGCGAATGGTCTCCGTCCGGACCATGGCTGTGAACGACGGCTTCCTCCACTTCGATCCAGCGATCCTTGAAGCCTTGAGCGGTGAGGACAACACGACTTTCCGGCAGACTGGTTCCGGACCGCCATTGTTCGTAAGTGGCCCCATTCAGTAGAATCAGTGAAGCCTGCTGCATGGCGGAAACATCTCCCGGTTCGGGTTCCCAATACGCAGGATCACCGAGACCGGCCCAAGGCGCCAGCACGTCAACCTTGCCACCCGCTATCGACTGGGCCATCCAAAGCAGCGGGTAATTCGATGCAAAAACCACCGGTTTTCCATCAGGCGATTTGCCCCCGGATAGCGATGATGATGAAGATTCATTTTTTGAGTTACAACCGGCCAATACCATAAGCATGGCCGCCGCACACATGAGAAGACTGATTTTCTGTCCAACCCTGACTATATAGTCCATGATTTGAATCTAGTGAGACTGGTATGAATTGTAAAGACACTGCATCAAATTGCCGGACATGAATTGACAGAATCAGGCGCCATGAATGAGAATTCCCCCAAAATCATTAATGTCGGATCAATCAACTGGGATGATGTCTGGACGGTCCCCGGGATTGCCCGACCCGGTGAGACGGTTTCCGCCACCGATCGCAAACGCTTTTTTGGAGGCAAAGGCCTGAATCAGAGTGTGGCGGCGGCCAGAGCTGGAGCCAGAGTCATCCATATTGGCCAGGTCGGCCTGGATGCCAGACCCATACTCGATTTCATGGAATCCGAGGGTATAGACACATCACTGGTCCGCGTTCACCCGGATCTGGAGACAGGCCAGGCTTTGATACAGGTCGATCCTCAGGGTGAAAATGCCATTATTATCCAAAAAGGTGCCAATGGATCCATGCCACCGCCATCAATGCACTGGCTGGCCGGTCTCGATCTTCCCGAATCATGCTGTGCCCTGCTCCAGAATGAAACGTCGCACGTCGGGGACTGGATTCAGTTTCTGGCAAATAATGGTTTCCGGATTATCTGGAACCCGGCCCCTCACCCGTCCCGTATTGGAGATGAAACGCTGAGACAGGTGCATACTCTCATAGTCAATCACCTTGAGGTATCAGGTATCACAGGAATCCCTGCACCGACGCAAGCCGCCCACCACCTCTCATCGGAATTCGGGATCCCCAATGTCATCCTCACTCAGGGGCCGGATTATGTCGTGCATCTCAAGTGGGAACAGGGCTCAGTATCCCGGACGAATTTCGCGGTCCCTGAGACGACAGCTGTCGACACCACAGCCGCTGGCGATACTTTCACTGGTTATTACACTGCCTGTCTCGCGAGGGGTATTAATATACAAACAGCCATCCGGACTGCCATTCAGGCTGCCGCAATATGCACCACCCGCCCCGGTGCCGCATCCTCAATTCCGGTATTGTCGGAGCTGAATACCATCTCTTGATTCGGGCATTCCACATGGATCGATTGCAAGATTGTGGAGCCCTTGAGGTTCCAGCTGAATAGACACACACTGATGTTCGATCAGAATGGCCCCGGAAATTACTCCCGGATACGGCTACATCTCCATCTGAAAACCAATGTAGCAGCCAAGCCCAAATGAAAGAACTATACCAATCAACCACAACATCCGGTCCATACCGAAGAATTTATTATGTGCTTTTGTATTCAGGATTCCCAGGATTACAAGCCCACCAAGCAGACACAGTTATCCATAGATCATCATTTTCAAAGCCTTTCCCAGAGGCGAAACCCTGTGTTGTGATGGCTCCCAGAAATATGTACATTAAAAAGACCAGTTTCATTTTGGGCACAGTCTAATTTCCTTTCATATTCCCAATGCGACATTACAAAACAAGGATCAGGGAATATAAACTGGCTTGTCCAGTGCTGAATCCCAGCCCTTGCTGGTGGGCGTTGAAGTCTGTGTTCTCATGACGATTTCAGCCTCGATATCCATGAGGCATTTTATGCCCGCATGGGTGGAGAACTCAATTTATATCCTCAGAATCTTTGATGTGTAAGGCGCTTTTCTCAGGCTCCTCCCCTACCATTCACGGGAGCACTGGAAATCTGGAAACTGGTCCAAATGGAGATCTTATTCACATTCATGCAAGTATGACAGACATCCGAGGTGAGATAAATCTTGGCCGGACATCAGAATTAGTGAAAGGATGAGCCGGAATGGAACTGGCAGGATTCGCTTGGACATTATTTGTCGATGTATGTTTACCGGTAGTGGTGCTGATCGGGCTTGGGGTTCTGATTGACCGACGGTTCAGTATTTCTCTGAGCACGCTGGTGAAGCTGAACATCCACCTCTTCGTGCCTGGATTTATATTTGTAAAGGTGGTGGAAAGTCCGGCGGGTTCGGACGGGGTGCCTGCCTGGAAGGTGATTGGTTTCACCCTGTCGGTTATCGGCATGCTTTATCTGATCGGCGTGGGGATTGGGCGGATCATGAAATGGCCGAATGCCACAGGGCGGTCCTTTCTGCTCTCGACAATGTTCTACAATTGCGGCAACTGGGGCATCCCCATGGTCCAGCTGGCCTATCCCGATGGCGGACCCGAAATCCATGTTTTTGTGCTCCTCACCATGAATTTATCCACATTCACGCTGGGTCTGGCACTGGCATCGGAGCGGAAATCGGGCGAGCCCTGGTGGTCGGGACTGACCGGGGTATTCAAACTGACCCCAGTCTATGCCATTGGCGCGGGATTTCTCTGCAAATCCCTGTCCGTGCCCGTCACGGAATGGGCCTTTGTGTGGGAGCCCCTGAAATATCTGGACCGTGGGCTGGTATCGGTTGCCTTACTGACACTCGGGGTCCAATTGTCGCAGACAAAACCACCAAAACTGGATTCACGATTGGGTGCCTCACTGGGTGTCCGGCTCATTGCCGGCCCGGCTCTGGCCTGGGGACTCAGCCGGATCTGGGGATTTGATGATTTGACCTCCGCCGTGCTGGTACTGGGGGCAGCCGCGCCGACGGCAGTCAATACCGCGCTTCTGGCACACGACCTGAATGCGGACAGCCGGTTCGCCTCGGCAGCTGTCTTTTACTCCACTTGCCTGGCTGTGGTGACTGTGACTATTATTCTGGCCATTCAAAGTCTGCAATTGAGCGGTTGATTATTGCACAGATATGATCTTATGAGAAAGCTGACTGTATTTCTGGTGGTTGTCGCATTTCACATCTATCCACAATGGTGTGTGAGGGCTGAGTTCCTGAGTGGAGTCGCGAGTGTGAATGTCACACCGGATCCGCTGCTCCCTGTTTCCGGTGGCATTGGCCCGTCCGCTCCAGCGTGGCAGAAAAAAGGGGAACTTTCTGTCAGGGCCCTGGTGCTCCGTAATGAATCAACCTCCATTGCCCTGGTGACCTCGGACTTTCTGGGCTTCCCTGCCGCCCTTGGCAACCGGGTCCGCCAGGCCATTGATTCCATACCTCATGATAATATTCTTATTTCGGCATCCCACACCCATTCGGCACCTGACATGTATGGATTCCCGGATGGAGCCGGCGGATTCAATATCGACATGAAATATGCTGACCGGGTGGTGAAAGCGATGATTTCAGCCATTGAAAAAGCCGAATCCTCGCGTCGACAATCCACTTTAAAGGTGGCTCACGAACGGATAGCTGAAAGAATTGCCTTCAATTACTACGCACCCGAGCTTTACGACAGGCGTTGTGGAGTGATTCAGACTCTGGACAGCCAGACGGGTGAAGTGATAGCCACTTTGGTGAATTATGCGGTGCATCCGGAAGTGCTTGGAGCCGACAGTGGCATTGTCTCGGCGGACCTTGTCTGGCCAATGACCCAATCCATTGAGAAATCTGCGGGCGGAATGGCACTTTTCATCAATGGAGCCCAAGGAGGTATGGTCACGGCTGATGTCAGGCACCCACAGACCGGCGAACATATACAAACATGGGAGGAATGTGTCCGCATTGGTGAGAGTCTCGGGTCGGAGGCGCTGCGGATTCTCAGGAAATCTGAAGCCATCTCCAACCCTTCACTCGAGTGCCAGAACAGAAAAATCACCTTCCCCGTGGATTCGGAAGGCATGAGGACAATCATGAAGTATTCTCCCCTCGGCTATACGCAGGATGGGGACACGTCAGAAATATCCACCACAATAAATTTCCTGAAGATTGGCCCGGCGATGGCAGTCACCATACCTGGAGAAGCCCTCCCAAATATCGGCTTTTACCTCAAAAGGAAGATGCCCACTGAATTCCCTTTTCTGTTCGGACTGACCAATGATGCGTTTGGATATATTCTGACGAAGGAGGATTTTGAGAGCTTTGACCGGTACGATTATGTCTCCCGCACATCACTTGGAGAAAAGACAGCCCCCATTCTTCTGGAAGCTGTTTTATCGTGGTTTCAGAATCCGTGACCAAGGATCAATTCCTATTCATTGCCATCGGGGAAGGAAAATTTCACATCCGAATAGGTTTTCCCTTTGATGGTCAGCGAGGGAATCACCACATCAAATTCGACAGCCGTTTCGAGAATTGGATCCGATCCGGAGAATTGGGATGTATCGCCGACCGATTCCCCGGTCCTCGCCGAAGCCTGTGCTTCGAGTTTCAAATCAACTGACTTATCCAGAGTCGCAAGCTTCATGGTGAACCCGGGTGATTCAATACGGACGAAATTCTCCATGTGTCCGTCGAGGATATAGACGGTCAGGGTGGCATTGACATTGTCCAGGAGAAGCTCCAGATGGAATTCCTCCTGCCCCAGCACAACACCTACACCTCCATGCGGAGGTTCGTGGTGATGATGGTGCCCATGGTCATGATCGTGGTCATGTCCAGCATCGGTATGCTCGATCCCTCCGCCACCGCATCCATTCAGTGCAAGGCATCCCACCACCAAAATTGCAAACAACCAGAAAGTATCCCGAAACTTCATGAGAATTACCATTCCAGCGACTTGGTGATTTTTCAAGAAATTTCCAGCGGTTAATGGATCAATCTGGTGATGTCGGCACCAGAATTTGTATACTCTGAAACGGCCCATCCAGCTGTAAAAAAGAATGCGGACACCGAATCCACCATAAATGGCAGATAATCAATGCCCGCACTCAGCTCATCCAAGGGTTTGTCATCTTTCCGGCCCGAATGTAATCAAGGCCGGGAAGTCGTCTATCTGATTGGCATCCTCGAAAGTCCCCAATGATCAAATCAGGACCTTCAGATAAGCAATCCAACAACGACGCAATGTCAAAATAGTCAGATGCCACCCGTTCGACGGATATTCAAAAAATTTTCAAGAAGGCTAATTTAATCCCCCCCAGGGAAATGCCTCTCGACAACAACTGCATGTGATGAGAAATTGAGTGCAACCAAGTGCCCATGGAAAATGTCAGTTCACTCACTAAAAAGAACCCGGGCGAGAATTCTGGGCTGATCCGTACAATTCAGGACTCACTTAAAGGTCTGACCACAATTTCCATCAGGGAAATGCGGGTTATGTCCCGCTCGCGTTTTCTTCATCTGGAAAGATCGATCAATATCCTGGTTGTGGCGGCGCTGCTGGTATTACCCATCCCGCGGGCATCAGGTATGGACCGGATGATGTTCATGACAATATACTGTTCGCTGGTGGCGTGGTGTGTTGGCGCCCTGTCGGTGGCGGACTCGATAAGCAAAGAAAAACGGGAAGGCACTCTGGGGTTACTGATGATGACCTCGCTCCGCCCTTACGAAATACTGTATGGCAAGCTGGTATCCAGATCTCTCTCTCAGACATTTGGGCTACTGGGACTGATCCCTGTTTTCATGGTGATTCTGATTGAAGGAGGAGTCAATCCGCTGGATGCCATCCTGTCCATCTGTGCCATCTATATAAATTTTCTGCTGGCATGCTGCGGCGGGCTCGCCATCAGCACCCGCGTCAAACAGGCCCGCCATGCCTATATCGGAGCCGTTTCATTTATTTTTGTTGGGATTTTCGGGCAGCTGCTATTCTCCCAGATGCTTCCAGTCCAAGTGAATATGCCCAAGCCATTTGCATTCAGTCCACTGTTTCTGGGACTCTATATTCAGGAAGGTGATTTTTTATTGGGGGTGAACGACTGGAATGGACTTTTACCCGATATTTTCAGAGGTGGAGACAACACCGGCAATATGATCGGGCTCCTTGTATTCTGGTTCCTGATCTGTGCAGGCATTATATATAATACATCCCTCACCATGAAACACTTCTGGAGGAAAGAAAAAAAAGGCCACAGAAAAAAAAGAAACACCAACAGAAAACTCCAGCAGTTTCTGGATACAGCTTCACAGCCAATTGCCACGACACTCATAAGAAATCTTCAGACCCGGGGCAGCAACCGGCCCAGCGGTGAACAGATCTCTCCAGATGAAAGAGGCCACAGACTTGTCATTCGACCAGGTCAGAATCCCATAGAAAAGTTCTGGCTTCGGAAAACCCGTCTACCCCACTGGCAGCTGGTGGTTTTCGGCGTTTATGAATCCACATTTATTATAATCTTTCTTCTGGTTACTTTCAGTATCTGGTTGGAGCGGTCCCCATTCAACAATCCGTCCACATACACAAAATTTCTGCCATACATTGTATTTTTAGTGGGTCTGGTGAAATTCTTTGATATTTTCTTCCGATTCGGAGGTGGCATGGAGGTGTGCAGAAAAATAATTGAGGACCGGTCCAATTCAGGAATGGAATTATTGCTGACAACCCCGGTCCCCGATAGAGACATCACCGGGGGTATTTCGAAAGCTCTGGAGAAGACCATCAGACGGTATGTGATCATCACTGAGAACTTTCTGCTACTAACCTTCTGGACAAATCTGTTCATTATTTTCATGAATCCAGCCCCGAAATTGGGGCTTGTCATAGGTGTCATGACGGCGCTGGTGATGTGGTTCGGGAATCCTGTCTTCAAGTATATCCTTGGATTACTCCCCATGTTCCTTCTGGCCTTATCTTTCAACCCGGAATTGAAAAATCCTTCAGTTGTGCACTACGGACAATATTGGATGAGCAATCTGCTGGCTGTAAATTTTCATTTGCTGATGAGCAGCCATTTTGAATGGCGGACGATGATCAGATCGGGCATACATGAAGCCATGAGAATGACCTCCATACCAGGCACCGCCATGCGGATGATATACCAGTCCTCTCTGGCCCCGCTATTAGTCTTTGCCCTGGTGATCACCCTTGAAACTTTTGTATTCCGCCGGACAACACTCGCTCCAGTGATAGCCTGGTTCACGACAACCTTCCTCATTCAGATGTCATTGCTTTATCTCAGCCGGAAATCCCTAGGCAGGTTCCGGACAACTTTCCAGAAACAGAGCCTGAAATCGCCATTGAAATCCTGATCCTTCCTGCACTTGACGTGAATGAGCCCACCTGAAATATGAACTGATTAATGACAGGACTGAAAACCATTACTTTGCGGGAAATGAGGGTCTTGTCCCGGCGGAAATTCCTCCATCTTACCAGGCTGGCCTATCTTGTTATCCCCGCCATCGCCGCTCTTGTGACAGTCATGGACCCAAATGCAGTGCACAATGGTGGGGGCATCCTCAGCCTGACAACCATCAGCATGTCCCTTTTCGCATGGATGGCCGGAGGCATGGCTGTGGCGGATTCTGTCAGCTCGGAAAAAAGGGACGGCACTTTAGGACTGCTCATGATGACACCCCTCACAAGCTATGAGATTCTGATTGCCAAATCACTGTCTTCATCACTCAACTTTTTTCTGGCAGTATTGGGATTCATCCCATTTTTCGGCCTCCTGATACTTATGGGTGGTATTCAGCCAACTGATTTATTACTGGCTGTGGTTTCCATATTTTCATGTTATTTTTTATCCAATTCACTGGGGCTGCTGGTGAGTGTGAATACGTATGCACTGAGAGAGGCGTGGTTGTATACGATGATCACACTGCTTGTTACGGGACTGTGCTTCCCGCTGTATTCGTGGCTTCTGTCCATGAACTTCACAACACAAGGACAATGGATCAATCCTCTCTGGGCGGGATATTGGTTCAGTTACGACTCCACCGTCGTCGAATATAATAATTCTGGCAATATCAGCAACTCCATATCCATATACAGATTACTGAGCTACCAGATTTCCGGAGCCATTAGTCTGGGGCTGGCTATGTTGGCACTGGCTGGTTTCACATTGACACTGGCCTGGCAAAGAGAAAAAGCGGGCCACAGGAATTCAGGGAGTTTCTTCCAGGCCTGGACTAGTCTCCGGGACAAACTCGCACAGCCAATTGAAAAAAAACGATCAAAGCCGGCTCGGGGCCGCCGCAGGTCCGCGAGAGGCCGCACTGAGATTTCTGACGATGCAAACCCTATAGCCTGGTTCTGGGGCAGGAACCTGAACCTGCCCCTGCGGGTTCTGCTGATTTTCGGTCTTCTTGAGGCCGTTTTCATCTCCCTGCTTTTGACTATATTTGTGCTGTGGGATTATCTGAGCCTTGGCAAGGCCATCCGGACCTCCTCCTTTGATCCACTGTGGGGGCAACAGCTCTATCTTTATATTGTCACCGGACTGGTTATTACCGACCTTTTTTTTAAATATATGGCCTCGTTGCAGATCATCCGGAAAACCATTGAAGATAAGTCCAATGGGGGAATGGAGATGCTGCTTACCACACCTGTTTCGGATGTTGTCATGAGTGAGGGAATACCGTCAGGCATTCACGATACTGTCCGTCGGTACAAACTGGCCTCAATTATTTCCTTTACTGTTCTTGGAGTCACTCTTGTATGGATGTTTTTTGATATGATTTATGAGGACATGTTCGTATTGTTTCTTGGTTTGTTTTCATTAATTATCGGCATTACCAATCTACTGGACTGGCGCCACCTGGTACGGATTGGTGTGATCCTGGCCTTGAAGAATAAGAGTATTCCGGGATCGGCAAATAAAGCGTGGTTACTGTGCTGTCTGTTTCCCACTCTGTTCATGGGGCTTGGTTTTTTTCTTGTTGCCACCATCCTGAATACTATCTCGCAGTCCTATGATGTCCCGCCAACCACTATAGCATTATCAGTGAGCATCCTGACCACCCCCATTGTTCTGGGAATACAGATTTTCAATCATTACCTCTCCTACCGGGCTTTGCTTCAGTTTGAATTTTTCCGGGACGCATTCCAGAAATATACAATTGGGCGACAATGAAAGCACTGTGACAGGCCGTGGTGAGGAAAGGCAGTCCGGATACAGGCTCAGTGATATTGATCAAAGGTATCAGGACCACATAAAAAATATATTTCAGTATTCACCTTTGCCCTGTCGGACTGAATATCGATGAGGTTCAACTTGGCCTGATTGACACGCACCAGACTTTCGAGAATCAGGAGGACGCCCCCTTCCCCAATCTGAGACAATTGTCTGGCTTCATTCAACTGGCGGTCAACCAGTGGCATGATACGCTCATTGAAATTGGCCAGCCTGTTCTCCGCACCACGGAGACGCGTAAAGTGAACGGCCAAAGTTCCCTGGAGCCTCTCGAGTTCTGATTCCAGAGTTATCCGGGCCGTATCCCTGCGGGCACGGGCGGCAGCAATTCCACCTTTATTGGAATTCAGGACCGGGATAGGGATATTGCCGCCAACCCCAATTCTGGTGACCCCCTCCTCGCTTTCAATCTGTGGGCCAATGGTCAGATCGGGGTATTGTTTCCTGATTTCGAGGAACAGGGATTTTTCGGCGACCTCATAATCCCGGATCAGAGAATTCAGGCTCAGGTTTCTTTTCTGAAGCGACTTTGCGGCCTGATCCGGTTCCATATCTGCCAATGCGGGAAATGCGGGAATGAAGGAAACCTCCGCTATGGGTGACAGGCCGGCCAGCAACCGTAATATCTGGTCAGCCGATTCAATTTCGGCGCGATACTTTTCCAGTTCACCCAATTGCGTGGCATATTCAATCTCCAGGAGCCGGGCCTGAGTCGGACTCAGTTCACCAGCCGCCGCCATCAGCCGGGCGGATTCCGACAAGATCCTCAAATCCGCAACCACTGATTCAGTCTGGCCAAACTTGAGTCGGCTGGCCGACCAATCAATCCAGGTTGACCGGATTTCCCGTCTCAGATCCCATTCCGCCTGGGCAATCCGGGACAGACTGGATTCGAGGGCGGCATCAGCCACAAGTTCCTGGGCCCGCAATCTGCCGGATACAGGCAAGGTGAAAGACAGTGAGTTCATCAGCAGCCAGGGCTGTGGAATACTCTCCAGAATTCCCAGAAGGCTGAAATTCAATGCTGGATCATTCCAGAGCCCGGCAGAGTCCGCCAGAGCCTCGTCTGTCCGGACAGCTGCCCTGGAGACGCGGAGACCTGGGTTATAAACCAAACCGAGAATTTCCGCTTCCGCCAATGAAATGCCGTCATAGACATCAAAGGAATCCCCATGAATTTCATGGATGGACGCTGTGGGAATATGAGAGGCAAATGCCAGCACATCCTCGCTGGCCAAAGATCTTGAATTCCATATTTCACGATGGTTTTCCAGATTCATCGGCAGAGGGGAATAGGTGCTGCATCCACACAGCAATACCATCAGGACCATGGCGGTCGCCGGTACCCATCTGCCAATCCGGATCAAGGTGTTCATTTTAATTTCAATCCTGCCCGGGTCCAAAGTTTTCGGTCATCAGTGAGATTTGGCAGCGGCCTCGAGTGATTCCAGAAGCTCCTTGTGGATACCTCCGAATCCACCATTTGAAAGGACCGCCACCACATCCCCTGGCTGGCTGACTTTCATGTAGTCCCGGATAATGTCACTGGAGGTTGGGAAAAAACCGGCTTCCCGTCCCAGCTTTTTAATCCCCTCAATGACCAGAGATTCATTGAGTCGTTCCTCGGGCTTCAGTTGGTCTTTGCGGGCAATTTCAGAGATGTAGACCAAGTCGGCAACTCCCAGAGAAATGGGAAGGGATTCCTGAAAGAAGTTTCTGCGTGTGGTATTGGATCGGGGCTCAAAGAATGTGACCAGCCGGCGATCCGGAAAAACCCGCCTCAGTGTGCTCAGTGTCTGAGCGATAGCTGTCGGATGATGGGCAAAGTCATCGATAACAGTTACACCGCCAGCTTCCCCGAATACAGTCATTCTGCGCCTCACTCCCTTGAATGAGGTGAGGGCTTTCTGAATCAGTTCGTCACTGACCCCGCAGTGGCGGGCAGCAAGCACTGCTGCCGACGCATTGCGGACATTGAATTCGCCGGCCATCGGAAGCTCAAACCGGCTTCCGGCCAACTCGAAATCTGTCTGCCTGCCGGATTCCCCGAGGACTTTGATCCGGTAATCAGCAGTTTCCGAGATCCCGAATGTCCTCACCGGACAGAATGGCACACGGCTGATTTCCATGGCATTCGGGTCGTCTGAATTCACAAGCAGAAGGCCATTGCGCGGAACGAGGTTGATGAAATGACGGAATGTCTTTTTGACCTGGGCCAGATTTTCAAAAATGTCGGCGTGGTCGAACTCCAGATTATTCACAATGCCGACTTCCGGCCGGTAGTGGATGAATTTGCTTCGTTTATCAAAGAAAGCGGTGTCGTATTCATCTCCCTCCAGGACAAAGAATGGAGAATCCGTGAAGCGGGCACCCTGACCGAAATTATCGGGTATCCCGCCAATGAAGAAGCCGGGATTGAGGCCGGCGACGTCCAGGATCCAGGCCAGAAGCGATGTCGTGGTGGTTTTCCCATGTGTCCCGGTGATGACCAGACATCTCTTGCCCCGGAGGAATTCATCCGAGAGCAACCCCGCCAGAGACGTGAATGGCAGCCGTTTCTCAAAAACCACCTCCGCTTCCGGGTTGCCCCGGGATATGGCATTGCCGATGACGACCATGTCGGGAACCGGATCCAGGTTGGCCTCTGAAAATCCGAGCTGGATCCCGATGCCACAGCTTTCCAGAAAAGTCGACATAGGAGGATAGGCATCCCTGTCTGAACCGGTGACTTTATGTCCGCGCCGCTTGAGTTCTGCCGCCACAGAGGCCATGCCGGTTCCGCAAATTCCCACAAAATGGAAGTGCCTGCCTGATGGTTCGATCATATTTTATGGAGAGACGGTTGTGGATGTGCAGGCATGAGTGGCTCCATCTGAATTCATGGTCACTCGGATTCCAGAATTTTCTTCTCCAGCAATTCTCCGACCACAGCGGGATTGGCTTTGCCCCGGCTGAGCTTCATGACCTGCCCTTTGAGGAAATTGAGGGCTGCGGGTTTACCATTCCGGAAGTCCTCCACGCTTTTGGGGTTGGCGGCGATAGCCTCGTCGCAGAATGCCTCCAGAGCTCCGGTGTCACTGACTTGCGCGAGACCCTTTTTCTCGACGACGTCCTGTGGCGGGGTGCCCTTCCCGAACATTTCACTGAAGACATCCAGGCCGGCATTACGGCTGATCCTGCCGGATTCGACCAACCCGAGCAGTTCGATAAACTGACCCTGGGTGAACCGGAGATCATCGACCGCCATGTCATGTTCTGTCATGGCCCCTTTGAGGGTATTGACTATCCAATTGGCCACGTTTTTGGGATTTTTGGTCCCGGAATCCGCCACGACTTTCTGAAAGTAATCACCCAGGGCCATATCCGCGACGAAGACATCGGCATCCCCGTCGCTGATAGCGTATTCGCCCATGAGCCGCCTTTTTCTGGCGAGAGGGAGCTCGACCACCTGACTGCGGACATTCTCCAGCCAGGCCGGTTCAATGACAAAGGGCATCAGATCGGGACACGGGAAATACCGGTAATCATGGGCGTCCTCCTTGGTTCTCATGGATTCCGTCATTCCGGCGACATCATCCCACCGCCGGGTTTCCTGAATAATTTTCTCCCCTTTCTCAATGGCCTCGATCTGCCGTGGAATCTCGTAAAGCAGAGCTCTGCGCACGCCGGAGAAGCTGTTCATATTTTTGATTTCGACTTTTTCGCCGAGTTTCTGCTGGCCGACCGGACGGACGGAGATATTGACATCGCAGCGGACCATACCCTTTTCCATGTCGCATTCGCTGATACCGCCATACTCGAGGATGGCCTTGAGAGCGCACAGGTATTCATAGGCCATATCCGCACTGTGGAGGTCCGGCTCGGTAACGATCTCCAGCAACGGAACGCCGCCGCGATTGAAGTCCACACCACTTTCATTGTCGAAATGGAAGCTCTTGCCGACATCCTCCTCGAGGTGTGCCCGGTTGATGCGTACTTTTTCCATCTGCCCACCCAGCTCGAACTCCACATATCCCTCGATCGTGGAAGGGAGCGCCAGCTGTGTGATCTGGTAATTCTTGGCACTGTCCGGGTAAAAATAATTCTTGCGGTCAAACTGAGCCCGCTCTGGAATCCGGCAATTCAGGAGCAGCCCGGTCAGGGCCGTCAATTCCATGGCTCTTTCATTTGCCACTGGCAGCGCTCCGGGAAATCCAAGGCACACGGGACACACATTGGTGTTCGGGTCCGCCCCATATTCATTCCGGCACGAACACCACATCTTGGTCCGGGTATTCAACTGCACATGGGTTTCCAATCCGATGACTGCCTCGTATTCCATGATTATTATTCCGATATATCCATTAATAATCCCCGATCAAATGAGGACCCTGAAACAGGGACTGTGCCAATCGGCAATCGGACTGACAAGCAGAGAAAATTCCCGACGTGGGCGATGCCCACATATTGGACAGGAACAGGACAATCATTTGGCAGAAAGCACCCGCATCCGGCAATGGGCTCAAATTGCCCGCTTTTCAGGATTAAAGCCTCACGCAAAGAATCCGACATGTCTCACGGGAAACAAATTGGGGGACATAAATTCAAAAACCTGTTAACCCACTTTCAAATTAATGCCGATCAACAAGGGCAAGGGCTCTTTATGATGATGGCCCACAAGTCGGAAACGCATCCATGAATTGGATACTGGTCAATAAACTCAAATCTTCAAATATTGAAACCTGCCTTCAGGCGGGCAAGAAGATTGCGTCTCAATCTACCGAGGCAGCCCTGCGGGATGCCCGGAAGATTCTGGATTCGCGATCAGCGGACACGCGGGCTGGTGCCATTTTTATCGCCTTTTCTCTGCCGACAGTCCATGCCAGACGGATAATCTCAGCACTGGTTCAGGATAAAAACAGTCAGGTGCGGATTGAGACCCTCAGATTGCTGAAAAGTCAGAACCAGCCCGATTATTCCAATGAAGCGGCCAGCTGCCTGAATGATCCTGACGAAGAGGTCATTTTGCAGGCCATAGAGACGGTGACCAGCCTCCAGAATGATGGATCCGGTTCATATCTGGCGCCACTTCTCACCCACCCGTCCAAGATCATCCGCCAGAGGACATACACCACGGCCAAAGATTTCTGGAAATACGAGCATCTGGATCAATTGAAGGAATCCATGAAACTGGCTGATCTGACAATTTCAGAACAGATCAATGAGACCATACGGTCCATTGAAAACCGCACGAAAATTCTCAGTATGGCGATTGAGAAGAGCGGAAACTGCACCACCGGAGTCGTGGCCCAACCCCGGTTCAAATCCTCAGCCAACAAAGGTTATGCTCAGCAGCCGGTGATTATCCAGCAAGTCCAGTCCGCTCCAAATCCATACGAGGACCTCATAGACGACAATGGGGATATAGACGATGTGGACGGATTCACGGGTGTCATCAAGGAAGTGACTGTCCAGGATCTGATCCAGCTCGCCTGCATCAACCGCAAATCCCAGGCTTTCAAAATCAAAACCCGGGATGGCACTGGAGAGATTTATGTCAGGGAGGGCGAGATTGTTCATGCCACTTTCGGCAATGGTGAGGTTGGCCAGGATGCCCTGTTCAGTATCCTCTCCTTCTCAAAGGGACAATTCAAAGAGATGAAGTATTCCGACCCGAAGGAGCAGACCATCACCTCACCCTGGGAATTTCTTCTGATGGAGTCCGCGCGTATTCAGGATGAGAACTCGGGATCACCCGAAGATCTCGAATCCATGTAGTACCAGCCCCACCCACGGATACCATTCCGGCGACCCCGGTCATCCCCGCAGACAACCCAACCCGGCCGGTTTGGGTCTTCGGCCTTTCACCCACCATCCGGTTTCCGGATCGGCCGCCCGGTCACCCACCGGCTCCAACCCGGTCACGAACGACCAAAATATCATCAGGATTTCAGGTTATGCTTGCAAATTGGGCTGGGATGCCTATTTTTCCCAGTTCGCGACCACGCATATTTTTTTTATTAAATGGCAATGGACAAAGAATACAAGTTGACAACGCTGACACCAGTCATTGGTCAGTCAGCCCCCCCGGCTCAGGATGGGACCCCGACGACATCAACACCGGCTCCCGGAACCCAGGGAGCCCCCGGACCACAGGGCCAGCCGCAGCCTAACCCCATGCAGCCAATCATCATGATGGTTCTCATGATGGTCGTCTTCTATTTCATTCTGATCCGTCCACAGCAGAAGAAAATGAAGGAACATCAGAAGCTGCTCACCACCCTGGGCAAAGGGGACAAAATCGTCACAACCGGTGGCGTCATAGGCACAATTATCAATATCAAGGGAGAGAATGTGTCCATCCGATCCTCAGAAGCCAAGCTTGAGGTCCGCAAGGGCAACGTTGCCGAAGTCCTCGAGAAATCAACTCAGACAACTGCTTCAACGCCTGCTGAGGAATAATCCATATATCAGACAGCAGCGCGGCTCACTTTGCCCCATCTCACCCAGGGACAATCCGGAATGAAAATTTCAGGTGACCGCCGCCGGGCAACGCACGTATAATCCACTGAATTATTGATTAGCATTTCCAAGTCAACTCAATCCAACATAATCCAATTTGCTCTTGCAGAAGAATTTTTGAAAATCCTGTAAACCGCCGATGAAATCGAAGAAATTCAAAACGACCATAGTTGTGCTTCTGACAGCTCTGGCTCTTTACTATCTGGTGCCCCCGACAAGCCGCAACCTGATTGATGTATTCTCGGATACAGCATCCGTTGAGGGCGACCAGGTGGCAGAACTCCAGTCAGTTGTCACCACTGCCAAAGAACTGGAATCATCAAACAATCCTGATAATTACCCGAATGTCACCTATCTCAATCTGGTTCAGGCCATTGGTGACCGGGAGATCGCTCCCTGGTTCGAGTCCAATATCAAAGTTCCCGGAAGCCAATCCGGCTCCCCGAATAAATATGTCCTCAACCAGCTTCAGAAAAAGGCGGCAGGCCGACTGAAACTCGGACTGGATCTCCAGGGCGGCATGTCATTCCTGGTGCAGGTTGGAGACTCGGTCAATACATCCCCGTCGGCCCAGAATGCCATGGTGGATCCCAATACGGGAGCCGCCACTGGAAAACGGGCCATCGACCAGGTGATTGAAGTCCTGCGCAAGCGCGTGGACCGATATGGAGTCGCCGAGCCGGTTCTCCAGGCTGTCGGTGACCGGAATATTCTGATTCAGCTCCCAGGACTGACCCAGGGCGAAAGAGACAGTGTGCGGACCCAGCTGGAAACGGCGGCTGTTCTTGAATTCAGACTGGTGAATCCGGAGTCAGCGAGACTGATTTCCGAGGACGCTGTACCTCCCGGATACGTCAAGTTGCCTCAACTTTTCACAGATCCCAACACTGGCGAGTCGTCGTGGTTTGATATGGTGGTTGAAGACAAGCCATCGATGGGTCTCACAGGCAAATATGTGACCAGCGCCACTGTCATGCCATCCATTACTGGTATCCCCGAGATCATCCTGAGATTCGACAGCGAAGGCGGACGCATTTTCGGTGACCTGACCAGTGCCAATGTCAATAACCGCCTGGCCATTGTCCTCGACGGTGTCATTCAGAGCGCCCCCAACATCGAAGGAGCCATCACAGGCGGAACAGCGACAATCAATGGCGATTTCTCACTTAAAGAAGCAGCCGACCTCGTCAGTGCCCTCGAGAACCCCCTCGAGAATCCGGTTAAAATTGTCGAGGAACGCGGTGTGGACCCCACACTTGGTAAAGATTCCATTCAAAGCGGAATCCGGGCCTCTGTGATAGGGATCTCGCTTGTCTTTGTCTTCATGCTGATTTACTACATGTGGTCCGGGACCATTGCCGGAGTGGCCTTGATGGTGAACCTGATTCTCCTGTTGGGATGCATGGCCTCTCTGGATGCCACTCTGACACTGCCAGGCATTGCCGGTATTGTCCTCACTGTCGGTATGGCGGTGGATGCCAACGTGCTTATTTTCGAACGCATCCGCGAGGAACTTTCCGAAGGCAAATCGCTTAAAGGTTCAATTAACCAGGGTTACGATAAGGTCTTTTCAACGATTTTTGATGCGAATATCACCACAGTCATTGCCTCGGTGATCCTGATTAATTTCGGGACCGGACCGGTCAAAGGATTTGGAACGACTCTAACAATCGGTATTGCGGCGAGTATGTTCACCGCGCTCATACTGACCCGACTGCTGCTGGAATTACTCCTCAGCAAAGGCGTTCTCACAAAAATGCAAATGATGAGAGTCGTTGGCAGAACTCACATTGACTTCCTGAATCCGGGTATGCGTCGTGTCGCCGCCTATGCGAGTCTGGCGCTGCTGGTTGTCACTTTCGGGTATGCCATATTTTCCCGTGGACAGAATAGTTTCGGTATTGATTTCAAGGGCGGCAACGTCCAGATGCTCTCCTACAATGCCGAGAACAAACCTGATCTTGGCGCAATCAATGAGGCCATCACCTCGCTCGATATCAAGGAGGCCATCGTCCAGTTCCAGAGCTCCACTGTCGGTGGCGGAGGTGAACCCTCCCTGAAGATTATCACCACCGGAGAAGAGACTGGTCTGCTCCCGGCTCTGCAGTCAAAATTCCCCGATGCGGGATTCTCTCTCCTTGGTTCAGACTTTGTCGGCCCGTCTGTGGGCAAAGCCATCACCAAAGCCGCATTGATTTCGGCCTTGATTGCGGTGATAGCGATCCTCTGCTATGTGGCGATGCGGTTTGAGTTCTCTTTTGCGATTGCCGCTGTTCTGGCCCTGATTCACGACGTTCTGATTACGCTGGGAATATTCCTGTTGCTGGGTGGTCAGATCAACGCCCCGATCATTGCAGCGCTCCTGACAATATTCGGTTTCTCAATTAATGATACCATCGTCATCTTTGACCGTATCCGCGAAGACCTGCAGCTGGGTATCAAAGGCGATTTCGTCGACCTCATGAACCGCGCCATCAACCAGATGCTGGCAAGGACAGTGATCACATCGGGCACAACGCTCCTGGCGGCCATTTCCCTCTGGGCTTTCGGTGGCGCCGTCATCCGCGATTTTGCCCTCACCTTCATCATAGGAATCATTGTCGGAACCTATTCGTCGGTCTACATCGCCAGCTCGAGTGTCCTCTGGATCACAAAGGGCCAACGCCCGGTGACCGACACTCCACCCACATTCGACCCGGAAGTCACAGCTGCCGAGAACGAAGCCTGATTCCCGACATGTCACGGACCCATTTCCATTTAAAATGGGTCAGTTTTTCCCCGCAAATCGGGACGTCCGGCCAATTATCATCCGCACGTCCCGATCATTTTTAATACACAAATCAGATTTATTAGCCATATATCCCTGGCATAATGAAAGACCAACCCGGCTTGTCTGCCCAGTCCATCCAAATAACAAAAATTGAACCCGGACCCGGCAGAGATGCATTGAGGCTTACCCGGACCCGCGGACACCATACGGCGCAGACCCGCTCCCGTCGGGAGAATATTGACCACATATGGATACTGTAACCCCATCGGCTGAACCCGGGCTTATCCCGTATGCCGAATCCGCACTTCCCGTATTGGGAGCCGGTGTCATAACCCCGTTCCACTGGGTTATCTTCATTGCTGCCATTGTCCTTTTTCTGACTTTGGATCTGGGCGTTTTCCACCGGAAAGGCCGGCATGTTTCTTTTAAGGAGGCATTCGGTTGGACCAGTTTGTGGTTTTGCATGGCCATGTGTTTTGCCACCTGGATGGCTCATTCCGAAACCTTCAGTGAGACACCGGAAAAATGGGTCGATTTCATCACCGGATATCTGGTGGAGCTCTCCCTTTCCATGGACAACGTTTTTGTCATTGCTCTCATATTCCAGTATTTCCGTGTCCCCGGCGAATATCAGCACAGAGTGCTTTTCTGGGGCATTCTCGGTGCCCTGGCCATGCGGGCTATTATGATCATCACCAGTGTCCAGCTGGCTCACAAATTTGAGTGGATCCTGATGCTCTTCGGGGTCTTTCTGATTTACTCCGGCTACAAGATGCTCACATCCGATGATGATGATCCCGAGCCGGAGAAAAATCCTGTCCTGGTCTTAACCCGGAAATTCTTCCCGGTGACCAGGGACCTTCACGGGGAGAAATTCTTCAAAAGGATCGACGGACGGCTGTTTGTGACCCCTCTATTTCTGGTGCTTGTCATGGTGGAGACCACAGATCTGATTTTTGCACTGGATTCAATACCCGCCATCATCGGAATCTCAACCGACACATTCGTGGTCTTCACCTCAAATGTTTTTGCCATATTGGGATTGCGCTCGCTGTATTTTGTTCTGGCGAATGCGCTCGATTATTTTAAATACCTGAAGATCGGTCTCTCTGCCGTGCTCATATTCATTGGAATCAAAATGCTGGTGGAGGACTTTTTCAGGATTTCACCACCAGTGGCACTCATGGTCATCGGGGCCATACTGCTTTCGGCCATTATTGCCTCCCTGGCCTGTGCCGGAAAAAAACAGCCGTCCAATGACACCGACACGGAAAATCCACCCGATTCACAAGCCCCATAGAGTATTGTAGTCCGACAGGCATCCCCCATGGGCCGACATCGGCACAGCAGGCCAGCCGCAACAGCCACTCCGTCATGGAAGAACAGAACCACCCGGAACCACCCAAGCCAGAAGAAAGTGCCAACATTGGTCACGATCTGCCACTTTCCCAACGTTTATTGCAAATCCTGGATCTGGACGGCAACGAAAACACCCATATTACCGTGGGAGATTTTATCCGGGAAACTGGCGAAGACAGCATCCCACTTCTTCAGGTTCTGGTCTGTCTTCCATTCTGCTTCCCGGTTCTCATACCCGGCTGGGGACTCGTCGCCGGCAGCGTTGTCCTCTACACCGCTTATTTCCAATTGGTCCAGAAACCTCTCGATCTGCCCGGCAAAATTGAAAATGGCCGAATCGCTAAAAAAACCTTTGGTAGAGTCCTCCATTTCACAAATAAATTGCTGAGATTCCTGGAAAAATGGATCACCCCAAGACATATGAGCTACTTTCAAAGCTCAAAAATCCAGAAATTCCATTCATTTCTCATGATTTTCATTGGAGCCCAGCTCTGGTTCCCCTTCCCCGCTTTTATCCCACTGAGCAACTTTTTCCCCGGTATAGCCATTGTGGTTTTAAGCCTGAGTCTCATGGAGTATGACGGAAAGGCCATCTGGGTTGCCTATGTGCTTTCTGTTCTCGCCACGATTTACTTTGTCCTGATATTCTATCTGGGCAAGGAAATTGCCGATTTCATTTTTGAATTTGCAGGATGGAAAAAGCCATGAAATCCGGTAGTTTCTTAAATTGACCATGCGATACAGGTGGATTATTCAGCCACCGGGCGAACCGGTAGTGGCCAGACTCCAGAAAAAACTGGGTGTCTCGAACCTGCTTGCCCGCTGCATGTTCAACCGGGGGCTGACCACGCCTGAACAGGCTTCTGTTTTTCTCCATCCCAGACTGCGCGACCTCAAGGATCCCATGCTGCTCCCCAATATGGAGATCATGACCAACCGCCTTTGGGAGGCCCGCGAAAAACAGGAGAAAATTGTGATCTTCGGCGATTATGATGTCGATGGAGTGACATCGACCGCGCTTCTCCTGGAAGTATTTCAAAGACTGGGATTTGCCAAACCGGAAATTTACCTTCCCCACAGACTCGAGGAGGGCTACGGCTTAAGCCAATCCGCTGTCATCAGCTGTGTCGAACGCTTTGATCCCGACCTGGTCCTGGCTGTCGACTGCGGATCCACATCCGTTGAGACGATCGCCTGGCTGAGAGGCCGGGGTATAGATGTCCTCGTCCTTGATCACCATCAGATCTCGGATCCCCCTCCCGAAGCGACGGCTATCGTCAACCCTCAATTGGGCGTTGGTGACAGCCCGCCATTCATTGAACTATGCTCCGCTGGCCTGGCATTCAAACTGGCTCACGCCCTCACCAAAATCGGACGCCATGAGGACCTTGAGGATGCCCACAAGATTGATCTGAGACTTCTGCTCGATCTGGTGGCTCTCGGAACCGTTGCCGATCTCGTCCCTCTCAGCGGCGAGAACAGAATCCTGGTCGCCAAAGGTCTCGAGTGCCTCAAAAGAACCAGCCGAAGTGGACTTGCCGCCCTCAAGGAAATTTCGCAGGTCGGCGAGAATGTCGGAGTTTTCGAAGTTGGTTTCCAGTTAAGCCCACGCCTGAATGCGGCCGGGCGACTGGAGAATGCCCGGGATGCTCTGGACCTGCTCCTCTCCGGCAGCTTTGAAGATGGTCTCACACTCGCCCAGGAACTCGACCATCAGAACAGGGAAAGGCAGCGCATCGAAAAGCACATGTCCGATGAATGCGTGCACAAGGTCAAAGACGAGTTCAGAAGGGATGAACACTTTGCCATCGTGGAAGGCAATCTTTCATGGCACGTCGGCGTCGTCGGAATTGTCGCATCCCGTGTCATGCGCACATTCTATCGGCCAACCATCATCATCGGTTCGGAGGGTGAGGAATGGAGAGGATCAGGCAGATCCATCGAAGGTTTTGATCTGGCCGCCGCTCTCAGGGAATGCGATGACCTCCTCATCCGGCACGGTGGACATGCCATGGCCGCTGGCCTTTCCATCCACCCCAAAAATCTCGACGCCTTCCGCGACCGCCTCAATGATATTGCCAGAAGGGAAATGGGCGATGCCGACCTCCGCCCCAGACTCAGGCTCGATGCGGAAATCCCTCTCGATGAAATGAATCTGGACCGCCTCATCGAACTCAACAGACTCCAGCCATCTGGTCAAGCCAATCCCAGAGTCCAGCTGGTGGCGACCAACCTTCGCCACACCCGCCCGCCACGGCGCATTGGCCACGACCAGCAGCATGCCAAACTTCTGGTCACCAACGGATCCACCACCCTCGAAGCCATCTGGTGGAATTGCGAGGATATGGAACTGCCTCAAGGCACTTTTGACCTCGCCTTCGAACCACTCATCAATGAGTTCAATGGACGCAAACAGGTCCAGCTCAAATTACTGGACTGGAGAACCACCGGCTCAGAATCCAGTCTCAATTCCTGATTCATGCCATCCAAACCCAGCCAGTCACTTCCATCGGCTGCCGCTGTCATTGTCGCAGCGGGAATGGGAACCCGCATGGGGCCGGGTATTGACAAAATTTTCCTCGATCTGGGTGGAAAGCCTGTCGTGGCCTGGGCGTGGAGCACCTTTGATTCATCCCCCTGCATCACTGAAATTGTTCTGGTTGTCAGGGATGGGATGCAGGACCACTTTCACGAGATTGCCAGATCTCTGAATCTCACCAAACCATGGACTCTGGTGCCAGGCGGCAAAGAAAGACAGGACAGTGTCTGGAATGGCCTGAGCGCCTTGACGGATTCGAGCCGGCTGGTTGCCATCCACGATGGAGCGCGTCCCTGTGTCACCTGGGAAATTATTCAGCGAACTCTGGAGGCCGCTGATGTCTGCGGGGCCGCTGTCGCAGCTCAGATGGTCACAGACACCATCAAGGCCACCGACGACTCCGTCTTTATAAGCCACCACCTTGACCGCTCCAGTCTCCGCTCCGTCCAGACCCCCCAATGCTTCCATCTTCCCGTCATAAAATCGGCTTTTGAGGCGGCTATGAATGCAGGCCGATCCATTACTGACGATACCGCAGCCTGTGCCGACATCGGCCAGAAAGTCCAGCTGGTGATCTCCGCATACCCCAATATTAAAATCACACA
This sequence comes from Smithsoniella earleae, assembly GCA_032356285.1. Classification (NCBI taxonomy): domain Eukaryota; kingdom Viridiplantae; phylum Chlorophyta; class Ulvophyceae; genus Smithsoniella; species Smithsoniella earleae. The sequence goes on from JAULKQ010000009.1 coordinate 74,020, forward strand.
CCCATCGGATGTTCCCGTTGCCAGACAAATCCTCATGAGGGAGGGGATATAATTTTCCGGCGGGTTACTTTTCAGACAAGTTTGCATCGACTCACGCCCCCTTCAGTGATAAACCGATTGAATCGGATTTGATGGCCGATATACCCTCAATCAAAGTCCTGGCCACAACCCGATTAAGATCATCATGGAAGCATCGCGTATTTTACCGGACCTGCAGTCGTCACTCTTCTGCGAAGACGTCAGACAGGAAGCTAACGGCAATTTCATCATCATTGGTGTCATCGGAATTATCCGTGTCCCCAAACTCCCCATAGGGGCCGCCAAACTCTGCGTTTTCAACCGGTGGACCGCAGGCGTAGGTGAGTTCGTCGAATCCACCCGGCTCCTCGCTCCGGATCAGAAAACCGTCCTTAAAAAAGGTGAAGTGAAATTCAATCTCCCGAATGCGTCACATCACGCCACCAACCTCACCGTCTTCCAGCAGGTGCAGTTCGAACAACCTGGAAATTACTCCATCGAAGTCATGGTCGACGAGGTGCCACAAATCCGGTACTCGATTCCCATTATCGTCGTCGAACAGCCCACTCAGGCTCAGCCCAATCCAGCTCCAGGTTCAGATCAGGGCTGAAATGGACGTGTTTAAGGCTCACCTGCCATGCACAGCCCGCCAGATGAAATGGATGCGGAGACCAATGACTTCAGATTCCCACTGACTCCCTTTGGAGCAGCTGGCTACACTGAAGTCTCCGGCCTCCGCCTTTTCATCACTTCTCTGGTTTTTTCCCTCCTCTGCTCGGCGGTTGTTGTCTGGGCTGCCAACCGGTGCTACATCCCGGTGGCCAAACAGGCCTTCAGCAACTCCTCCGATAACAGCTCGCTGGCAGACGGAGTCTATTCCTCCGGTTTCAGCCAGCCTTTCACCAAACTGGGATCAAACCTGTTCCTTGAAATCTGGGCTGCCGAATCGGCAACTACCCAGACGCCTCATACCTCCCACCTGAGAGCCCTCCTTGCCCCTCAGGGCGTCCGCCTCAACTCACAGCTGGGGTATTATATGGAATTCCCATACCCCAATTCCTGGTTTATCTCCACCTCCAGCAAAAACCTCGAATCCTTCTGGGCCGGCACCAAAAGTATTTTTCCTGTGGGTGCCGGTATTTCAGTTTGTATATTTATACTGTCCTTATGGGCAGTTATATCTGTTTTTTATTCAATATTCACATGTATATTCAGCATGGCGACCGGGCGTTTTCCCGGCCTGTCGCAATGCTATAAGATGAGTCTTTGCGGATGTTATTTCGGCGGGATCGTATTCTCCATTGCCGTGATCCTCTATGCCACCGAGCAAATGTCGCTGCTTATGATTGCCGCTTTCATTCCCGGGCAGGCACTGGCGGCCATATTCTTCCTCTGCCTCGCAGTCCTCTGCCTCCCCAAAACCACTGAAAACCCTGCATTTTCAAGTGAAAAACCGGATTCTGACCCTAAAAAATCTGACACGCCCACGAATCCATTCAATAAAAAAAACCCTCCTCCTTCCTCCGGCAATCCTTTCAGTCCATCACGGGGAAAATCTAAAAATCCAAATCCCTTTGACTGACGTCATACGTGGGGGCCGGTTCCCAGTCGTCCGGCCAGCTTTCCTTAGTTATTTATAGTCTTGATTTTACATAGAATTCACATCACAAAAGATGTGACGAGTTTCAAGTGCTATGAAAAATTTATTAAGTATAATTGTATCGCTGGTTATTGGCTTTTTTATTGGTCAGAGTTTCAGTCTGGATCCCTTCCTGCGACCGCAAAACCCCTCTGTTCTGGTGGATCAGGCATTTCAGAAATACGATACTTCCAAAACAGATATCAACAGCCCATCGATCGACAAGGCTGTCGAATACTGCGAAATGGCTCTCTCCCTCACCAACCATTGCCCAGAGGCTCACCAGCTTCTCGCCACAATCTACATGGAAAGGGAAGAATATGTCGAATCACTCCGCCACTGGAACCAGCTGACCAAGCAGGAATCCGCCCAGGTGCATCTGACCGACAATGCAGGTAAGAGAATCAAATCCTGCGTCGAAAAACTCATGCAGATGTACCTTCCAACCCGGGAAATAAATGGCATTCTGTCCCTTCATATCCAGTCCAAGGAAAGAGAAATCTCAACCCTCAAAAATGAGATGGTCAACCTCCAGAACAAACACGCCATAGACAAATCACAGCTGGCTGACAATGCCAGAATCCAGGCCGATAAACTCGAAGAGCAAATCAACATCCTCAACTCCAGAATCCAGGACGGCCAGGCCGAAATGATCGACCTCCGGAAAAAGGCCATTGAAATCCAGAGTCTCCTCGCCAAATTGCCGGAATTCCAAGGCAAGAATGACCTCGCCAGACAAATTCAGAAAATCACCGATACCGACATGGTCAAATACACCGTCAAAATCGGTGACACCATCTCGAAAATTGCCTCCACATATAATATTTCCGTTGAAAAGCTTGTTCACCTCAACAATGTTGACAACCCTCACACTATTGCTGTGGGACGTGTCATCTTTATCCCGGTCACAAAAAGCTGAATTCGCAGGACTCCAACTTTCAACGCTCTCATCACTCCCCTGCCACCATCCGGCAGGGGTTTCACTTTTTCCAGCAACAACCGTATTCCCCATTTTCTCCCCCATCCCACCTGTTACAAAGATGTCTAATTCTGAAATTTCCAAAATATTTGAAATCACTGAAATGAGGAGTACTGATTGATTGTTCCCTCCCGGAGTCGGGATTGGGGACAATGAAATGGGACGTGGGTTCTAATGACCTGCACAGGCCGCAGATGAGTGTCTGCGGCCTGCTTTTTATTCCTTCCCGCAGCAAGGTTCAACATTTGGAGTCTGCCGGGATGGCAGACTTCTCCCCCCGGCCTTTTCATTCTCTCCGAATCAAAGCACCTGCAAATTTACCACTTTTCTGCCTGACAGGGTGTCCATGCTTCGTCCGTATTTCATAGCCAGCCGCCTCCCAGCTGTCATGATAATTCTGCTGTGCACTCGGTCGGATATTAAAAATATAAAGTTTGCGACCGTTTGTAGTCTTAGTAATCACATAGCTTCTTTGCCCCATTTTTTTTCTTGCAAAAGCAGGTTTTTGTTGAGATTTCTACCATTTCACAAGAAAAGTACGGATTCATTCAGTAAACTTCTCCCCGAAACGCTGTCACACCCGGCCGGATCGTCCGGGAATTTCATGGTAACTGCTGAAAAACTCTTGGAAGCAAACTGTTGGGAAAGATGATGAGAGACCTGCAACACATCGCCTACAAAGTATCGGAGGAGGCTTGGCTACAGGCTAAGCAACAAGCCGTCGCAAAATACCTGAGCAAGGTAGACTCCTACGACTCAGCAGATCCGGATGATGTCCGCACAGCGACCATGCGTATCGATCAGGCATTCAATCTCTGTCATCAAGCGTCCAGCATCGTGCGGCAAATGTCCCAGTCACATAAACGGGATAAGGCTATCGGCGAGCTGACAAGACGTCGCCCAGGATACTCTATCGAGACCTACCGACAAGCCATCGAGCACGCTTACGAGCGGCTGAAGTTTTGAGACCGAAACAAGAATATGCAAAACCCGACGAGTGAGCCAATGAGGTCCCGCTCCGCTTAACTTCATCACTCCCTTTTGCGTTGTGTGAATAATCTGCATGCGAATCCACGTCCTCAGTGACCTTCACCTTGAGTTCGGGCCGATTGATCTTCCGAAGGTCGAGGCCGATCTTGTGGTGCTGGCCGGAGACATTCACGTCAAGCTGAACGGGATTCGGTGGATACGCGACAATTTCCCGGAGACACCAGTTATCTATCTGGCAGGGAATCACGAATACTATGGGGGGAAACTTCCTCGATTGCTCGATAAGATACGGGAGGAAGCTGCCGGATCGAAAGTCCGTCTCCTTGAGAACGAATCCATCGAGATCGGAGGCTTTCGATTCTTCGGTGCTACGCTGTGGACAGACTTGGAACTTCTCGGCGATCACCACGTTGGCGCGTTTGAATCACTGCAGATGAATGACTACAGCAGGATTCGGAAAACCCCTTCGTATCGGAAGCTAAGGCCAGTCGATACCCGAGCATTGCACCATGAGACCGTGCGCCATATCGCGAGTTTCTTGGAGGCCGGAGATCCGCGACGGTCGGTAGTGATAACTCACCATGCTCCGTCGATCCATTCATTGCCCGAACGTCGCCGAAAGGAGATCATCAGTTGCGCGTATGCCTCACACCTCGACCAGCTCATCGAGGAGCATTCCCCATTGCTTTGGATTCACGGCCACATCCACCATTCACAGGACTACAGGATTGGCGGGACGCGGATACTATGCAATCCCCGGGCTTACGTGGACGCTCCCAACCACGGATTCGATCCCGCATTTGTAGTCGATCTGGTCAGGGAACAACAAAAAGACAAAAAAACAGTCGCAGCACCGAATCCCTGACCTCGCTTTGATTTCAAATTGATTATATGAATTCAAAACCTTCAACCTGTCATCAACGTGCGGCTTCCGATCAGGGGTTCGTGCGTTATGACATTCGCTGAAGAATACCCCGTGAATCTCGACGCTCTAATTCCAAAGCATAAGGGTGACACCGAAGCCTCTCGCAGAGCGCGCGCGCGGCAGGCTACCCAGCTATTCGGCCAATCATTGGCGAATTGCTCAGATGGATGCAGGATATGAATTGGCCCGTAGCGTCCGAGATTGAGAGCGTTCTCCAAACTGTTGGAGCGCCGCTGTCCCCTCACATCCTGAAGGTTCTCCAGGGCAGCGACGACATCTGGAAGTATTGGGTTTTGACGCGGCTGGCAATCAATTTTGACAAGGAGGCCAGAGCGATGATTATGGATGAGTGCCGCCGGATCGTGAACAAACCCACCTATGGAGAGATTGTCGAGGAGGTCAACCTCGCAGCTGGCGAAATTTTGATTCTGGATGCGCATGACTAACCAAACCAACGGCGAATCCGGCAATAGTGGACAACTGGCATTTCATTGAACCTGAGAAATGAAAATAAACGGTCACCAGCAAGGAGAGCTCCGAAGGAGCGGCACGATACCAGCACAGTCCGAAGGGCTATGTCACCAAGCCCCCACACACAGAGGTCTGAAGGACCGGCAGACAGTTTGGTTCCTGTGCGGTTTCCAGCCTGAATGCGACGGATTGGACTATTTTTCCATGAGGTCGATGAGGGCCTGAGCGAAGCCCTGACCGATTCTGCCGAGAATTCTTGATGATCCGTGGTAGTGGAATTCGAGGTTGGACATGCCGGTGTTGAGGATGGCGAGTTCTTTGGGGGTGAATTCCTGCTTTCTGAGATTTTCCCTCAGGTCATCGGCCTGAGCTTTGGTGAGTGAATTATCGGACTGCTGTTTTTTGATCTGGTTGATGATGGCATTGTTTCTGGTTTTGAGGTCATCGAGCTGGTGGTCCCAGAATTTTTCGGTGAGGACAGCGGTGACATTGTCCTGAAATTCAGGCAGTGAGGCAGGGGCGGCCATGGCGTCGCGGAAATTCTGGTGAATTCCGGCATATCTCATCTGCGAAGGCTGGTATTGACTGATGGATCCGTTGACTCCCAGCACGCCTATGACAAAGGGCAATCCTGGAGCCTCGAGGTCGCGGCGGATGTCGCGGATAAAGTGAGCCATGGCAACGCTGTAATCGTCGTATCCGCCTTTTTCCTTATCGCCGCGATGGGGATATGTTCCACTGTCGACCATATCATTCCATCCCTGGAACCAGACGAACCCGGACAATTCATAACCCTCCCCGGCATCATAGTCCGGATAGACGGATGGAATATCGGAGAGGATCTTTCTGACGTAGTCAATGGTCAGACGGTAATAATGGCCCGTGGCTTCGGCGCGTTCCTTTCTGACTGTCTCAATATCCTGGTTGCGTCTCTGCATATTTTCGATCTGACTTTCATTGAAGACGTAGGGTCCGGCTGATGGTGAGCGGAAGTCCGTGTTCAGGCTTTTACCCCCCCATGCGGTTTTGATGATAAGGATGGGCTCATTCAGAACTTTGTGCATGAGAATACCGAAAGTAAGTTCCGGGCCTATCTTATTGTCGTCGGCACCGAATCCGGTGGTAAGGAAGCCGGTTTTTTCTCCACCGGATGAAAGGTAGGCAATGGGGATGTCCCGGTAAATGCGTGGGTTTCCGTCGCCGTCCCGGACAGCCTCCAGCATGAGGGCGGTATCCGCTTTCATACCCAGGTGGTCAAGTGTCGTCACCCGGGCATGGCCCTGCATGTTGGACTGGCCACAGAGCACGAACACTTTGAGCGGACCCGCTTGAGCGGTGGAGGTGAAAGTCACAGCACCCACAAACACCAGAAACAGAAACAGGCAGCACACAGCCCGGCTGATCTGATTTATAATATTTCCTTTGTGATTTGAGTTTGGAGAGATCATGTCCCTACCCTGCCGGAATTATGGAATGGGAGCAAGTATCGACTGGGCTCATGAACCAAAGAGGGCCAGAAAAACTCCGGCGGCGACAGCCGATCCGATGACACCGGCGACATTGGGCCCCATGGCCGCCATGAGTGGATTGACTTTACCTCCCGTTTCTTCTGACACGAATTTCTGCACCACCCGGGCCGCCATGGGAACGGCGGAGACCCCTGCGGCCCCAAGGCATGGATTGATCTTATTAGTGGCCGGTAGAATAAGATTCAGAAGTTTGGCAAAGAGAACACCACCGGCTGTGCTGAAGCAGAATGCCACAGCTCCAAGAGCAAGAATAAACAGCGTCTCTTTGACAAGGAATCCCTCCGCCGACATGGTCGATCCCACCGTCAGCCCCAGAAATATAGTCACAATATTTATCAATGGCCCCCCGGCAGTGGAACTCAGACGGTCGGTCACTCCACTTTCCCTGAGCAGGTTGCCGAAAAGCAGCATACCCAACAATGGACCACAGGAGGGTATACACAGTATCGTCACCACCCCAGTCAGAATAGGAAAGAGAATCACCGCGGTCCGTGAGACTGGTTTCCCCAGATGTATCGGAATGGCCCTTTCCTTTCTGGTTGTCAGCAGCCTGATGATGGGCGGCTGAATAACTGGCACCAGAGCCATATAACTGTATGCCGACACCGCGACAGCACCCAGGAGGTGGGGCGCCAGTTTCTGGGTCAGAAAAATGGATGTGGGGCCATCGGCACCACCAATGATTCCAATGGCTGCCGCCTCGTGGGTGGTGAAACCGAAAATGGCATTGGCTCCCAGGGCGGCCATAAAAATACCGAACTGGGCTGCCGCACCAAGCAGAAAGACAATTGGTCTTGCGAGAAGTGGGCGGAAGTCAGTGAGAGCCCCCACCCCCATAAAGATGACGGGGGGCAGAAGCTCGGTTTTAATTCCGAGATTGTATATCAGCTGGAGAAGACCCGGGTCAGATGAAGAACTGGTGGAAGAAGCCAGGTCAGCCATGGGCAGGTTTGCCAGGATCGCTCCAAATCCGATCGGCACCAGAAGAAGAGGCTCATAGTTCCGGTTGATGGCAAGATAGATGAGTAACCCGCCAATGGCTATCATCAGCATATTTTTCCAACCCTCACCATCGGTGATGACCAGCTCGCGGAAGCCGGACTGGTTGAAAAGCAGTTCAAGTGTCTCCATTGGATTTATCCAGCTCTTTTAATTGACAAGGGTGATGATCGGTTGTCCGGCGGACACCTCGGTGCCGGGAGGTGCCTCAATTCTGGAGACAACGCCGTCGCATGGGGATTTGACGTCGTGGTTGGCTTTCATGGCCTCCACAATGGCCACAACCTGCCCCTGACTGACGTTGTCACCGCGATCAACCATCACATTGACGACCTCCACTTTGCCATCAAATGGTGAGAAGACCGGCGTGTCATGCTGGCCCGACAAGGCACTGGAGCCGGCAGCGTCGGCCGGAGAGCCGGAGGATGGCCCGAATTCAGCCAGTGGTCCACTGGGGGGATCCACGGTCACATCGAAAATTCTGGTTTTCCCATCCTCGGCAACTTCGCACTGGATGGTTGTCCTCCGGGTAATGGTGGTGAGGGAAGTTCGACTCTCCGAACCCGGGCCGGCATTTGGAGCCGGTTCTTTCGACTTCAGTGGGAGGTTGATTTTCGGACGGCCTTCAAGGAGACGGATGCCTTCATTGAGGTCCATATTTTTGCCGGGGACGGCAGCCGCGGCGACGAGAAAAATATTCTCATCGGTCAATTCCAGATTTCTTTCGCGGAGTGCTTCTTCAGCCACGGCGAGCGAATCGCTGGCTGCTTCCAGAGGATTACCGGAGAAGGGTTCGAGCTGGAGCTGCTCTGAGGCGGCCTTCACAACCTGGGCATCCGGTTCCAGTGGTGGCCTTCCAAAATACCCCAGGACGGCCTTGCCGTATCCGGTTTCAATCTTTTTCCAGCGACCATGGAGCACATTATTGAATGCCTGGAGCCAGTACTGCTGACTTCCGGGAGTCACGCTGGACCAGGCGCCGGCCGCCTTGACCACCACCGGGAATTCAGCCAGAACCTCACTGTATTTATGGAGGATGCCAGCCTGCTTCATCATGTGGACATTCGGTCCAATGGCACCGCCGGGCATGGGGAATCCGACAACTCTCGCGTCCGGGGTTGTGGTCACCGGATTGAAGTCATAGTCCTTGAGACCATCGCTGAGAATACTTTCAATTTCATCCATTTTTGAGGCATCGACATCGAGTGAATAGCCGGTGCCTTTGAGGGCGTGCCACATGGATCGAACGTCCGGCTGGACGGTCCCCGAAGCCATGGGGCGCACAGAGAGGTCGATCCCATCAACGCCACCCGCTATCCCCGCCATGTAACACGCCACCGCGAGAGAGGCAGTATCATGAGTGTGCTGCCACAAGGGGACGCCCTCCGGTAGCAGGGCTTTTATGCCGCGGGCCGTTTCATAACAGGTCCTCGGGTCGGTGGTTCCAGAGGCATCTTTCAGACAGACTGAATCAATCCGGATATCCCTTTTCAGCAATTCCCGGATCACATTGATATAGAATCCGGGAGTATGGACCTTGTCTGAATGGAATGGGAGCCCCATGAGTGCGACACAAACCTGGTGATGCATCCCTGCATCCACTATAGCCTGACCAGTCTGCACCAGATTCTCCACATCGTTCATGTAATCAAAATTGCGGTCAATGGTGGTTCCATGTTTTTTCATGAGCCTCCCCTGGAGTTGGAGGGCATCAAGACGCTGCGTGGTCAGCGTCACCCCGGATACCGACCGGGTCAGAATCTGCAGATCGGCTTCGCTCCCGACCACATCCCGCATACGCGACATACATTCGAACGGGTTTTCCCCCACATAGAAATAGGGTGCCTGAAACCGGGCTCCCCCACCGAACTCAAAGTGACGGATTCCCGCCCCGGCTGACGCTTCCATGGCCGGCAGAATATCTGCCAGCCGGGCCTTGCCCCCGAAACAACTTTGCAGGCCATCCCGGAATGTCGTCAGCATAACACGGATCTGTTTCTTCTTTTCTGTATATATCATATATGTATCTATCCGCCTCCAGTCGGTCTTGAAGAATTATGATTCAGTCACTCATGGATTTTAAAATTCTTTAAAAAGAATCAATGTGTATACATCCATTAAGATTGAATGAGGATGAGTTGAAGCAGACGCCTGACTAGTGACCTGAGTGTTTAGAATTGGGAGGGCGTCCCTCAATGCGGACGATCCTGGCGCCGGGAATAGTCTTTCCAATAGCCTCTTCTATAGCTGTGGCCAATGCTGGTTCCGGCTCACTCTCAAAGCCGGGAAAAACAACCGTGAGCAGCTTTATCAGAAGCGACAGAACCGACAGTAATACACAAACCGCCAGAAAAGCCGAGAGGCATACTATAACCAGATCCGCATCGGATCCCCTCGAAACAGTCAAAAGAAATATCACAGGCCCGGTTGGTATAATATTCAGCATTGTTAATGTATATGCCTTAAACTGTGTTCTGGCAAATAAGAGTCAGGATATTCCCGGAGCATTCAGCTTTTTGGGATAAACAAACTGATCCAGCCTCCAGGGGCGGCTCAGGATTTCAGCCCAGCTTCCGGTCTCAGCCGACTCAAGCCTCGCGATGGCAAATGTCGGAAAATCAGTGTAAAATCCGTCGCGACTCAACTGAACCATAGCATTGTGGATACCCGGATTATGGGCGAGGACAGCCACCGACTCCACCTGCTCATCAAGACTTTCCAGGGTATCCAGAATCCTGTCCCCACTCGCCAGATAAAGTTCATTGGAGTAGCTGACATGGTCGTGCCCCACCCAACCGGATTCAATAAGAAACCGGGCGGTGGACCGGGTGCGTTGGCTGTCACTGGAGAGAATCTTCGCCGGAGCCGAAAAGTTGCGAAGACAATATTCGGCCATTCGCGGGCCGTCGCGCCGGCCGCGGTCATTGAGGTCCCGCTCCCAATCGCTTTGACCGGGATTGTCCCACGAGGATTTCGCGTGCCTTATGAGGTATATGATCCGTGGCATTTTCTTAAAAATTGTCTGCCGACTGGCAATTTTTCACCGGTTGGAGGGATTCAATATAAATTTTGAATGCGTTTATTCAGAAGCGGAAGTTCTATCAGCGGGAACCGGTGCCTCCGATAAATCCGCTGCTTTGGCGGATCTGAAGACACGGATGTAATTCTCCTTGAGAATGCCAGTGACTTCAATTTCCAGGGTGAAACCCGCTTCGGCGATTTCCTTTGAGAAGACGTCTTTGCCTGCGCGGACATGGTTCATGATCCAGTCCGAGCTTTTTCCTTCCTCGCGTTCAAATTCGACCAGGACAACCCGACCGCCCGGCTTGAGTGCTTTGTGCAGTGATGTCATGGAACTCATCGGATATTCAAAATGGTGATAGACATCGCAGATATAGGCGACATCAACTGAGTTTTCCGGGAGTTTCACATCACGATCGGAACAAAGAACCGTCCTGACATTCTCAATCCCCTTCCCGTCCATGCGCGAGCGGACCTTGGCCAGAAAGGCGGGCACAATGTCGACCGCAATGGCTGAGCCTTCTTTGCCCACTTCTCTGGCGAGAAGTTCGGTGAAAAGGCCAGTGCCACTGCCTATGTCGGCCACGACCATACCGGGCTTAAGTTCACAGACATCGACCAGTTTCTGCCGGTTATCATAGACTTCGCGACCTTCGCGTTCGAATCGCTCGACCCACTGGGAGACGTCGATGTCGTCAGCCAGGTAGCTTTTATTGATACCTGGGTTGACACTTTTCTCCGGGGATGTGGGACTGTCGTTCTGGGCCGGAGCTGATATGAAGGCCATGAAAAGTGCCGTACAAACAATGAGAACGGTTCTGATGATCATGCCAGTATAATCACGGTGGCCGGCTATAGTTGTCCAGTCTTTACAGGGAGGCAGATTGCCGCCTGTCCCACCATTCCCGGCCCCGGAATTTCAACCCTGGATTGACTGAAAGCTGGTGCTGCCATGAATCGGATGTGCAGTATCCTGTCTGCCAGTCCCGATTTGAATGACGCGGGAAAAATTACATGAGCGCTCAAAGGAAGCCGAATCAGGAATTATGAAAGTCCGTGGAATGATCATCATACTGGGATCGCCAAATGACCATGAAGGCCGTCTCTCACCCATGGCCGCAGGCCGCATAGCAACCGGTTTCAGGGTTTGGCAGGAAAACAGAGTACGGGGTTTCAGGATATTGCTTACTGGAGGCATAAGCGAACATTTCAATCCCACTGACAAACCTCACGCCCAATAGGCACGTCTGGCCATGATGCAAATGGGCGTGCCGGAATGCGGGTTTGTCGAATTTGCCGAGAGCCGTCACACCGTGGAGGACGCCCAACTGTCACGCCCAATCGTCAGAAAATATCTGACCGAGGAATTACTGATTGTCACCTCGGACTTCCACATGGACAGGGCTCAATTCATTTTCAAAACCATTTTCCCCGACCTGAAACTGGGATTTGTGGCTGCGCCGTACCTCGGGAATGCTTCCGATGAGGAACGCGACAGACTGGTAGCACACGAGACCAGAGCCCTGGCCTCATTGCGTGAAAATGGAATCTACTGAATCAAAGTCCACTCCTCATGGAAATAATCTGTCATTCAGTCCGTCACTTCTCAAACCGCACTAATCAACGACCAGAGATTTGTCAAATGTCACCAGATTTTTTGGTTTCCCCTGAGTGACAACCACAACATCCTCAAGCCGGACCCCGCCAATTCCTGGATAATAGAGCCCCGGTTCCACGGTGACCACATGGCCTGAAAGCAGCTTATCCCCTGATTGGCGTCCCATGCGGGGCATTTCGTGAACCTCGAGACCAAGTCCATGTCCCGTGCCATGGAAAAAGCCCTGATGGGTCCCGGTCTCCGGGTTGATGGAGGTTTCGAATCCGTGCTTTTCAAAAACATCACAGACAGCTTTGTGTGGCACTTTGGTGTCGACACCATCGGTGATGGCCTTGATGGAGGCCATCTGCGCCTCATGGACTGCCGCATGCATGGCCACCACCCTGTCCGATGGTGTGCCTTTGACAAATGTCCGGGTTATGTCCCCATGATAGCCGGTGCGGGTCATGCGGGGAAATACATCCACAATAATTGGCTGGTTGCCCTTGAGCGGACCGTGGCCGCGTTCATGGGGATCGCAACCCTGATTTCCACAGGCGATTATTGTATCCTGTGCAATCCCCCCCAATTCAAGAATTCGTCCGTCGATGATGGCTCTGAGCTTTTCCGCCGTGAGTCGGGCTCCGTCCAGCATCAGGTATGTGCCTTTGCCAATGACTGACTTCTGCAGGGCTTCTTTGCCGGCCTGGATGCCGGCCTCTGTCATCCTCAGGGCCTCGCGTGTCCACCGGATTTCCTCCGCGGACTTGATGTCTCTTTCCGGGAAGAGGCTGCCATCCACCGGCTGGACCTGGATATTCTGAGACTCAATCGTGCGGGCATGGAAAAGCGGAAAATTACCGGGAACAAAGACTTTCCGGACTTTATGGGATTTGAGAAAACCAGCGGCCACCTCACCCAGCCCGGGTCTCTTTCTGCCTTTGCCCGACGGCAGGGAATTCTGAATTTCAGTGAGTGACCAGATTCTGATTCCCTTCATGGTTTTGCGCCCACGGTCAATCTCCAGATCACTGAGTATCACGTGCTTCTCGCCCTTTATTTCAGCGAATATAAATGGATCCGGAACAAAAAAACGTGTGGCGTAGTACATGTCAGCATCGGTGACACTGGCGGATATGATGAGTTTATTTATTGTTTTATTAGCCATCCTCTAACCCTTTCCCCCTGATAGATAATAATCGTTCGTGTTCAAGTTATATTTAGTGTCATTGTGTGATCCGGACATTGTCTATAAGCCGGACATTCCCCAGTCGGGCAGCAATGGCACACTGATCCCCCGCAGTGACGGGATCAGCAGAATCAAGGCTATCCAGATTAAAAAACTCCAAATAATCAAGCCTGACAAGGGGAAATTGCTTCAATAAATCCGAGGCCAAACCGCGAAGGATAGTGGCATCCACTGGCTGCCCCGCTTCGAGGACAGCCTCTCTCACAGCCTCAAGAATCTGAGAGAGGGCTACTGCCTGCATACGCTCAGCCGAGCTCAGATACACATTCCGGCTGCTCATGGCAAGTCCATCGGGTTCGCGGAATGTCGGAGCCACAATAACTTCAACTGGGAAATTGAGATCTCTCACCATCTTGCGGATGATGGCGGATTGCTGGAAATCCTTGGCCCCAAAGACGGCACAATCCGGAAGGCAGGCGTTAAACAACTTACAGACTATGGTGGTCACACCTCGGAAATGCACTGGACGCGACGCCCCTTCCATAGTCCGGGACAACCGCTCTTCGACGACATACACCGAATACGGACCGGCTTCACCGTGCGGGTACATCTCTGAATCGGTCGGACAGAAAATCACATCCACCCCCGACTCCCGGCATTTCTCACGGTCCGATTCCAATGTGCGGGGGTACGAATCAAAGTCCTCACCCTGACCGAATTGAGTGGGATTCACATAGATACTGACAATAACCACACCTCCTCGACCCACCTTTTTTCTGGCGGTATCCACCAGACTGAGGTGCCCCATGTGCAATGCCCCCATGGTCGGCACCAGCGCAACGGCTCTGCCCTGCTTTGTGGCAGCCCGCGAAAAGTCCTGCATCGAACAGATGGAACGTATTATATCCACAATGGTGTCTGTTTGATATTATTTCGGAATGACCGGATTTTCAGAATTCCGTCCATCATCCCTGTCCGGGTCAATCCATTGCCTTTGAAGGCTTTTATCTCTGAAGAAACTGTCCGACCAGGCTGATTGCACGGAATCGTCCGGAGATTCGAGCACATGGACTTCCGCATTGGAATCCGGATGGCCGGCAAACCACGCTGGTGCCGCAGTGACGCCCATCAGGCAGGCTATGGTGGCATGGCTGTCGGCTGTTGTTGCATCATCAGCCAGCACGACGGCCCGCCGGCCACCTACAAGTCCAATACATGTCCGCGGGTCGAGGATATGCGAAAACCGGATGCCGTCAATCTCCACAAATTGAAATATATCTCCCGATGTTCCCACGGCGCAATTGGCCAGAAAGGCAGACCGGCGGGGAGCATGATTTGCGGGCACATCAGCCTCGGGCAGCAAAACGACTTTCCATCCATGCTCCCCCTCCGGAGGATCGCCAATCATCATATCTCCGCCGGCTCTGACCATGAATGATGTGTATCCTTTCTTTCGGAGAATTCCGGCTGCGGCATCTATGGCCACACCTTTGGCTATTCCACCGAGGTCGAGTCGCATGTGATCACCGTACAAGAGGACAGATCGGGTGGTTGGATCCAGATGCATCCGGTTCATTCCCGTCCTTCCGCGCACCATGTTCAGATTTTTCTCCAGTGGAAACTGTTTTTCCCGTCTTGCCTTGCGCCAAAGAGCCGATGCCGGACCAATAGTGATATCAAATAGTCCCCCACTGGATTGGTGAAGGACCACGGACCGGTTGATGACACCCCATAATTCGCCGCTGCACTGAAAGGCCATACCTGTGCCGGAGGTCCGGCTAAGCCGGCTCAATTCGCTGCCATATTCGTAGTCACTGAAAATTGAGTTGAGTCGTTCAATTTCTTTAAAGGCGTCTCCGGCGGTCTGCGATGCGTTGGCATCATCCGCACCGGAGAATAAGACAATATGGAATGGCATCCCCATCTGAACGGATTCAAACGTATGGTAAACACAGGATCCCCCCGTTCCAATCCGGGTCGATTCCACATCTCCGCCGTCTTCAGCCGATACCATCCCTATGGAAGCGCATGTCCACACCAGGATGGCTGCAGGCAGCGCGATGCGCCTGGCCCCTGATGGACGACGCTGCACCAGTTCTGCAAAATGTCTTACCATCTGGATTCAGATTAACCCGGAATGGCCAATCCGGAAACCCGTATCGAAGACCATTCGGATCCTCCCGGTCTGAAGTGAATATCTAATCATGGCCCGGGGACTACGCTGGTATCTATGCACTCCTACGGAGCTTCCTGAACATTCCTTGAATTGCGCGCTGTGTGATCTCCATTGATCAGTGCATGGTTGGAAAACTGAAGTCCCCGCATCATATTCACTGTGTCCAGGCAGATGCCTGCGGGTGCTTTGAACTTTCCAAGCAGCCTCCGGGATGGTTGATTTACTGTCTATGGGAAAAAAAATCGGATTCACAGGAACCGGCGTCATGGGTGCGAGCATGGCAGGGCATATTCTGGAGGGGGGGCATCAGCTTTTTGTCTTCAACCGGACCAGAGCCAAAGCACAGCCGCTGATTGATCGCGGTGCGGTCTGGTGCGAGACCCCCCAGGCGGTGGCCACCGAGTCGGAGATCACATTTGCCATCGTGGGATTTCCGAGTGATGTCGAGGAGGTATTCCTGGGAGATAAGGGACTACTTGCCGGAGCCCGGCCTGGATCGATTCTGGTGGATATGACGACGAGCAGCCCAGCCCTCGCGCTGAAGCTGGCCGAAGCCGGAGACAGAAAGCAAGTCGCCGTGATGGATGCCCCGGTTTCGGGGGGAGACATAGGAGCCAGAGAGGCCCGGCTTTCCATCATGGCTGGTGGACCGGAGCAGGCATTCAATCAGTGTCTGCCATTCTTTGAGCTGATGGGAAAAAATATAGTTTATCAGGGACCGGCCGGCTCGGGACAGCATACAAAAATGTGCAACCAGATAGCGATTGCTTCGGGCATGCTGGCGGTGTGCGAGGCGCTCGTGTATGCGGAGAAAAGCGGCCTCAATCCACGCAAAGTCCTCCAAAGCATTGAAAAGGGTGCGGCAGGAAGCTGGTCACTCACCAACCTCGGCCCCAGAATCCTCGATGGCAATTTTCAGCCGGGTTTCTATATCAAACACTTTATAAAAGACATGACCATCGCTTTGGAATCGGCTCAGGCCATGGGGCTGAAGCTGCCGGGACTGGAACTCACTTTGCGGGCCTATAAAAGGCTGCAGGAATCCGGTCAGGACGAACTGGGAACGCAGGCGCTCTTCAAAGCTTACCAGTCAGGTCAGGTTATTGACTGAAATCAGGTCCCCCCCGCATTTATGACATGCCAGTATTCCGGACCGCACTTTCAGCACGGACCTCGACCTCGTTCAGTACAGGAAATGCGCATGAGATCACTTCCAGAAAGTCAGCCCCCCCTATGCCGGGCCGGTTATGGCCGGAATTGCCTGACATCATTCACATCCATTTGTGCGCCGGGCATTTTAATCATTCTGGGATGGATCGGACTGACGACAATATCCATCGGACGGGCAGATGGCTCGGAACAAAATGAAAGACACATGATAAGAAAGCCCGTTCCAGGTACGGAGGACATCCGGAAACTGCCATCGGATGGTGGCGAGGAATTCAACCGACTGATATTCGAGCAGAGTCCGTATCTGTTGCAGCATGCGCGCAACCCGGTTGACTGGTATCCGTGGGGGGAGGAGGCCTTTGCTTTGGCGGAAAAGCTGAACCGGATGATTTTCCTGAGTGTGGGGTATTCGACCTGCCACTGGTGCCACGTGATGGAGCACGAGTCCTTTGAGGATCCTGATGTGGCCAGGCTGATGAATGACAATTTTGTGTGCATCAAAGTGGACAGGGAGGAACGTCCGGATATTGATGCGCTGTATATGAAGGTGACTCAGGCCATGACAGGAAGCGGTGGATGGCCCATGACGGTTGTCATGACACCAGACAGGAAGCCCTTTTTTGCTGGAACTTACTTCCCGAAGGGTGGATCGGGGCCAGGCCGGAGATCAGGAATGATGGAGATCATCCCCCAGCTGGCAGCCGTCTGGAAAGACAAGAGAAATGATGCTCTCGACTACGCCGAAGCCGTCACCACTCAACTCAGGAAACTTGCAGAACAACCCGCTGGCCAGGGATTGGCGGAGAAGGACCTGGACCGTGCAGTCCAGGAGATGTCCGGGGCCTTCGATCCGGAATTTGGCGGGTTTCGTGGACAGAGGAAATTCCCCCTCCCCCACAAATATCTTTTTCTGTTGAGGCATTGGCATCGCACCGGAGACGACCGCGCCATGAAAGTGGTTGAAAAGTCTCTGGAATCCATGCGCCTTGGAGGTATGTGGGACCATATTGGATACGGATTTCACAGGTATTCAACAGACCCGAAATGGCTACTGCCGCATTTTGAGAAAATGCTCTATGACCAGGCGTTACTGGCCTGGGCATATACAGAAGCCTGGCAGTGTTCGGGTAACAAGCTTTTCCGGTCAACAGCTGAAAATATTTATACATATATACTGAGAGACATGACCTCACCGGATGGGGGATTCTTCAGTGCAGAGGATGCGGATTCCCAGGGCGAGGAAGGTCTCTTTTACACCTGGACCATGGATGAAATATATAAAATCCTGGGCAAGGATGAAGCTGTGCTCTTCAAGAAAATCTTCGGGTTCAGCGACGAGGGCAACTTCATCGATGAAGCCACCCGGGAGAGGTCCGGCCGGAATATTATCCATCTCACAACCCCATGGAAGCAGACCGCGCAGGGACTCAGTCACTCACCGGAGGACCTCGCGGAAAAATGGAAAATCTGGAGAAAGACACTTTTTGAAACACGGCTGACCCGTGTTCCACCTCTTAAAGATGACAAGGTGCTCACAGACTGGAATGGACTGATGATTGCCTCTCTGGCAAAAGCGGGAATGGCCTTTCAGGACCGGAGGTTGATTGGGGCAGCGGAGAAGTCGGCCCGCTTTGCGATGAAATCATTGCGGAGGGATGACGGGACACTCATGAAGCGCTGGCGGGGCGGAGTTGCCGGACTTGATGCGCACCTGGATGATTATGCCTTTATGATACTCGGGCTGGTGGAACTTTATCAGTCAACCCGCAATCCCGAATACCTCCAATATGCCCGGGAATTATCTGAGCACCTCATTCGCGATTTTCTGGATAAAGAAAATCATGGCTTTTTCCTGTCGGCATTGGATTCACGGGAACATATTGCCCCGATCCGCGAAATATATGACGGCGCCATACCCAGTGGCAATTCAGTGGCGGCCTTGGCCCTTCTGAAGCTGGCCCGGATCACTGGAAACACTGAATATAAATCCGTTGGAGAGAATATATTCAAAGCCTTTTCCGGTGTGGTGTCTGATTCCCCATCCAATTATGCCCTGCTCATGTGCGCGCTGGATTTTCATCTGAGCGCCGGGGAGGAGATTGTTATAGCGGCCCCGAAGGATGAGGATGAGGAATCGCTGGCCATATATGAATCGCTGGCCCGCCGCTATGCCCCGAATTCTGTCATTATATATAAGTCGCCGTCGAGAGCGGCCGCATTGGCCGGACTGGCTCCCTTTACAGAATTCCAGGAAGCGATTGATGGTAAGACGACAATATATATATGCCGGAATTTCAGCTGCAAGGCACCGGTATTCAGCCTGGAGGACGCACTGAGAGTCCTCTCGGAGGCCAGTCCGGAATAAATGATGGGGGCTTCCCAAGTCGGCGTGCGGGTGGTAATATCTCCTCAATCACCAAATCAGTTGGAAAAAATTATGAAAAAAACAATTCTGACAGCACTGGTTGGAGTTCTGACAATTATGTCAGGCCTGGCCGACCACCATGAAAAGCACGGAGCCGCAAAGCACCCGTTCAATGGAAATAACCTAACCGGATGGACTACAAAAAGCCCGGCAGCCAAGAGCAAATGGACAACCGGAGTGCCGGTTGTCTCCAAGGCCAACCCAAAAACCCTGCTTGTCGGTCTGGGCGAAGGGGCACTCATAAATGACGTTTCCGGCCATGGCCAGGGCGTCGACATCTACTCACTCCAGAAATTCGGTTCCAGCCGGATTGAGGTGGAGGTGATGGTCGCCAGAGAATCCAATTCCGGCATCTATGTGATGGGCGAGTATGAGGTTCAGGTCCTGGACAGTTATGGCCGTGAAAAGCTGGGGAGTGGCGATATGGGAGCCATCTACGGAGCCGCGCCCCCCACAATCAATGCCTGCACACCTCCAGGAACCTGGCAGAAATATGTCATCGACTTCCAGGCTCCCCAATTCAATGAAGCGGGCGAAAAGACAGCCAATGCCAAGTTCCTGAAGGTGGAACTCAACGGAAAGATTCTCCATAAGAATGTTGAGATGAAGGGCCCTACTCCAAGTGGTGTAACTGGAAAAGAGGCACCCACAGGCCCGATCATGTTTCAGGGTGACCACGGACCCGTCGCCTACAGAAATCTGGTTATCACCCCCCTTCACTGAGAGAACCAAGACCAGACAGATCAGCTCCAAAAGCTTCACAATCCCGCTGACCCGCCGGAACCATTGGCTGTCGACGGGAATTTTTTATGTCTCCGACACGTCGCTCCAATCATCTATGTCCACAAGCAGAACCGCCAGTGTGGCGCGGGCCTCGGATGGGTCCGTCAAGGCCACATAGCCGGATTGGATCTGAGGCGTGCTGTGGCTGGTCCGGACAATGGGGTATTTCTCTGTCATCTGCCGGTCAAAATCGGCGAATGTGGCATATCCACGGGAATTGACGGACTTGAGACTGACCAGTTGGAGACTGTGATTGCGGCCGCTCTGGATGTGACGTCCGACCTCCAGAGCCAGACGCCCCATGGTGAATCGCGGATTGATTTCCACCACCGGTTTCAGGTGATGAGTTCCATTCGGGGATCTGAAAACAAAGCAGTCAATCCCGACTGGCCCGGCATAGCCCGCACTGGAGAATTTCCGGCCCAGCTCATCGGCAAGAAGACCGAAAAGAACGTCGAGCGGCAGCGATTTACTTCCGTGCAGAAACCGGGCAACCTCCGGGCGCCGGGACAGCGCTGAACGGAATGGAAGCTCAATCGACTGAAACTGTCCCCGGTGGTCATTGACCAGATGGGCCCATCCGATGATCCGGGTCTGATCAGGTCGCACGTCCAATTGCACCGAGAAATCCATGACTCGTTCAAGCCAGGGTTCAATGACGAGTTCGGACTGTCGTGAGATACCATTTCTGATCCAGTTCCAGTGCCGGTCCGATAGTTCCGGTTCCCAGAGCCTGAGTTGATTACCGCCGGCGGATCCGTAGGGCAGTTTGACCACCAGTCTGTGATGGCCCCGGCCGCGGAACTTCAGTATGGCTTCCCTGGCTTCATCAAAGCTTCTGACAATGACGCCCACGTCGTCACGGGATATCAGCAATTCAGCGCACGGAACCAATTCCGGAGATTCAAGGAATTGGCGCAGAAAACAGACCGACCAGGACTTGGAGAAGAGTGCCCGGATCCCGCCATTCCATGGAGAAACCGGGTAGAGATCACGGCACAACCGATCGGTGGCCGGAGCCCACGACCAGGGCTTGAAATTTCCGAGTTTCCTCCCGGGCAGTCCATTGCCCTCATCCAGGGCACTGCGGTCGTCAGTCAGCAATTCAAACTCAGGCATACGGAAGCCGGAATTCTCCTGCCTCAACCTGAAAGATGTGGATGGAATGAGGTTCAGGAGCACCACGTCATCGGGGTGGCACATATAGGCTGGAAGAATCTGCAGGTCATGAATGAGGTCCAATGTATGCTTTGGCGCATGGTAAGGCCCCGGGGCTCCCATCTCGTATTCGGCCTCGGGGTTGTATATATAGATATCCGGCGTCCGGCCCCGGGACTTGGAATAGACTTTCAACTCGCGGATGAACTGCGGTGTGAGCCCGGCTTCGAGGCGGCCCTCTTCATTGAAGATCTCACCTTTGGCCCGCATGGGTGAAAGTGGAAATGGAAGCCGTTCATTCCAGGCGTGCCAGTCGGTGGTTTCCTGTGATTTCCACTGCCTGAACCAGTAGAGACCGTGATTCACGTGCTGGATTTCATCCCGGTAGATTTTGTCGAAGATACTGGCGGAGGTTCCATCGCCGACTTCGCGGAACCGGCGTGCATAATGGCGGCTGTAATCCAGATTAGCCTGTTCAAATGTGAGGCTGAGTCTGGAGACGAAGTCAATGGGCTGGTCCATTGTGCGGATGTGGTTCCAGATGAATCCATTGACGGGCATGGACCCGAAGGGGACACCGAGAGATTCCATGCGTTTCATATACCAGAGCGTATGGTGCTGCTCTTCGAGGAGAGTTTTCAGAATGCCCTGGCGGAACCGCGGAGGTGCCTCCGGAAACTTCAGTAAAACCAGAGCCATCAGCTCGGCGGCAATGAGTTCATGATTGGCCAGAAAATGCAGGAGCCTGGCCCGGTCCTCATCTGACTCGATATGGTCAATTCCCGGAAATGAGGAACGTCGCGACTTCTCCGCCGGCACCAGAATGTCCGGCCGGCCCGGCACGTCCGGCGCTACAATGGCCAGTCCCGGATGGTCGTCCGTCAATGGCCCGTCCGGGCCCCGGAGCTTCTCGACCAGATCCCGGCTGAAGAGAACACGCTCGGCAAATTCGCGGAATTCCATGAATAATATTCGCAGTTGAACAGGACCTCTCCGTCAATAAACCCGTCCGTCATGAATCACGAGCGCCGCCTCTCCAATCCGCAGCAAGCCATCAGTGTGAATCCGGGCCCTCAGACCTCCCTGCCCCATGAGAAATTCATGAGCCCCTTCGGCACAGGCCTGATTCATCCAGAAGCATGGACTGCATTCCTCCGACCCGGAGAATTCGACATCGCCAATCGAGAAACGTTTTCCAATGAGTGCGTTCAGATCCAGCCCACGGGTAATGACATTCCTTCGGAAGACAGACGGAGCCACATCTTCCCGTCCCTCAAAAAAGTGGTCGCAGACCTTTAGGTAGACAGACATATCAAAGAAGGTGATCTGGCCTTTGAAGTCTGGCTTATGATCAAAAAAGCGATCGCCCACCAGCCCACTTCCGGCAATACACTCCACCTGCCCCACTGAGACAGCTTCGTAATTATCGGGATCGCGTCCAAAGTGGTCCTTGAAATTATGTCCCGGTGACACATAGATCTGATCTATGAAAAATCGGATCGTATTTGGACTGGCCGGATCAATACGGGATGTCTGCATGAAATTTATCCTCCTATATAACTCATTTCCACTTTCGGGTTGGCCGCCTGGCCTGGATGACTTGAGCCTTCGAGAATTCCGGCACGTTCCTCACTGTACCGGTCCAATCGCCTGAGCCAGACTGATTCCACCAGGTGCCTCAGGGATGTGTCATCCAGCCCGGACCGCAGCGCCGCCAATAAATCCGTGCCCGCCGAACTGAAAAGGCAGGTGAAAAATTTCCCATCAGCCGAAAGCCGCCCACGGTTGCAGTCAGCACAGAATGGCAATGTCACCGAGGAGACGAATCCGACCTCCGTGTCCGGCAGGTCACAATACCGGTACCGGTTGGCTGTCTCGGAAGCCCATTCCGGCGGGACGGGTTCCAGGCCGAAACGGGACTGCAGTATTCCGCGGATCGACGCCTCTGTCACCACCCGGCTCATGTCCCAGCGGTTGCAGTTACCCACGTCCATGAACTCGATAAAGCGGAGTGTCACCCTGCGTTCCCGGGCAAATTGTGCCAGTGGGATAATCTGTGACTCATTGACATCCCTGACAATGACGGCATTGATTTTGACCTCCATCCCGGCAGCCAGGGCGGCATCAATTCCGTCGAGGACCGGCCTGACAAGTGCTTTGGATCCTGAAATCCCGTTGAGCACTGACTGTTCAATGGCATCCAGAGAGACGGTGATTCTTGGGAGGCCGGCATCGGCGAGTGGTCCGGCCATCCCTGCCAGGCGGGTTCCGTTGGTTGTGAGAGCCAGGTCCTCAATGTAATTAAGATCTGACAGACGCCGGACGAGAACGGGCAGCTGCGGTCGAAGGAGCGGCTCTCCGCCAGTCAGACGCAGCCGGGTCACTCCCAATCCACCAAAAATCCTCACCAGGCGGACAATCTCATCAAAGGACATCCAATCGGATTTTTCCAGAAATGGATAGTCGTCGCCGAAGACAGATTCCGGCATGCAGTAAAAGCAACGGAAATTGCACCGGTCAATCAGCGAGACC
Source organism: Smithsoniella earleae (assembly GCA_032356285.1). Classification (NCBI taxonomy): domain Eukaryota; kingdom Viridiplantae; phylum Chlorophyta; class Ulvophyceae; genus Smithsoniella; species Smithsoniella earleae. The sequence goes on from JAULKQ010000009.1 coordinate 97,621, forward strand.
CGGAGAGCCTGGAAAGCCCTTCCCAGGCTATCTCTCACCCCTGGGGGGTTATCCTTCAAATTGGTTGAATTGTTGCTGGTTTCCATGTGATTTCCACTGTGAACGGGACACACCCTGAATCCGTTCAAGCATACCAGTCATTCAGCAAACGTGAAAATAAAAGAAATTACTGTCCCTCATGAATTCCGCGCCGTGGCTGCCTCCGACTCGAGACGATTGAGCAAGCGCCTTCCATACCAGTATGTGAATATGGCCGCGCTCCATGTCACGGCAAATACGCCCCACCACACACCGCGTTCTTTCCAGTCGAGTACGTAACCCAGAAACCAGAACACCAGAACTGGGGCGGCAATCTGACGGTAGAGACCGATCCACAAAGCATAAGCTGGCCGCTTCAGCCCCTGCATCATAAAGACAGTCTGAAACAGAATGACATAAGCAAAGAGAGTGATGGATGCCACCAGCAGGTATTCCGTTCCAAATGCCATGATAACCGGGTCGTCGGTGAATATCCGGATCAACGGGGCACGAAGCAGGAACAGGATCAGACCACCAACTATCATAATGACAAGTCCGTATCGGGTGGAGACATTCCAAGCTTCGCGGACGCGGTCGAGCCGACCCGCACCGTTGTTCTGGCCTGAGAGGGTAAGCATGGCAATATTGAACCCGATGGTTGGCACGAGGATGATCTGTTCAATGCGGGTGGCGGCAATGTATCCGGCGACACTTTCCGTCGAGAAGCCAGACAGAAACCAGTTGATGATGTAAATGCCGATGGCCACGGTCATCATATTGAGGCTGGAGGGTGCGCCCTGCATGAAGATCTGTCTGAAGTGCGATGCCCTCGGCCTGAGTTCTGATGGATGCCGGCCCTTCCGCCAGGATATCGCCTCGAGGCGGGTGACCAGATACACCAGTCCCAGTACCTGAACCACCACGGTCGCCAGCGCAATCCCACGGATCCCCATGGCCGGCAGACCAAAACCGCCATACAGAAACCACGGATTAAGCCCCAGATTCAGGAGACTGCCGGCAATAAGGACATTGCGATAACTCCGGGTGTCGCCCCCCGCCTGGAGACTGGCATTGATCACCTGCTGCAGCACAAAAAATGGCGTCCCCATGAGAATCATATTCATGTAATCCAGGCTGAGCTGAAGTGATTCCCCCTCGGCGCGCAGCTGGCGGTACAGCCAGGGACTGACAGCCAGACCGATGAGTGTGACGATCACGCCGGCGATGGCTCCAAAGACAAGGGATTGCTGACTCATAAGACGGGCATCCTCCTTGTTTCCCGCCCCCAGCTGGTTGGCTATAAGCGCGGTGCTGCCCTGCCCCACGCCACTCGACAAGGCAATCAGAATAAAAAACACCGGAAAGGAATACCCCATGGCTTCAAGAGCCTCCGGAGATATTTTTCCGGCATAGTAGGTATCCACAAAATTATAGAGAGTATTGAAGAAAAAGCCGGTGGCAGCGGGCACGGCCAGGTTGCGCACCAGCCGCGGAATCGGTTCATTGATGAGGTCCATCGTGTGTCGATCGTAACGCCTCACCCATCCGCTGCAACAGACAAGTTCGGGTTTTTCCTGTCCGTGGTTGAATTCTGTTTTGGAACCACTTATGCTCGGGGCAATTACAGACATCTTGAATAAGTTCCTGAATTGACGATGAGCACATCAAAGGACAGCAAAAATATCACCTCCATGCTCCATGAGGAGCGGGTCTTCAAACCTGAAAAAGATTTCGCCAAAGCGGCTCACATCCGCTCCATGGCCGAATATAAAAAATTGTACAAAGCCTCTATTGAGGACCCGGAAAAATTCTGGGGTGAAGCAGCCCGCGAGGAGCTGGTATGGTACAAACCCTTCACCAAAGTTCTCGAATGGAAGGCACCCAACGCCAAATGGTTCATCGGCGGGCAGACCAATGTGGCCGCCAACTGCCTCGACAGGCACCTCGACGGTCCCACAGCCAATAAGGCCGCCATCATCTGGGAAGGGGAACCCGGCGACCAGAAAACCCTCACCTACCGTCAGCTCCATCGGGAAGTCTGCAAATTTGCCAATGTCCTCAAATCCAATGGCATTAAAAAAGGAGACCGGGTTCTCATCTATCTGCCTATGGTTCCGGAGGCCGCCGTTTCAATGCTTGCGTGCGCCCGCATCGGAGCGGTCCATTCGGTGGTCTTCGGTGGATTCAGTGCCAATTCCGTGGCGGACCGCATTAACGACTGCGGTGCAAAGATGGTCATAACAGCCGACGGCGGCTATCGGCGCGGTTCCGTTGTGCCCCTCAAACAGAATGTCGATGACGCCCTTGAAGTCAAAGGCCCGGATAAAAAGAAACTGGCCGCCTCCATCGAAAAGGTTGTTGTTCTGAAGCGCTGCGGGAATGACATTAAATTCAGGAAAGGGCGCGACGTCTGGTGGCATGATGAAATGGCGGGAGCCAGCGACAAATGTGCTCCAGCCAAACTGAGTTCGGAAGCCCCGCTCTTTATTCTCTACACCTCGGGATCCACGGGAAAACCGAAGGGAATTCTGCATACCACCGCCGGCTATATTCTCGGCACAAAGCTGACCAGCCGGTATGTCTTTGACCTGAAGCCGGAGGATGTTTACTGGTGCACTGCCGACGTCGGATGGATCACCGGTCACAGCTATATCGTATACGGCCCGCTGGCCAATGGAGCGACTCAGGTCATGTACGAAGGTGCTCCCAACCACCCGCAGAATGACCGCTTCTGGGATATTGTTGAACGCCACAATGTCACCATCCTCTACACCGCACCGACCGCTATCCGCGCCTTCATGAAATGGGGTGATGAATGGCCGAAGAAGCACGACCTGACCTCACTCCGCCTCCTCGGAACTGTCGGCGAACCTATAAACCCGGAAGCCTGGATGTGGTACCACAAGACTATAGGTGGCGGACGATGTCCGATTGTGGATACCTGGTGGCAGACAGAAACGGGAGCCATCATGATTACACCGATGCCCGGGGCCACTCCGTTGAAACCCGGAACAGCCACCCTGCCCTTCTTTGGCATCGAACCAGTCGTGGTGGATGACAATGGAAAACCCGTGCGCAAGGGCCAGGGAGGCAAACTCATTATCCGTCAGCCATGGCCAAGCATGCTCCGGGGAATCTATGGAGATCCCAAAAGGTTTAAAGAAACCTATTGGAGCGAAGTCCCCGGCTTTTACTTCACGGGCGACGGCGTCAGACAGGATAAGGATGGATATTTCTGGATCGTCGGCCGCATTGACGATGTGCTGAATGTGTCCGGCCACCGGATAGGCACTGCAGAAGTTGAAAGTGCACTTGTCTCGCACAAAGCTGTGGCCGAGGCTGCTGTGGTGGGACGTCCGGACGAAATCAAAGGTCAGGCTCTGGTTGCCTTCGTGACGGTGAAGTCCGGTGCCGCGGCGTCCGACTCGCTCAAGAAGGAATTGCGCCAGCATGTCGGCAAAGAGATTGGACCTGTGGCCAAACCGGATGACGTGCGCTTTGCCGAGGCTCTGCCAAAAACGAGGTCCGGCAAAATCATGAGACGCCTTCTCAAGCAGATTGCCTCCGGCGATGAGATCAAAGGCGACACCACCACGCTTGAGGACTTCACTGTCATTGCCAAACTCTCCTCGTCCGAGGATTGAACTGACCTTTCAGACTGCAGGCCGGCCTTCTTCCAGTATTGGAGGAAGGTCATTTTTTTCCAAAATCCATTTGAAATACAGCCTGCTGGGTGACAGTAGAGTGAATTCATGATTGATCGCGCTTATTCGATGTAATTTAATCCTTCTGATGAAAGCCGCCCGACTACTGGAAATCAGAAGACCCCTGCAGCTTCAGGAGGTTGCACCACCTGAAGCCGGGGCCAATGAGGTGATTATCGAAGTCCAGGCCGCGGCCCTGAACAGACGGGACTATTGGATCACTCAGGGACTTTACCCAGGCATTCAACTTCCCTGCACACTTGGGTCTGATGTCTGCGGCACCGTGATTGCGACCGGCGAGGGAGTCACACCCGAGTGGAACGGGAAATCCGTGGTCGTCAATCCCGGACTGGACTGGGGACCATCTGAAAAGTGCCAGTCGGATTCCTTCCGGATTCTGGGAATGCCTGATGATGGAACTCTGGCTCAGAGACTGGTTATTCCGGTTGAACTTCTTTCGCACAAGCCGGTGCACCTGACAGCGGTGGAAGCGGCCGCGCTTCCCCTGGCGGGAGTCACAGCTTTTCGGGCGCTGTTCAGCCAGGGGAAAATCCAGCCCGGCCAGAAAGTTCTGATCAGCGGAATAGGTGGTGGCGTCGCCTGTCTGGCTCTCCAGCTGGCCAAGGCTGCCGGAGCGACCGTCTTTGTCAGCTCGTCCTCCAGAGAAAAGTTAGCCAAAGCCATGGAACTGGGAGCGGATGCCGGATTTCTATATACCGAAGACCAGTGGCAGAAACAGGCCCCCGAAGTCGATCTGGTGATTGATGGAGCTGGCGGTCCGGGATACAACCAGTTGTTATCGGTGGTGAAACCTGGCGGGATTATTGTCAATTATGGTGCGACAGCCGGCCCGCCCCGCGACCTGGATCTCTTCAAGGTTTTCTGGAAACAGATTCAGATTGTGGGATCCACCATGGGATCACCCCGCGACTTTTCAGAGATGCTCCATTTTGTTGAAAACCATCAGATCAGGCCAGTTGTAGACGCGGTGTATTCATTGGACAACATCAATGAGGCTCTGGAGCACATGGGGAATTCCTCCCAGTTTGGTAAGTCTGTCATTCTGATCGACCCGAATGCCTGAAACGGCTGGACCCGATCAGGTCCAGCAGCTTGATCAGCCCGCCATTTCATATATGATAACTTGAAATTGGGGATTCCACAAAGATACCTTTCTTGGATCCACTCTCTTTTCTTTTTTTAAAAAAAATCGACGACCGGGAATATATGAAAATAAAATCATTTACAGAAATACGAATCAGGATTCTGGCACTGGCCGTTCTGACAATTCAGGCTTTGGCAATTTCTTCGGGTGCAGCGGACTGGCCACACTGGCGCGGTCCTGAATTCAATGGTGCATCCCCGGAAACGGAATTCAGAAAAGACTTTGGCCGGCGGGGCCCTGAAGTTCTGTGGAAAGCCTCCATCGGCAAGGGGTATTCCAGTATGGTGGTCAGTGAGGGCCGCCTTTTCACCATGGGACTGGTCGGAGACGAGGAGGTTGTCTTCTGTTTTGAGGCCGGCACGGGCAAGGAAATCTGGACATATAAGTGGCCTTCCACCTTCGAACCCAAATACTATGACGGCGGGACCAGCGGAACCCCCACGGTCATCGACGACAAAGTCTACGTCTTTGCCCAGACCGGAGAGGTATTCTGCTTCGAGGCGGACACCGGCAAAGTGATCTGGGATAAAAATATTAAGAAGGCTTTGGGACTCGAGGTTGGCGTCTGGGGATATACCGGTGCACCCTTTGACTGGAAAGACAACATCATCCTCAATGCCGGACGCAATGGGGTCGCCCTCAATAAAAAATCCGGAGAAGTAGTGTGGAGTTCCGGCAAAGATGCCAATGGGTATGCGACCCCGGTCCCATTCCGGGCAGACGGTAAAACCGCTCTGGCCATGTTCGGGGCGAAGGCCCTGTATTCAGTCGACCCGGACAATGGCCGGGAATTGTGGTCTTACCCGTGGAAAACATCATACGATGTCAATGCGGCTGACCCGCTGTTTATCGATGGCAACCGTGTGCTGGTGAGCTCCGGTTACGGAACAGGATCGGCTCTCCTGAAATACGACTCCAAAGGTGCCACGGAAATCTGGAAAAATAAAAATCTCCACACTCAATTGAATGCCGCCGTCCACCACAATGGATACTTCTACGGCATCGACGGAAATACCAGCGACAAGGCCACTCTCAACTGTATTAAAGCAGAGTCAGGTGAACTCGTCTGGTCGGAGAAAAATATCGGCACCGGTGGTCTGATCCTGGCAGACGGACACCTCATCGTCATTTCCGAACGTGGCGAATTGATGATTGCCCCCGCCTCCCCGGAGGAATTCAAGCCAACCACCCGCCGCCAGCTCTACGGCGGGAAAACATGGACCGTCCCGACTCTCGCCAATTCAATTGTCTACTGCCGTAACAGCAAAGGCGATCTGGTCGCTGTTTCCCTCAAATAGACATTCTCTCTCTGAAGTGAATTTTCTGACAACCGGCCCTGTGCCGGTTTTTTTATTGCCCCCGGGACCACCGACGTTCTTGTTTATCTCCCACAGGTGTCGTGAAAACTTTAATTCCCGTCCATCCGGATAGTTAAATATCAAGTTTGAAACCAGTGTCGTCCTTTCTAAAAGACCCCACATATCCCAACAAATTATCCACTTGCGTGAACTGAGCCCCAAAGCCATGTTTATCAATGTCCCAGGCCCGTTGTGAATTTTTTCCGAAAAATGAAGTCCACACCAGTCCAGCAACTCAACTCAACGCATTATGAAAAAAACAATCATCAGCGCAGTTCTCACTCTCTCAATTCTGTTAATTGGATGTGGAAAGCAGAGTTCCGCGCCAAATCCCACTTCTTCGACAACGGTGCCCGTCGCAGAATCAGCCCTAACCGCATGGCAGGAGGGAAACATCCCCGAAGCAGTCAGCAGTTTTGTGGAGGGAGACTGGAGCCGTCGTCCATTATTCGCCGCCACTTCGACGCTGAGCCTGACAGAAGATCAATTCAAGGCTCTTTCGGACTCCGAGCGGCAGGCGAGGTCTGCCGGGATGATGCCGCAGCTTGATTCGATCAAGAAGCTGGCTGCTGCGGTCGCACAGGCCGGACGTGATGCAGCCTCGACAGGTGATAAAGCCCAGGCCCGGAAGCATTTCACTGCCCTGAAGGAGTGCGGTACGGCTCTCGACAGTCCAGATTGCCTGCTCATCGTCCAGCTTGTCGGGCAGGCATTGACAAAGATGGCAGATACGGAGCTGGGCAAGACCGGATAATGACCAGGCCGGACCAGATTACTGCATACAAGACATCATGTCCCCCTCAGTCCTGATTCGGAATCAGCATCATCCCCTCCGGCCTCTCTGAGGTCCATAGTTGAAAACCAGAATGAACATATTCCGAAAAATCTTTGGCACCAGCAGGAGTGCGAAAAGAAAGGCTCGCGATGCTGTCTTCAGCCAGAAAAGCAACCCTGGTAATTGACACCGAACAGAACCGCAGCACAGAACACAGGTGGGCCGGGTCCGTTGGCAGTTCCGGCACCCCTGAATACCTGCGTCAGTGAGTTCCCTTGACTGATAGTCAGAAGCCCGCAAGCGGGGTTTCACAAGATGCGCCTTCCCGGTGCGCAAAGCTCCAGCGGTCCAGCAGGACCGACAGACAGCCAACCTCGTTGCCCGGACATTCCTCACCTCCCGCATGATCCCAGGGTGTCCACAGTTTGCTGCAACACGGGGAAAGACGCATTGTAAAATAGAGACTTGACCGGTATGGCGCTTTCCTCTAGCCTGTGGGAAGACAGATACATAGCCGGAAGATCCGGCCTCGGATGTAGTCGGGAGTTCCTTGAACAGACCGGCTTTTTTATTATAAAAAGAAAAACAGGTAGACGACAATGAGCCCACAGGACCTTATAGCGACACTGGATTATCTCGAGAAAGAGAAAGGTATTGATAAGGAATATCTCGTTTCGGCGATTGAGGACGCGCTCGTGGCCGCCTCGAAGAAAGCTGTCGGTCCCGCCCGTGAGTTGAGATGCTCCATCAACCCGAAAAATGGCCAGATCAAAGCCTTTGCCAAGCTTATTGTGGTTGAAAAAGTGGCGAACAAGCACGACGAGATCTCCCTGGACAGAGCCCGCGAACTCAACCCATACGCTGAAGTGGGTCAGGAAATTGAGGAGGAGGTCGATCCCGAAAAGTTTGGACGCATCGCCTCGACTTATGCCAAGCAGGCTATCAGCACGGCCATCAAGCGCGCCGAGAAGATGATCATATACACCCAGTTCAAGGACAGGGTCGGCGATATCATAAGTGGTCAGGTGAGACGGTTTGAAAGATCGGACGTCGTCATTGACTTGGGAAAATTTGAAGCCATTCTGACCAAAAAGGAACGGGTCAGTGGCGAGGATTACTCCATTGGTGAGACCATCCGCTGCTATGTCAAGGCGGTGGAAAACCATCCGAGTCACGGACCGGAGATTATCCTCTCACGGGCCGATCCGAATTTTGTGATCAAATTATTTCAGATGGAGGTCAGCGAAATCAACGACGGGACCATCGAAATCAAGAGCATCGCCAGAGACCCCGGATACCGTACGAAAATTGCGGTTCACTCGAATGACGAAAAAGTGGATCCCGTGGGTGCGTGCGTCGGACTCAGGGGCCAGAGAGTCAAAAATATTGTCCGGGAACTCAATAATGAAAAGGTGGATATCATACGCTGGGATGCGGACATCAAAAAATTTCTGGCACAAGCGCTCCACCCGGCAGTCATTCACAGTTTCCGCGCTGACCAGGACAGCAACCGGATTCAGATTGAAGTCGACGAGGAACAGTTTTCTCTGGCGATCGGCCGGCACGGCCAGAATATCCGCCTGACCTCGAAGCTTACCCGATGGCATGTGGATGTGCAGCCGGCACGCAAAAACCAGCAGTTCGGTGAGCAGGTCCTCGAAGCGGTGAACGAATTGTCACGTATACCCGGCATATCTGAGGGTATAGCCGGGAATCTCGTCCAGACCGGATTCACGACCTTTTCCGCATTGGCGGAGTATCCTGGCGATGAGCTGCAGAAGCTTCTTGAAGGCATTGAGCCTTTGAAGGATGATGTTTCGACAATTGTTGAAGCTGTTCAGAAAGAAAAAGACCGCCGCCGTCTCCTGGAAGACGAAGTTTAAAGATTGGGAATATCCCAATCAGACAGGATCAGGTTGCCAATCAAACTGATCCAGCAACTTAAAACCTGAAAATTTAGTTTGATTTATAGCGAAAACGAAATTTATCTGTTAAATGCTTCGGCGGTAGAATCGGCGAATTCGCAATTGAAATAGGTACCTATGCCAGTCCGTATTTACGAAATAGCTAAGAAACTCGGAATCGATAATAAGCAAGTGCTGGCGAAAGCCCAGGAATTGGGCATCCCGAATGCGAAGACGCCCTCCAGCTCACTCGATAAAATCACCGCTGAATATCTCGAAAATGAGGTAAATAAACCTGCGAACCCACCTGAAGCAAAACCTGCGGAGACAGCCACTGGTGGCGACACCTCAGATTCATCCGGCCCGAAGCTGATTACAAGATCGGATCAGGACGCGAAGGATAAGCCACCAGCTGAGTCCGAAGGTGATTCCAACTCCGAAGACGCGCCACCACAAAGCATAGACACAGGCAAAGAAGTTACTGCCACTGAAACTTCAGATCCGCCAAAGTCAGCTGGTAACTCCACCGATACTGATACTGATTCTGCTTCAGACACTGAAAGCGTGGACGGGAAGGACAAGAACGAGACCACTCCCGAATCCAATCCGGATCAGGAGAGGGAATCCAAACCGGCAGAAGAACCAAAAACCCAACTGGGTGCCAAGGTCGGCTTCATCAAACTGACCCCCGGATCAAGCCGCCCCAGACCGGAAAAACGCGGCAAAAAGGATAAAAAGAAACCGGGAACTCAGACAGAACCTGCGGCGGGAGCCGGAGCCGGAGCCGGAGCCAGTGGGAATCGTCCGCCTCAAAGAGTTGGAGACCAATCTTCAGGCCAGCAGCAACCCGGCGGCGGACAGCGCTTTCGGGACGGTGGCAGGCCTCCATTCGGCCAGCAGCAACGCGGTGGATACAACGACCGGGGCAACAGATTTGGAGGCGGCCGGCAAGGGGATTTCTCCAGGGGTGGCCGTGGCAACGACAGGGATAGAGACAGGGACAACAGAAAGCAGGCCCCGCAGCAACCCAAGAAACCCAAGGTCAATCTGCCTGATGACGCTCCGCTGATCACCATGAAGCCTCCCATCATGGTGCGAACACTGGCGGAGAAGTTGAACCTGAAACCATTTCAGCTGATTTCAGACCTGATGCAGCTGGGGGTCTTTGTCAATGTCAGTCAGAGTATTGATGAGGATACAGCGATTCAGGTCAGTGCTAAACACAACCATCGATTTGAGAGCGAAAAAAGGGATAAAAGCAAAGGCTATGTCCCTACCAACGAAAAGTTGGTTCTCGATTCTGAGGATAATGACAAAGATCTGGAGCCGAGAGCCCCGGTCATCACTATAATGGGCCATGTCGACCATGGCAAAACCACCCTGCTCGATTTCATCCGCCAATCCAATGTCGTGAGTGGTGAGGACGGCGGAATCACCCAGCATATTGGAGCCTATTCCATTGAGGTCCCCAACCCGGAAAACCAGGAGGATATGAAAAAGATCACCTTCCTGGATACACCGGGTCACGCCGCTTTCAGTGCCATGCGGGCCCGGGGTGCCGATGTCACGGACATTGTGATTCTGGTTTGTGCTGCCGACGATGGCATTATGCCGCAGACGCGCGAGGCTCTGAATCATGCCAAGGCGGCGGGAGTTCCGATTATCATTGCCGTCAACAAATGCGACAGCCCGAATGCCAACTCCCAAAAAGTCCGTCAGGAATTTCAGGGTATTGGACTGGCCCCCGAGGAATGGGGAGGCGACACTATATTTGTGGATGTGTCCGCCTTGAAGGGTGATGGAGTTCCTGAACTCCTGACAATGATCTTGTTGCAGGCGGAGATTCTCGAGCTGAAGGCCAACCCCAACCGCTCGGCAGTGGGCAATGTTGTGGAATCCTCAGTTGATCAGGGTGGCCCTGCGGCGACTGTGCTCGTAAGGAAGGGAACTCTGAAAGTTGGTGATGTTGTGGTATGTGGCACCTACTGGGGAAAAGTCAGAGCCCTCATATCCCATGATGGAAGCCGGATCAGGGAAGCTGGCCCATCGACAGCGGTCAAACTTCTTGGATTGAATGGAGCCCCGGATGCGGGAACCGAGTTCCATGTTGTCAAAAAGGAAAAAGAAGCCCGGACACTCGTTGAGGAACGCATCCTTTCCAACAAGGAATCCAGCGAAACCACCCGCAAAAAGAACACACTTGAAAGCTTTTTCAATCAGATCAATCCCAAAGACGAGAAGATTCTGAATCTGATTATTAAGTCCGACACCCAGGGATCAGCTGAGGCAATTGTCGAATCACTCGAGAAAATCGAATCTGATCTGGCATCCGCCAAGATCATCCACAGTGCCGTCGGAAGTATCACAGAATCAGACATTCTTCTCGCCTCGACGTCAGAAGCCATTGTCATGGGATTCCATACCAAAATGGATTCGGGGGCGGCCGCTCTGGCAAAACGGGAGGGCGTGCAGATCCGCCAATACACGATCATCTACGAACTGATTGACGACGTGAAAGATGCCCTGACCGGACTTCTTGAGCCGGAGCTGAAGGAAGTTGTCACTGGCCAGGCGGAAGTCCGGCAGGTATTCAGCATGTCCAAGGGTGGAACTGTGGCGGGGTGTTATGTGCGCGACGGCAAATTCACCAAGGGCAAAGTGCGAGTAATACGGAATGGAGACACACTCCACGAAGGGGTCACACAAACGCTCCGACGGTTCCAGGATGATGTTAATGAAGTCCGAAACGGCATGGAATGCGGTATCCGGGTATCTGATTTCTCTGATTTCCAGGAAGGCGATATCATTGAGAGCTTCAACGTGGAGAAAGTAGCACGGAAACTCTGATATTGAAGTGATGCCGGAGGTGCCGCGGTGGCCGTTCGACCACGACTGTACGGCCGTAGGGCACTCCGCCTGACAAGCTTGCCCCGATAATTCAAAGCACAGATTTCCCGCTTAATAGGATAAAAAATCATGGGTGCCAAAAGACTGGATAGAGTCCGGGAACTTATAAAGAGAGAACTTGGTGAAATAATCAGACGGGAACTCCCTGTCGAAGAAGTTGGAATAATCACCATCAATCACGTTGATATCTCGCCCGACCTTCACTCGGCCGCTGTCTTTATAAGCACTATCGGCTCAGATGACCAGAAGAGAAAATCCCTCAGAAAACTGCACACCAAAACACGGCTGCTGCAGTCCCGTCTGGCAGGAGCCATTGTCCTGAAGCATAGCCCTAAACTGCGGTTTTTCACAGATGATTCCATCCAGCAGGGCGATAAAGTCCTGCAGATACTCGATGAGATAAAAGAGGAAATTGGCGATCCGGACGAGGAGGATCTGGATAATTATTGAATGCTGGTACTCGGGATTTCATGGGACCACATGTTATATATCTATCGGGAGACGGCACCAGGCGTGAATTCTCATCGCGGCCCATCTCTCCTGCCCACTCAATGCCAGCGCGAACCACCACATTGGGGAAATATTTGATCGCGATTGATCCTCGGATCGCGATGCAACTCATTTAATAGCTCAAGCACCACACAGAATTCATAGATAACCGGTTTCAGTTTCATATATAAATGAATCAGGCTCAGAAAGTTGACGGAATATTATTAGTGGACAAACCCAAGGGATTCACCTCACATGATATAGTGAGTATAGCCCGGGGTGCCCTGGGCACCCGCAAGATTGGTCACTGTGGAACACTGGACCCAAACGCCACTGGCCTTTTGGTGCTGGTGGTTGGAATAGCGACGCGCTTTTCAAGTCACCTCACCGGGTCGGAAAAATGTTATGAAGGTGTCATTCGGCTGGGGGCCACCACTTCCACATACGATGCTGAGGGAGAGGTCCTCGATGAACGGCCCGTCCCGGATCTGACCCTGGATGACATCCGCAGGTTATCCGAGGAATTCACAGGAGAAATCCAGCAGATTCCCCCCATGGTGTCAGCCATCAAGAAAGATGGTGTTCCACTCTATAAGCTGGCGAGAAAAGGAGTGGAAATTGAGCGCGAATCGCGGACTGTCACTATCTCACGTCTGGATATTGAGAAATACGAAAAGCCGGATGTGACATTCACGGTGGATTGTTCGAAAGGGACATACATCCGCTCGCTGGCATTCGATCTGGGAGAGAAAATTGGCTGCGGGGCCCACCTTCTGGATCTGCGGCGCACCCGGTCGGGAAAATTCACTCTGCAGAATGCAGTGGAAGGAGCCAGCCTGAAAACAATCCCGAGAGAGGAAGCCCGGAGCAGACTAATGACCATCGAGCAACTGCTTCAGATCTACCCCCCTGCTGAACTTAAAGCAGCCGTCGGAAAACAATCCTGACCGGCCCCGGGCACCGGGGCTTCAGTCACCAGCATTCACCGGATCAGATTGATGGAGTTCATCCACGGATACGACCAATACAGACATTCCGGCAGTGAGGCTCCACTCGCCTTGGCGATAGGCATGTTTGACGGTTACCATCTGGGACACCGGGAGGTGATCCGGATGGCAACGCAGCTGGCGGAGGAAAGCCAACCCACAGGCGTTTCGGCGGCGTTCACCTTCAATGTGCATCCCTCATCTGTGGTGCGGCCGGACCGGGCACCCAGGCTCCTGTGCCCTCTGGCCAGGAAAATTGATTATTTGGAATCGGCAGGACTTGATCACGCCTGTGTCGTTGATTTCACGGAGGAACTGTGTCGGCTTTCAGCGGAGGATTTCGTCATCAGGCTGACCCGGGCATTTCCCAATCTGAAACACATCTGTGTGGGAAGGGATTTTGGATTCGGCCACCGCCGGCTGGGCAATGTTTCTCTCCTTCAATCCATCGGACCGGCACTTGGCTTCAGAGTCCATGAAATCCCGGCGGTCAGAGTGAACGGAACCAATGTGAGTTCCACGCGCCTCAGGGAACTCATCTCGGCGGGAAAGCTTGATGAAGCAGCAACCATGATTGGAAGGAGGCCCTCCATCTCAGGAATTGTCGTCGAGGGCCGGAAGCTGGGCCGGACAATCAGTGTCCCAACGGCCAATATCCATGTGGATGGACTTTGCCTCCCTCCATTTGGAGTTTACGGTGGATTGTGCCTCGTCGAAGGATTGCAGTATACGGCAATTATGAACCTGGGTGTGCGACCGACAGTGAAGGACCCACAGCTGTCGGAAAATGCGGCCAAAGCGGAGATCCATCTCCTTGATTTCTCAAAAGACATCTACGGTCAAACCATAGAGTTCACACTTATGAAATTCCTCAGACCCGAGAGAAAATTCGACTCGCTGGAGCATCTCAAGGAACAGATTCAAAGAGATATCCATTCGATAACAGGACTCTCGGAATCCGGGCGCGAATAATCGGTAGACTTCGGGCAGGTCCACGAAGGGATCAATAAACTCCGGATTGAAGAATAATCACCCGTATGGAGTCCGGCGGATTGGAGTGAATGCTTTTCATGGGTGCCCGGATATGATAATTAAAACTGTCACATGAAATTTGAAACTATCTGTCTACATGGCGGGCACCACCCAGATTCGGTGTCCTTTTCGAGGGCGGTCCCACTTTACCGGACAAGTTCGTATGTTTTCCGGGATACGGAGCATGCGGCGAATCTATTCGCGCTGAAGGAACTTGGAAATATCTATACGCGCCTGATGAACCCGACACAGGACGTACTGGAACAACGGGTTGCCGCTCTGGATGGTGGGGCTGCCGCCCTGGCGCTCAGCTCAGGCACCTCGGCAATCTTTTACTCAATCATCAATATCTGTCAGGCAGGCGACGAGATTGTCTCGGCCAATAACCTGTATGGCGGCACCTTCACTCAATTCAATGACATCCTTCCAAAACTCGGGATCACAGTGCGGTTTGTCGACCCGAATGATCCGGAGAATTTTGCCCGGGCTATAACTCCGAAAACCAAAGCGCTGTTTTGTGAAACGGTGAGCAACCCCGGATTGGATGTGGCCGATCTGGAGGCCATATCAGGGATAGCGCACAACAATGGTATCCCCCTGATTGTCGACGCCACATTCTCCACTCCATACCTCACACGCCCAATCGATCACGGAGCAGATATCGTCATTCATTCACTGACCAAATGGCTGGGTGGTCACGGCACAGGTATTGGCGGTATCGTCGTTGACTCAGGAAAATTCGATTGGAAATCGGACAAATTTCCGCTGATGACAGAACCCGACTCGAGTTACCACGGAGTCCGATGGGCCCATGATCTGCCGGACATGCTGGCTCCAGTCGCCTTTGCCATTCGGATGCGAGTGATACCGTTGAGAAATCTGGGTGCCTGTATTTCACCGGACAATGCCTGGCAGTTCCTGCAGGGTATCGAAACCCTGCCCCTGCGGATGGACCGGCACTGCGACAATTCCATTGCGGTGGCCAAACACCTTCAGAGTCATCCGGCAGTCGAATGGGTGCGCTATCCCGGATTGGAATCTGACAGAAATTTCGAGGCTAACACCCGATACCTGCGGGGCAAAGGCGGCGCCATGGTTGTATTCGGCATCAGGGGTGGTGCCGAAGCTGGCAGTAAGTTCATCGAAAGCCTTCAGATGTTTTCACATCTGGCCAATGTGGGGGACGCCAAAAGTCTGGCAATTCACCCGGCCACCACAACCCACAGCCAAATGTCGCCTGACCAGCAGGCCGCGGGCGGCATCACTCCAGGTCTGGTTCGACTCTCGATCGGTCTCGAGAATATCGATGATATTAAAACCGATCTCGATCAGGCACTCGCATCTGCTGCCTCCGCATAAGCAGCCAGTCAAGATTCCCCACTTTCACTTCCCCACCGGGCCCGCAATTCAGTTGCGGGCCTTTTTTACTATAAATTCAGTTCCAATGCGGGGAGGGAAAAAAATTCAGAAAAAGCCAGATTTATGAAAGGTCTCACTGGATCTACGGTATTCTCTGATGAACCTTACCAAACAAATAAAAGTTCAATGCCATAAAGGCACGCCATCCCGGTAACTCCCTGGCTCCGGGTTGGCGCTTTTTTTTGTTTTCGCTTGGCAGAGCCGTGGCATTGACCACAATGAATTCATGATCCGGCTCTCATTCACAGTGCGCTGTCGTTCCGGCATTCAGAAAATCCTCCGAATCGGATCGGGTATTCTGTGCCTGCTTCAAATTCTGATTACCGGAGTGGTTGGATCCGGACAGAATTTACCGGAACTGGATTTCCGTGAGCATGCCGGGGGAATGTGGAAACCCACACACGACCTGGCGGGTGTGACAATTTCTGCAGATGGTGCCCGGTTTGAGTCGACCGGCAGCGATCCATATTCAATTGGTCCGCGGCTGGATTTCCCGGAAGGCCAAACCCTTTTTCTGGAGATCACTCTTAAATGTGAAGTGGGTGGTTCGGCCCAGCTTTTTTATTTCACTGACAAAGCCCGTGAAGAGAATTCAGTCCGGTTCCCAACGGTGGCCGGTGAATGGGTGACACACAGGCTCGCCCTCCCCCCTCTGTGGAGGAGCACCTGGTTCAGGTTTGATCCCCCAGGTTTACCTGGCGGAACAATACTCCAGTCCATGCATTTCTCGGAGCGTATGATCTGGAATGAACCCGGGTATGAACTTCCCCCCCCGAAGCCAGTCGGCTCCGACCATCTCCGGCTCATACACGACAATGTTGAATTCCTCCAGTCGCGGTCTGAATGGTCCAATGCCAGAATATTACTGAATGGAAGAATTATCGCCATGACCCATCCGGAAATTCAGATTGTGTATATGCGCAGAAACAGAATTCCCACCAGTTTCAAACCGGCTTCACAAAGCCAGTCCAGAAAAAGTATTGGCAGCCAGGACAATCACCTTTTCGCGGACTGGGCTTTTCAGGACCCGGATGGTGACACGTGGATACTTGGAAGAAAAATTGAACCCCTGCCAGGAAGACATGGTTTCCGCATTACCACCGCGCTCCAGACCAGCGCCCCCAAAGACCTTTTATATATGCCCATGTTTCAGGTTTTCCTCCCGGATGATCCCGCAGATACACCGGCCCGTTCAAGCCAGGCCATTTTTCCAGGACTCGAGTACCTGGGGGGCCGGGATGCGTCCAGCTCAGAGAAAGACCTGACTGGCCCTCCAGCCTTCAGAAAAGTGCCATCAAACCGACTCGTCACCTGGCCCATGATGAATGTCACCCGCAATGGAGCCAGCCTGTCCATGAGCTGGAACTGGATGAATGGAACCGGTCAGAGATTGACTCCTGTTTTTGATTCCCCCGACCGGATTTTCGGGACTGGTGGACACGTGATGGGACTGATATTTCCCGGGAATGACGATTTGAGCCGTCCGACGGGGAGTCTTCTTCCCTATGAGCCCGTCCGACTGGAAGCCAATGATCTGCTGACAGCCGAGACTGAAATAACACTCCAACAGGCTGAAAATGTCATCCCTGCCATCAAAGACCATGTCATGGCAAATTTGTTGCCGGATATGCCGGAGGAGTCAGTTCCCGACTTTCAGGAATATCTGAAAACCGCCGCTTATGGATGGCTTGATTCTGAATGCCGGACCGACGAAGGCTACAGGCATGCTGTATGGATGGGACGCTTCGGCTCAACCTGGTCCCGCGACATCCCCATATTTATCAAATGGATCGCCGACCAGATGGATGAGTTGTCCACCCACCCCCGGACGGCTGCTCGACTGAAGGCAGCAGCCGGGGAAGCCAAAATAAAAACGCGCTCACTTAATTTTTCACTTTCAGCAATTGGTCATGTGCGTGGCATATGGCCCCTGCTTGCTTCCGCGCCTGACGACCCGGATATGATCCCGATGATTTCACGGATTCTCCAGTCCCACCTGGCTGGATTTGGAGATGACCACCATGTCATTGTCCGAACAGTGTCCCCGCATAACACCAACCAGCGCGACCTCTCTGAAACTCATTTCAGAAAGTCAACCAATGGACACACGGCTCAAGTCATTGCAGACTGCATCGAACTGGCCCTTTTTGCAGACGACCAAGATTCTATCAGAGTGTCCCTTGAACATCTGGACCATCTCCAGGTTGAGGGAATCCAGGTCCCCCGTGGAGCGCAGCCTTGGGAGGTTCCCTTGCATACGCCAGATCTTCTGGCTTCAGCCAACCTCATGCGTGCCTGTCTTCTAGGTTACGCGGCCACGGGGGATGATAAATACCTCGAAGCCGCTCAAGACTGGGCCTGGACGGGAGTGCCGTTCATTTATCTCAGGGATCCCACACCGGGTTCCATCGGGCGATATTCCACCATTCCGGTATTCGGAGCGACGCACTATATTGCCCCGGTATGGATCGGGCAACCGGTCCAGTGGTGCGGACTTGTCTATGCCCACCAGCTCTATCTTCTGAATGAAATCGCCCCTGAACCGGTCTTCCGCCAATTGGCCGATGGCATCACTCTGGCCGGGATGCAGCATACCTGGCCTCTGGGTGATCATGATAGAGCCGGGTTGCTCCCGGATTATATCGAACTGACACCTCAGCTGCGGGATGGACCGGCAATCAATCCGGGCACACTGCAGATTAATATCCCCCACCTATTCGGCAAACAGCCATTCTACTCCATACGGGTTCTGAAGGAAGCCGGATTGACCCTGATGACCGGTGCCGGCATCGACATCATATGGAATTCAGAAGGAAACACCACAGCGGTCCGACTGATGCCAGGAGCCACAAATGACAGCCTGTGCCTCATTCATGCTCACAATGAAACCGAAACACCACTTCCGGTCAACGAATGGATAAGCCGGAGCGGAGTGCCCCCATCATGTATCATCTCATCATCGGAATCTGGTGGGCTGATCCGTGTCACCACCCCAATCGAACTGAGCATTCCATGAAAATACTGATTGTTGAGGATTCGCAACGATTGAGGCGGTCAATTGCCCGGGCCCTTCGGAGAAACTCGCATGTGGTGGATGAATCCGGGGATGGTGAGGACGGATTTTGGCACGCTCAGGAATTCGAATATGACATGATCATCCTGGATCTGATGCTGCCCGGGATTGACGGACTGGAAATTCTGAGTCGGCTGCGAGCCCGGCAAATAAGCACACCAATACTGCTTCTGACTGCCAGAAACGAGATTGAGGACCGGGTGAAAGGTCTACAGGCGGGAGCGGACGACTATCTTGGCAAACCTTTTGCACTCGAAGAATTGCTTGCCCGTGTCGATGCGCTCGGACGCCGCGGCCATCACCACCCTTCCGCAAAAATTCAGATTGATGACCTGACTATTGACACAGCAACCAGGCAGGCCAGCAGGGGAAACCAGAGTATCGATCTGACACCCCGGGAATACAGAGTTCTCGAGACTCTCGCTCTGGAGAAAGGAAAACTTCTGACGCGAACGCAACTTGAAAGCCACCTCTATGAGGAGGATGACGGTCCCCTCAGCAATGTTGTGGATACTGTCATCTACCAGCTCAGAAGAAAACTGAAGGCTTGCGGCAATGGCACCCGCCTCATCGAAACCAGGCGTGGCCATGGGTATATACTGACTGAAGACCCGATTGCACCCGAATGAAATCGATCCACACCACACTTGTTATCCGACTGTCCCTTTGTTTTGGGATTATATGGCTTGTTATGGGATGTGCCGTCATCTGGAACTACCGGTCAGGCACTCTGAAAAGCATGGAGGCGGATCTGGTTTCGGGGCTCAGAATGGTGAGAATATTTCACATGAGCCGGCAGAGACCGGAGATGTCACCAATCAAGGCCGGAGATCAGAACATTGGATTCCCATTGGGAAACAGCGCTATGGACAATCCGTTTCCATTTCTCTGGCAGGTCTGGCCACTCCGGTCGACACTGGCAGGCATGAAGTCAAAGGCGCTGGAATTTGAGCTTCCGAATCTGGATTCTGGACCTGGAGAAACCCGAATTCGCCGGATGAGGATTTCCGGACATGGAGAATATCTTGTGGCATCGGGTGGATTTGGAGCACCGGGAAACACGAACAGCCCGGGAATCCCGGTACAGATCTCAGCAGCGATGGCGCTGAATTCCCTGCGTGAGCTTACGATAAAGGCCATTCTTCTGGCCATGGCCAGTGCGGGTGGACTGACAGTTTTTTCCACTTTATGGATCGTGAGGACAGTTAATCAGGGACTGGCTCCATTGCGGGAGATTGCCAGCATGGCCGACCGCCAAAAAAGCATGCCTGATGGAAACCAGCCTCTGGAGTCCTTTCCACTGACAGCAATTCCGTTGGAGCTTAAACCAATTGTTCATAAATTGAATCAGCTGATTCAGGGGCTGTATTCGAGTCTGCAGCGGGAAAAGCAATTCAACTCTGATCTGGCACATGAGATCCGGACCCCAATTTCTGAACTGCGTATCCTGGCTGAGTCCGCAATCAAATGGCCGGAATCCCAGGATGTGGATTCATGGAAAAATGTACGGGATGCCTCACTTGATTTGGAGAAGGTCGTGGAATCCATGCTGACACTGGCGAGATTGGACCACGGTACACAACTCATCACACTCACAAAAATCGATCTGGAATCAGAATGTCAGCATATTATGAAAACAATCCAATCCCGGTTGAATTCGCGGAACATGAAAGTCCTGACCCGGTTTGAAAAGAACTCTGATGGCAGAGCCATAGTGGAAGGTGATGCCGGGCTGGTTCGACAGATACTTGGCAACCTGCTTTCCAATGCTGCCGAATACGGGGTTGAAGGAACAACGATTGAAGTGGGATTTTCCGGAGGGAACACTACAGACATCTGGAGAATTTCAGTCACCAACCAGGTTGGAAACATGAATCAAAGTGATCTGGAGCACCTGTTTGACAGGTTCTGGCGTCATGATACAGCAAGAAAGAGAGAAGGCCATAGCGGACTCGGTCTGTCAATAGCCAGGTCGTGTGCTATGGCGCTCGGATGGGACATCCATGCCAAACTGACCGGTGTTGGAGATAAGCAAAGAATCTCCCTGATGATATGCCCGCAAGTCCTCCCTGCCGCCGATGTATGATATTAAACTTTCAGAAAAAGTGAATTCATCATGAAACCATCATCTTCACTTTGCCATGATGTCATAAGAGGCTGATTGAACAGCCGTAAAGAACTGGAAAGAAAATGAAAGGAATGAATATGAATGGAAAATTTTATATAATGATGGCAGTGACAGCAGCCCTGACCTTGACATTGGCCGGACGCGCTGATGACAAACAAAGTGTGGAGCAGAACCGCACAAAGGAAGCGACCCAGACCCCGGACAATGACCATCGTGGCCCAGGGCGCCATGGCGGTGGCGGCAGGGGCATGCCTCAGGAAGCCCATCAGGCCATCCACACCCTCTTTGACAACCACAGCAAAGTGGTCCGCAAGGTTGAATTAACTGAATCCGGCTATGTCAGCAGAACCACATCCGAAGATCCCCACATCGCCAAAACCCTGAAAGCTCATGTGAACCAGATGAAGGACAGACTCAATGCCGGATTCGGCGTGCGCCGATGGGACCCGGCATTCAATGAATTTGTCAGTCACTACAGAAACATGGACATAAAAATCAGAGAATTGAGCCATGGCATTGAAGTCACGGTCACGGGTAAAACGCCGGAAGCGGCCCGAGTGGCAGTCAATCACGCCGGCATAGTCAGTCAGTTTGTTAAAAATGGATGGGATGAACACGATGTCATTCATCCGACCGCCTCTCAGAACAAAGCCGACTTCAAAGATATATTGGCTCAGGGATTCTCCAGTGACAGTGATGCAGGTGCAAAGCCGGCTGAAGTCTGCCCGGATCAGAAATGCACCCAGTGTGCCGACTCAAAGTCTGGTATGTGCTGCGGCAAGTGCCAGACAAAACAAGCCGACCAGAACCCACCTACCGGAAATCACACTGATAAGGGAAATAATCAGAAAGATTAACCCGATAAAAAATAGAAAAGTCATACCCCCCACCCCATGACGGAGCGCCAACAAAGGATGAAAAATCCGCGAAGATTACTTATCGGGTATCCGTGGTGGAATCCGAACAGGATACCCGTGCGTCAGGCCAGACCGGCATAGACACGATGGGTATCATCCAGATCGTCAATTTTAGCCAGAAAATCCTGCACTTCAGTCAACTGGTCGGCGGAAACGGCGACCGGATTTTTGACTTCATAAGTCAGTTCGGAGGTTGAGACGGTCCATCCGGCATCCTTGAGTGCCTGGGTGACATTATGGAGTTCGGAGGCCTTGCAGTAGAAGCTGCCGCCGGACTGATTGTCCTCGAGGTCCTCTTTGTCCATGGGTGTGACTTCGTCGGCCCCGCATTCGATGGCCACTTCCTCAATATCCAGAGCCGGGTTTTCAATGATGGCTTCCACCAATCCGCAATGGTCAAACATCCAGGCAACACTCCCCGAATTTCCAAACTGGCCGCCATTTTTATTGAAGACTGATCGGACTTCAGGGATGGTGCGATTAGTATTATCGGTGAGGCACTCGACAATGACCGGGACCTGATGTGGGGCAAAGCCTTCGAAAGCTATGCTCTGGTAGACGACGGCATCATTGCCCGTACCGGCACCCTTTTTAATGGCTTTCTGGATTGTGTCTTTGGTGACCGAATTTTTGCGGGCGGTTTCCAGGGCGGCAGCCAGACGCGCGTTGAGATCCGGATCCTCACCGCCGAGTTTCACCGCCACGTGAATTTCCTTAACGATGCGGTTGACTATCTTGCCTTTTTTGTGGGCATTTAATTCGCGCCACTTCTGCTTCCACTGAGCTCCCATAGATCGATAACATCTACCCGGTCAGCTTGGATAAATCCAGCCTTTTCCAGAGACAATAGCCTGCAATCATCCCGGCGAATCCATCACTACCCCCCGGATTATTCCGGTGATACCATGGATGGGTCCAGTCCAATAGTGCCCCGCAGGCTTTCAACATACTGAGGGGATTCAAGACACTCGAGCTTCTGGCGTGCATTTTTGAGCCGTGCCTCCATTCCGAGTTTGGAGGCGACAGCCTGGTGGGTATCTTTTTCAAGGAACCGGCTGAGTTCATTGATTTGTTTTCTGAGGCTTGCCACATCGTGGGCAGCCTTGGCCTTGAGACGATCGAGGTACCAGGTTTGCTGGTAGATGGAATCCATGTTGAAGAGTTCCCGGATCTCCGGATCCTCAGCTGATTTGCCTTCAAAGTTTCCATAGGCCATGATGTGAAGCAGCGCCTTGAGGGGCGGTATGGCCAGATCGACAGACCCATCTTTGAAGTAGTTCATGGCGACGCGCTGCTGGGCTTCGACAATATTGTTGATCCCATCCACATAGGCATCCATATCCTGCTGCTCCGGCTTCAGCATATCCTCAGGAAACACACTGCCCGGATTTGAGAAAACACGTCCCAGAAAATCTCTGACAAACCGGTGAGTGATCCGGTATCCCAGTCTGCTTCCCTGGATGATGTTTCCCTCGAACTCAAAGTCATCAACCTTTTCGAGGTATCCCTCTTTGATCAGGTATGAAGCTTTGCGTTCCTGAAGGCTCATGCGTGCCCAGACTTCCGGGATCAGCAGACTGATATCATGGTCCACCCGGTATTTAGGCCCCACATAACCGGCCGCGGAACTGAAGCAATCCTGACGGGTCACCATATAACTGATCAATGCCGCATTAAGATCCACGACAGGTAAAAGCGCATTGAATGGGGCTTTTGTCAGGGCTCCCTCCGAGCCAGCTCCAGTCGTACTGGGGGATTTGCCGGTCAGACTGCAGACAAAGTCCATGAAAAGCTCGGGCAGTTCCTGATAATGAACGGGATTGTATACAGCCAGTGGGCGGATGCCGGCGGCTTTATCGGGTGGATTATTTCGGCGTCCGGCCAGGACGGCATTCACAGGAAATGGGACTTCCTGAGTCAATGGAATGCGTCTGTAAAAGCGGGTGCCAAGATGGGCCAGATAGGTTTCGACCTCATTTTCGACATCCGGTCTGACCTGCAGATATCGCGGATTTTTAGTGCGGACACCATCGACGATACGCGGATATGCGGGCGAGCAAAGGTATTCGACATTCCCGGATGCACTGTTGAATTCGAGATACAGATCCTGAATCGGCTGGGTATACTTTTCGAATTCGAGAATATTCTGAGTTTCCAGAGCGCCATCGGCTCGGGTCTGAGGTTCGTAATTGCTTGCGAAAAGCCCTGGCGCTGAGAAGTCCATTTCAGTCTTCTTGTCGTACCCGCGGTGGATGGCATCGTCGGGTCTTTGGAAAAACCGGAATTCACAATTGCGCACAAACTTGATGGATGGTTCATCCATACCGGGATTGAGTCCCTGCACAGCGTTCCGGGGAACCACGGTGGAAGCGGAAATATCATCCTCCATCTGCATCTTGACAGACGGTGAAAAGTCGCTGCGGAGTGTGAATATCCTCCAGGATCCGTTGTCTGTGAAGCCGATGCGGAGGTATTTGACAGCGATGATTCTGTCGCCGAATTTCAATTCATTTCCTGGCTTTCCGTTGATGGTATCCACATTGAAGAGCGCGCGCCAGTTATCGCCCATCTCTGTCTTGTAGAGCTGCTTGACGACAAAGACCAGGTCCTTGACGTGCCGGGGAATTTTATTCAGCCAGTTATTGTATTCCCCGGTATAATCCCGGCTGGGTGTCAGGAGTTTGACAACCGACCCAAGCGATCTTTCCGATCCAAGTATTTTGCGTCCCTTTATCTTCTCGGCATTGGATTCCACAAATCGATCCGAATAATCGTAGCCGAGTATTTCATCCACCTTCTGGAAATCTGATTCAAGATCGGCGACAAAAACCGGTCCGCTTATGATGGCATCGGTGATGGGTTTGGAGATTTCCGATTTTCCGCCACCCGAGACCGTGCACGGTTTGTGACAGAAAGCGCCCTCGGCAGTCGTTCCAACCAGCTCCCAGCCCTTGCCGTGGAGCGATTTGACCATCGATACTTTATACCCTGATGGCAGGATGTAATAGTGGGATGGCCTGAGTCTCAGCGAATGCTTCTGACCGCCATTTTCCCACTGAATTTGTTGGTCTGAGAGGGTGATAATAACATTTTCCGGCAGATAAAGGATATTGCGGAATTTTTTGTCCACACCGTATCCTTCCGGTCTCACTTCCATGATGTCCCCGAAATTCCTGACAACATCATCAAATGTGTGATCGACGATCTGGTAGAAACTGCTCAGGGAGAAATCCTCGCCGAGATTATAGCTTGGGAAGGCAATCGCCCCGCCGGCATGTTCCTCTTCGGCTCCGCCATAGAGGTTGGCTGACCATGAAATCTGTGTCTTGACCTCTTTTTTGCAATACCCGAAGTAGTTGTCGGCAATCAGCGTGACCATAACTCCGGAATAATCGCGGGCCGTCAATTTGAAGCCACCGCCGTCATTATAGAGTTCATCCTCATTTTCCCAGCACATTCCGTCGCGGACTTCCCTCTCGCTGGCCTCGGAAATGTGGGGCAGGCCGAGATCTTTCTTTTTCAGGAAAACCAGATGGGGGGCAAGAATGACACAACCTGTATGCCCGGTCCAGCGCCCGGTATCGAGTGCCGAATCATTCTCAGTCAGATAAGGATCCCCCGCATTTCCGAAAATCGATTCGACAAAATCCAGGTTGCTGACGAGGCTGCCCGGTGCAAAGAAACGGGTTTCCAGCGAGATGGATTCACTGATGCCCGGAACAGGCGGCACAACCATCGGACGCAAAAGGAGTGAGACAAATGTCTTCAGCCCATTCTCGTCCCCCGCGTCAAATGGAAGAGCAAGCATCGACTTCGGCGGCGTCAATGAATGATGAAGCAAGGCTGAAAAAACCCGCAAAGGCACTATCTTCTTATCGTCCGGTACCGGCAGGCCGCCATCGGCGACGTGAAAGCTGCCTTTGGTGGTTCTTCTGTCGCTCTTGGGATTATGAATAACACCCTGCTGGGTGCGGTAACTGGAAAGGATGTCGGTCTGATGGAAGTTGCCCGATCTGGGGATGGAAAGTGTCCGGGCAATGCCATGGTGCTCGAGTTGCAGCACGTTGGTTGGCAGGCGTGGAACTGCGTTTCCCAAAGGCTTCAGATACCGGTCGAGGAAGTCCTGAATTCGTTTGTCAGCCGGACAAAGATAATCTGAAAGAAGCCGGTTTTTCTCCTGAAAATTGGCAAGTAATGGTTGAGCCAGAGAAATCAGAGGGTGTTTTTCACTTTCATCCATGGCGTCGCGTCCACGGAACCAGAGTTTGAGACTGGCCAGTTCATCCAGATATTTATTGCTTTGCTTGAAGTCTTCGGTGGTGGTGAAAAAGCCGAATCTTTTCTTCAGGGAATCTCTGTTACTCAAGTCCATAAGCCAAAATGTGCAGGCCCGGCAATGCCGTCAGAATAACTTTGGGCCGAACCGACGTGAAGGTAATGAATATCACCGGCTTCTGCAAATTATTATCCCATCAAAAAACCCACTTCCATCCATGAGAAAAATTAATACACTCTTAAAATCAACCACCATGATGCAGCTGAAAACAAAGAAAAAGGGGCCGGAATCCGGCCCCTCTGCATGAGATTATATTGATGAAGTGAGTCCCAGAGAAGAAGAATCACTGGGTAATGACTCTGAAGAATCTGGCCCCGGCAGCATCAGTGGATACTGAGTATGTGGCCTCATTGCCATCTCCATTGATGGTCTGAGCCGTGGTCCAGTCGGCGTCGGTCAGCGCATTCTTGGATTGAACAACGTAGGTGACACCAGCCTGAGTGGCGAAGTTGAAACTGAAGTTTCCAGCATCGGCGGCGACACCAGTAATCACCACGTCGTTGGGAACAACTGGTTCTTCAGGAGTTCCGGTACGGTTCAGGAATGACCTGACGGATCCATTGTTGTCCGGGTCATTGACCAGAGCGATTGCTCCATCAGGAGATACGGCATGCCACTCGACATCAGCTCCTCCTTCGCCTTCATAATATGCCAGGCGGAATGCGTAAACACCGGCCTTTTCAATCACGAACGAGAAGAGCGTGGTGGCCGATCCGCGACCGCCTTCAAAACCACCCAGTACAACGCGTTGATCATCAAACTGAGGGCCGACACTGACACGGAATCCGTCATCTGATGTCACTCCCATGGTGTAGAGACCAACCTCAAGATCCAGATAGGCATTGGCACCCAGAGCAATGAACTGAGGATCTTCGAATGGGTTCTCAATGCCCGGGAAGTATTCCTCCAGGAAGAAAAGACCTTCTTCAGTCAGACCCTGAGAGAAGTTAATGACATCCTTTTCATAAATGCCATCGTTATCGCCGGCGGCTTCATTCGGGAATGGCTGACTGGTAGCCGGATTGAGGAGCGTGCCGGCAAGCTGGGCCTCAGCACGGTCCGTTGTATTAGGGAAGAGGCTGGCGTCGCTGTCATTGGGTGCTTTGTGGATTTGCACCTGAATGCCCCGATTGCTGCCTGAGCCGGGAGCTGTCCCCATCCATCCGGGAACCACGGCAATATCCGCAACACTGAAACTCCACTCTTTGGTGACAGTTCCGCCACCGTCTGCGTATTCAATGCGGACCGTATGCGATGTTCCCGGAGTGAGGATTCCGGCTGGCAGGTAAGCGATACTGACTCCCCCATTGTCTCCGTCGACATCCGCGTCGGCAGTCACATCCTGACCGTCAAACAATACTTTGACCGATCCGGCGGATACTGCGGAGGCGCCATTGAGAATGCGGATCTGCAGACCTCCGACTGGAGAGACTCCCGTGGCATCCGGACCGGGTGATGCCACCACAGCCGCCGCGTCGGTGGCCTGATCACCAGCAGGGGCAATGACCAGGAAGTTCGGCAGAATGTTATTATTCCCACCAACGGAAGTCAGTCTGAGGGTCTGGTCGCCAGAGAGTGAGAATACGATGAGATTTCCTTCTATATCCGTCAAAGGACGGTATGTGTAACTGTTAAGGTTGTTGCCGGTAGCCGTGGTCTCGAAGAACCCGATCAGCGAGGTGGACTGATTGGATGATGACGCTCCGGTGACCAGATCCAGTCTGAAAGCGGAGTCGCCATTGGCCGCGTAACGGAGATAGGCAACATAGCGGTCATTATCATAATTCCGGGTGTAGTTGGTCCAGTCTCCGTCGGTGACATTGCCAAGGGCGAAGTCTTCACCGCCTTCATCAATGATGTACTGTCGAGGGGTGTCGTTGGCCAGGACTGTCCCCACGTTGTCACTCGGGCGATAGAGGTGGAGATTGAAGTCCAGAACATCGACCAACGAATCCGAGTAGTCGACGTCCAGTTCACCAAAGGCTGAGAAATACCGGTTGACTCCGAATTCCGCCTCAAAATTGCCGCCATCGAAGTTGTAGTCCTCGGTCTCGATCAGCACGGATTCATTGAGGTTGAATGTGTCGAAGAAGACCAGGTTGGTGGAACTTCTGCCCCCCTGGTCGGCGGCGATGAATTCACCGACAAAGATGCGGTTTGAGGGGAGGTTTTCGAGTTTGACGGTGCGGTCGTTCGATTCTCCGGACACGACCAGCTGATCACTGAAGTCCTCACCGTTCAGTGTGAGGGTGAATCCATTCTCCGGTAATTCATTATTGCTTGTCGTCTGAACACTGAATGAGAGACCGTCCGCCGCATCCGCGAGCAATGTGCCGCGGGTCGGGCTTTGGGAAATAATATCAGGTGGCAGATTGTCCAGAGCTCCCCCGGGGAAATGAGCTCCAAGCTTATAAGAGAAGAAGTCGACATCCAGCGCGGCATTCTGTGGAGTGGCCGTCATTCCCATGGCAACATAGGTGATGTCGCTGTAATCACTGCCTGTGCCAGCCGTCATTTTAAATATGGTGGGTTCCAGACTGCCGTCGAGGTAGACGAATGCCTGGTGGGTTCCGACTTCTGCCTGGTCTTTGCGGAGGACGATCCAGAAGGTATGCCAGTCTGTCGGGTCCATGGCCACCAGATTAGTGGCAGATCCCTGACCGAAGTTGACATTGCCACTGATGGCATTTCCGGCGAACTCATTCATGGTCAAACCGGTGAAGTTGGCGACTCCTGAGGTTGGATCTCCTCCTGGAGTATCTGATGCGGTTGTGAGTGAGAAGGCAATCGCACCGCCACTGGCCTGTTTGATAACAAAGTTTCCTTTTCCTCCGTCGCTGGTGACGTAACCGTCTCCATCTTCGGGGTAATCCTGAACCCCGGCAGCTCCCTGACCATCCCGGTGCAAAGGATCGATCAGGCCGTCTGTCGGAATGCGGGCTCTGAATGACATGGTGAATCCGTCATCCAGCTGGGTCTCAGTGGCTCCATTGGCACTGGCGTCATGCCCGAAATAGATTTTCCTGTTACTTCCTGGATCGGAATAGCCATAGTCCCGCGGATCCCCCGTATCCTGCATACGCAGATAGGACCTCCCGCCTTCTTCAATAACTCCAACCCCACCGGGCCGGTTGCCATCCCCGAACTCACCTCCGAGTCCGGATCCATCCCATTCATCCGAGCCATTGGTATGACTCCACGTACCGTCCAAGGCATCAAATCCGGAACCCTCTCCGGGTTCGGCGGCATCCCCATTAAAGGAATAATCCCAGCCTCCAACCGGCTCGGCATATCCGGGAGGAAAGGCGGCTCCCAGCTTGTATCCGACAAAATCAATGTCCAAAGCTGAATTCTGCGGAGTGGCAGTCGATCCAATGGC
This sequence comes from Smithsoniella earleae, assembly GCA_032356285.1. Classification (NCBI taxonomy): domain Eukaryota; kingdom Viridiplantae; phylum Chlorophyta; class Ulvophyceae; genus Smithsoniella; species Smithsoniella earleae. Next base: position 127,211 of record JAULKQ010000009.1, read on the forward strand.
GAGATAGGTGATGTCACTGTAGTCGCTGCCTGTGCCCGCTGTCATTTTGAAGATAGTGGGAGTCAGGCTGCCGTCGACATAAACAAAAGCCTCGTGAGTTCCAACATTGGCGGCATCCTTGCGCATCACCACCCAGAACTCATGCCAGTCTGTCGGGTCCAGCGCCACCAGGTTGGTAGCGGATCCCTGACCGAAATTCACATTTCCGGAAATAGCATTCCCGGCAAATTCGTTCATGGTCAAACCACTGAAATTGGCAACGCCGGAATTCGGATCCCCGCCGGGAGTATCGGCGGAAGTCGTCAGAGAAAAGGCGATTGCTCCCCCGCTGGATTGTTTGATGACAAAGTTCCCTTTGCCCCCGTCACTGGTGACATATCCATCACCGTCGGCCGGGTAATCAAGTGGGCCACCTGCTCCCTGGCCATCTCGGTGCAGTGGGTCAATCGTCCCACCGGTCGGAATCCGTGCCCGGAAGGTCAGAGTCACCCCATCATCCAACTGGGTTTCCGTTGCCCCGTTGTCGGACATATTATGTCCAAGGTAAATTTTGCGGTTACTGCCCGGATCAGAATATCCATAATCTCTTGGATCCCCGGTATCCTGAATCCTGAGATAAGTGGTTTCACCTTCGGAGGCGACACTGATTCCCCCGGGCCGGTTGCCGTCACCGAATTCGCCGCCGATTTCGGACCCGTCAAATTCGTCGGATCCGTTGCTGTGGTTCCAGGTTCCGTCCAGCGCATCGAACTCAGCCGTTCCTGCTCCGGGCTCTCTCAGATCCCCCTGAAACAGATATGTCCATCCACCGGCCGGATCGTCGAATAAGACGCCCGATTTTGAGCTGACTGCGCATAGACACAATGCAACCCCCATCATAAAACAGGTGAGCCGTTTCATTTTTCAGTTGAGTGAATTGTGTGTCTTATATAATTTTTCCATCCTGCTGGCAAGGAAATATTAACCACATTTTTCATCTCCATGAAGGAATTCCATCCGAAAAACGAAAACACAAAACATGTCAGATATATTCAACCGCATATCTTTCATAAAACTTCAACATGCCGCGATGCTTCTCCTCGGGCAGGTATTATCTGAGTGAATTTAGAACTGGATGGAAGCCCGCAAAGATCAGATCGGACCGATTGGGGTAAAAGACAAAAAGGACGGGCAACCGAAGCATGCAGATGACAACTCCGACTGCCCGCCCGAAACTATCCGGTTGTATATTTCAGCCGGTTTTGGTGGGGATATATATGACCTGAAGGACCCGGTTCAGGACCCGGTTCAGGACCCGGAGTATAGAAATGAAATCCAGCGTTCCTCGTTGATGAAAGCCTTGCCCCAGGCTTCATATTTTTCAGGGAGGCCGGCTTGGGTCACTTCCTCGAGGGACTTGCCATCGGCTTTGGCTTTGGAGACAATCCGGAAACATTCATCAAACATGTTGATGAAACTGACCAGATCCCCTCGGGTGGCGAGAGCGCCATGTCCCGGGATTATTTTGGTCTCCTGATTGGTCATGCCCAACACCTTTTTAATATTGGAAAGGTATCCTGACACTGACCCGCCACTGTTAAGATCTATATATGGAAAGCGACCATTGAAGAACAGGTCTCCCATGTGAAGGGCATTTGATGATTTGAAATAGATAACTGAATCAGTATCAGTATGTCCAGGCCCCAGGTGAATCATGTGAATCTCCTCGTTTCCGAAATGAAGCGACATCTGAGTGGAGTAGGTAATGGATGGCAACGCACCATCAGAAGTCCGGTCAGAAGCCAGGAGCCGTTCCCTGACTTTACGGTGACCGATGATGGTCGCGCCAGCACCAATCACCTGGTTGCCCCCGGTATGATCCCCGTGAAAATGGGTATTCAGGACATACTGAATCTTTCCCTCACTCATCTCACCGACTTTCTTGATAATCTGTGGTGCCACGTGAGGAAATTGTGTGTCCACAATGAGAACTCCATCCGGACCGGAGAGAAACCCGATATTACCCCCCTGACCTTCCAGCATATAAAGATTGTCAGTCAATGGATGCGGTTTGATAACCACGGGAGCACGATTCGACTGGGCATTCAGAGATGTGACCAGTAATGTGGCAACGAGTATTTTCACAAAGAGGCGGTAAGCACGGTTCATGCAATCATAATCGGGGATCCATATTGCTCTGGCAAGAGCTATTAAAGTAACCCAAGTTTCTCACCATGTGGCAACTGGTCAGGCTGGCGTTCAAAGCATATCCCATTGGCGAATTCCGTATCGTGTTCAGGACTTTTTACCGCATTTCCTGTGTTTTCTGTAACCAACCCGTCAACAGGGCTGTCTTGAATTTATCTGAAATATCCATCCCGGATTGAAATCCGGAAACATAAATCATTTCAGATTTGTAAAATTACAAAATTTTCAGTTATATCATGACTTTTACCGGGAAAAACAGAAATTCAATACTGGAGCTGGATTCCGGTCACAGCCGCCCGCTTCGGGATGTGGACACCATCATTCACAATCCCGAAAACCAGTCATGCGGGTACTGGATTGAAGAGCACTCGCCTAATGAGGCTCATCTGAGGAATGTGTGCCTGATGTCAAACGCCGCTGTGCTTAACCTGGATGGTGTTATTGAGCTTGAATGGTCGCGGGGAGCTGAATCAGTCAGCCGGAGAATCCGTCCGGGGCAATTGAGTATCTTACCGGCCAATGACCCCTACTCGGTGAATATCAAATCCAGTGGCCGTTCGGTATTTGTGATGATGGAGGAGAAAGTGACATCACTGGCGGCTCTGGAACAGGGATGCCCGGGTGAAATGAAGCCGAATTGGGCTCATGGTGTGGACGACCCGTTTCTGCGTGAACTGATTCTTGAGCTGATGAACGAACACACTCTGGGTGGAGAAAAGAACTTCGGTTATATCGACAGTCTGATCCACTCACTGGCGGCCCAAATGATCCGTCGGTATTCCAGCGACCGGCTCCTGCCTGCTTTTTCAATTTCCGGAGGGCTCAGTCCTTCGACGCTGAAGAAGGCCATTGGCTTCATTCATGAGAATCTGCAGAACGACATTTCAATTGGTGCACTGGCTGACGTGGTGGGACTTTCCACAGCCCACTTCGCCCGTATGTTCAAAAACTCAACGGACATGAGCCCACACCAGTATATCCTTCTATGCCGGATCAATAAGGCTAAAAAACTGCTCATGAACCGGAGTCTCAGTCTGGCTCAGATATCCGCATCCACAGGATTCTGTGACCAGAGCCACTTCACCAGGTCCTTCCAGAAAATCATGAAAACAACCCCCTCCAGCTACGCCAAATCACTGAGATCCACCACCAGAAGCTGAAGGACATCTGATCATTCACTCCCACCCCATGACACACTCTGAGTCTGAGTTTGAATTCATTCAAGCACCCCGGCTGAAGCATCACGCCCGGCCAATTATATTCAGAAGCGGAATGTGGCTTCCAGTTTGAGGGTGGCATCATAATCCCGGCGGATGAACTGTCCTCCGTCCATTCTTTCAAAGGCCTGATTATAGACGAGGAAGACCCGGCTGCCGGGTATGTATTCCCAGACGACACGGCTGTTGTATCCAAGATTCTGGGAGACAGTGTCAAATTGAATCACATGGTTCCAGAAGAGGTCAGTTGTAAAATTCATCCGCAACCGGGATCCCACGGTATGCACATCGACGGACTCATTCGGGAATTCAAACCGGTTTATTGAATGATCGATCCCGAAGCCAAGATGTTTCCAGGCTCTCAGGTCCAATTCATTACTGATCCCGAAGCGATTGCCATTATAATATTGTCCGAACCTGAAATCGGTCTCGCCACTGAGGACCCGGCGGCTGGCATACTCCAGACCGACTCCATAGTTATTCCACCAGAATTCCCCCTCGTCCACCTGGACTTCATCTCCAATTGTGAACGGGCTGGTCACCACATCCATTTCCCTCTCATAGAATGTATATAATTCGTCCCCGGAATTGAAATTGATACTGACCGGGAAGAATGTCTGTTCCATGGAAGCCAGCGCCCAGTTCTGGTCCAGAAAATACTCATTCATATAAGTGAACCGGAATTGGCGGATCGCCGGCAGCTCAAGTGGTCTCGGACGGTAACTCCAATAACTTGAAAGTGCCTGAACACCGGTGCGCCTGGAAAAACCCATTCCTGGATCAAAGTCCGACCCGACGGACATCACTTTGATATTGGCCCGGTAGAGGTCATTGGGAAGGCTGAAATTGGCCCCATAAGCTCCGTCAAAAGCGAGGTCCGGCTCGTCCGAACCCGATACCAACCCGAATGCATTGGCTTCAAAAATCTGATTTCCAAGAAATTGAGTGGAACGGAAACTGAAATCCGGGCCGGCGAGGAAGTTGCTGTTATCCGGAGAATCGGGATCGCCGACAGTGCCCAGAAACCCCAGGCTGGACTGCTTGAAGACCTGCCTGGTTCCCCGGACAGCCAGAAGATTCCTTGTCTTGCCGCCATCCGCATCCTCAACCATCGCATCGGTCACAGCCAGTGACCAGGGCCCCCGCTTGCCATTCATCTTGAAAGCAAATTCAATGGGCAGAACAGATCCGTCGGAATTCAATCCTATCCGCCTTGAAAAATAGGGAATGACGAGATTGCGCAGACCCGGAAATGAATTCTGCCCCAGACCGCCAAATTCATAGGCCGTCGCATCCTCTAGAAAAAAATCCCGCCGCTCCGGAAAAAAGAGCGGAAACCGCCCCACATTCACAATTCGGTCGTCCACTTCCGTCTCGGCAAAATCAATATTATATGCCAATCGCCCCCATATCTGCGGCGTCAGTTCATAGCGGACATCGCCACCGGCCTCCAATTCCCAGTCGAGTAATCTCCCCCGGTCTTTGACAGCCCGGCCAATAATATACGGTTTGACCTGAAGTCCCAGACCGGTCTTACCCACGTCCAGGCCGGTCAGATCGCCCATCTCAGACGCATAATACGTGCGGACACCCGGCCGGAACCCGGTCCATCGGCCAAATTCATTTTTTCTCCTTATGGTCCGGTTGATGTTGAAGCCCCAGACCTGGCTGTCGGGCGAGTAGGCGAGGGTCTTGAATGGAATGCGGACTTCGGCAAACCATCCCTCGGATGTCCGTTGTGTCTCGACATCCCAGATGCCATCCCACAGCGAATTGAAATTGGCATTATTTGAGAAGATCCCATCGTATTCCGCCCCGTTGGCATTGAAAGCGAAAGCATACCCATTGCGCTGGTCGTGGAAGGTATCAATCGCAAAATAGATATAATCATCGGAGAAGAGCCCGCGGCCCCGCTGCATCTCCCGGGCCAGAATCCCATCCGGCTCAGAGTCAAAGCACCAGACAGCCAGATAAAGATTCAATCGGTCGTAAACGACCTTGAAGACGGTCCTTTCAGACATGGGATCGCCCTGACGGGGTTCATACTGAAATAATTCCCCACCTTCAATGGCGGCCTCCCAGACCGGATCATCAAGAATTCCATCGACCCTGGGTCCCTCATCAGTGAAATAAGCTTCGAGCTGTCGGTTTTCCATGGGTGTCTCACCAACTGCCCATGAAATGGACAAAGTCATCCCCACCAGCACGCCCCAGATGAAGCACTTCCAATCAAGACCGGGTATCCCCGGACCAGCACACCTGATTCCCTGGCCGGCATCTCTGCGGTTTTCTGATTTGACTGAGTTATGTAACCTGTTTGCCACCATTATATACGCCCATGCACCACCGGTCATATCCACTCCGGTAGCCCATTCCAAAATAAAGCGCGATAATGTCTTGCACCATTTTGGAATTTCCAGAAAAATCTGAACGGTCAGGGGAAAAACTGAAGGAAAATTTTACAAATTTTCATAAGAGTCATTGAATTATGTTCACCATTGGTCTATCTTTGTCCCGATCTGAAACATTCCCGCCGCCGGGAAACATGAATCCGTCAATGAAATTTACCTCGACACCAAAATCCAGAATAATCCCAACGCTTCTGCTGACACTGTCAGCCTGCCTTCTGAGTCTCCAACAGGCCAGATCCCAGCAAGACGAGCAACTCCTTGTTTTTGACAACGTCTTAAGCACCTCCAATAATTTCTACGGCACTGATGGAGAATTCGGAGAGGAAATCCAGCTCAGTGGCACAGCCCGCGAGTTCGAGAAATTTGAACTCGAATACTTTGGTCAGATAGCCACATTCCAGGGGGATGAAAAGGCTGTCCTGCGTTTTTATGCCAACGATGGTGACCCACAGACAGTGACGACTCCCACCGGGACTCAGTTTGATATCATCCCCCCCAAAACGCTGCTGTTCGAGAGCCCTGAGATCAGACTCAGAAATGGTCGTAATGTCCTGACTCTTGTCGCCGGAAATGTTGGAGAATTGAGTGAGCTCATTCTGCCGGACCGGTTCACCTGGACTGTTGAATTCCGCGGGATTTCCGAAGAGGACACTGTGGGCCTCATGCTCAGTGGCAACGCCGTCAATATCGGCCTGTCATTCAATGATTTCTGGATCTGGAACACCGATACCGAGGCCTTTGAAACACGGGTGTTTGAAGACGGCACATCCGCCAAGTTCACCCAGCGCGTCTTCGCCAGCGGAGGACTTCCCGGAACCGAAAATGCGGAGCCCGTCGAGGTGCGCCCTTTCCAGTTTGAACTGACAGGTTTCGATCCGGCCACCAACGTGTGGAACCTCTTTATTGATGGAACCAAAAATACAAATATTGCCATTGAGTATTCTCTCGACCTCTACGAGTGGAAGCTCCTTCTCCCCTACAAACTGCGCGGAGGAGAGGAATCCCTCGCCCTGCCTATCAATCTCAATTCCGACACGGTCTTCTTCAGAGCCACACCGGATGACCCCAAGCTTGAGAGCCTCAAAGTGGATCGTTCCGCCATTCAAAGTGGACTGGTCACACTCAATATAAGCGGCGATCCAAAGCTTAAAGTCCGTATTGAATGGACTCAGGATCTCAGCAATTGGAGGCCGCTGGCAAGCTTCACTCTGAGAACCGCAGGCACAGAGACATTCGAGCATTTCCTGCCGGATGATGTTGAGAATGCCTTTTACCGGGCAGTCATCCTCCGCTGATTTCTCAGATCATAAACGGATAACTTCAGCTTTCATCAAAGACTTACCCCCTCCGGATCCGGAGGGGGTAAGTCTTTATGGGGAAGAAGTGGAAGCACCTGCGACCCAACCAGACTCGACAGATTATCGAATGGCACATTTGCCGGTATTTTGACCATTTTTGCTGCTTGGCAATCTCAATCTGTCCGAATACTCTAATGATATCCACCAGGTATGGCCGACACAACCGGCCTTTTTTCTAACGATCATGAGAAGCTTGAAGTATTTGAGATTGAGACGGCTCGCACTGACATTCACCGCCATGACGGCACTGGCACATTCAGTGATGCCAATCCAGGTCTCGGGAGACGAATCCCCGCAGGCCACCACCCCAGTCAGTTTTTTCCGCGATATACGCCCACTTTTCCAGCGCGACTGTGTCGGATGCCACCAGCCAGCAAAAAACAAGGGCGATTATGTCATGACAACTTTCGAGGCGCTTCTCGCCGGATCGGACCCGGAAAACCCGGTCATTATCCCAGGCAGACCGAAAGATTCATTTCTTATTGAGCAGATCACCCCTATGGATGGCAAAGCCGAGATGCCTCCGGAAAAACCACCTCTTCACACCTCGGAAATTGCCCTGATTACCCGATGGATTTCCGAAGGTGCGGTGGATGACTCACCAGCCAATGCCAACCAGTCCTATTCCGCTGAAAACCCACCTTCGTATTTCGGGAATCCGACTGTCACATCACTCGATGTCGATCCCACTGGAGAATATCTGGCTGTTTCCGGATTTCATGAAGTCCTCGTCTTTGGTGCGGCAGACAGGAAATTGAAGTCGAGACTGGTGGGGTTGGCCGAACGGGTCCAGTCAATCCGCTTTTCACCCGACGGAAAAATGCTGGCCGTCGCAGGCGGGTCCCCTGGCACCAATGGTGAGATTCAGATATGGAATCATATCGAAGGCAAACTCCTTCTTTCAGCCAGTTTCACCTTTGACACGCTTTATGGTATTTCATGGGCACCGGACAGCACGAAAGTCGCCTTCGGGGCCGGCGACAAAGCTGTTCGCGCCATCAGTGTCCCTTCGGGAGAACTTGTGCTTTTTCAGGGATCGCACGACGACTGGGTCCTCGACACCACATTCTCGAATGACGGACAGTATGTCATATCAGTCGCACGCGATATGACAGCCAAGCTCACTGAACTGGCCACACAGAGGTTTATCGATAATGTCACCTCCATCACCCCTGGCGCCCTCAAGGGTGGAATCAATGCTGTTGAGACTCATCCGAACGGCGATTATATCCTGTTCGGCGGCGCGGACGGCGTTCCCAAAATTTACCGCTACATGCGTCAGACCAAACGGGAAATTGGAGATGATGCCAATCTCCTGATGGAACTGCCGGCAATGAATGGGAGAATCTTTGATATTGCCTTCAACTCAGATGGTTCAAAAGTGGTCGCTGTCAGTTCTCTCAATGGTGTTGGATCTGTGTCGCTCGCGTCCGTCTCCACCGACCTTGAACCCGATGACGACATTAAAAAGATTCTGGTCAAACCCACTCACAAACGCAACCAGGAGGAAATTTCCAAACTGAAAAAATACTTCGGTATGAAGGCCACACTGATCGGGTCACTGGATATTCCGGAGACACCGCTCTATTCGGCTGATTTCTCTGCGGATGGAAATACTGTTTTTGTGGCCGGGAAAATGGGACGGGTTTACCGCATTGATGCCAGCTCGGCAAAGATCATTGATTCTTTTGCTGCCGCTCCTGAGCTGGTGTCCGTAGATCCAGCCAGCCGGGTGAGAGCTTCGGGAATGAGGAATCCATCAGCCGATTGGATTCTGCCCAATGAACGCCCTAAAGAGTTGGGATTTGCCACCCTCCCCAAAGAGGTCACCATAAAATCGCTCCAGGCCACTCCATCAGCCGTCCAGATTGATGAAACCGGTGCCTATACCCAACTGGTCATTGAGGCTCTTTCCGAGGATGGAAATAAATGGGATGTATCCAGACTGGTCAATTACCAGCATGACTCGGGCATCATTGAAGTGACAAGATCAGGATTTGTGACCCCGCTCAGGAATGGCCAGGGCGCCCTCACTGTCAGCATCGATGGCATCGAAGCAAATGTTCCGGTTACCGTCGGCGGACAGGACCAGCAGCTCACTCCAAACTGGGGCCTGCATGTCAACCCCGTCATCTCCAGACTCGGATGTAATGCCGGCACCTGCCACGGTGCCAAAGACGGCAAAAATGGTTTCAAGCTTTCACTGCGCGGGTACGACCCGGTCATGGACATGACAAGTCTCACCGATGACTTGGCCAGCCGCCGAGTCAATTTCGCATCGCCGACAAGAAGCCTGATGTTATTGAAGTCGTCATCCGAGATCCCCCATGAGGGCGGGCAGCTGGTGAATCCTCAGCACGATTATTACAAAATCCTCGAAGACTGGATTCTCAATGGCGGACAGGTGGAGTTTCTTCCAGAACATAAAGTCACCCACCTCTCGGTCTATCCGGTCAACCCCGTCGTACAGTCAGAAGGCACACTCCAGCAGATGAGAATCACAGCGCATTACCCGGATGGAAGCCAGCGCGATGTCACCCGGGAGGCATTTCTGGAGAGTGGCAATACTGAAGTGGCTGAAAAAGTGAGCGGATGGCCGGGACTGGTGACGACTTTCCGCCGTGGCGAGGCACCTGTCCTTGTCCGTTACGAAGGGGCCTATGTCTCCACCACCCTCACTGTCATGGGTGACCGGTCCGGCTTCGTCTGGGAGGAACCCCCATACAATAATAAAATTGACCGGCTCGTCGCCACCAAATGGAAGCGCATGAAAATCCTCCCGTCCGGGCTCTCCGACGACCACACTTTCGTTCGCCGGATCTATCTCGACCTGACCGGACTTCCACCGACACCGGACCAGGTTGAATCCTTTGTGAATGCCGATCTTCCCACCGAGGAAAAGCGCAATGTTCTGATCGACGAACTTCTGCACAGTGAAGCGTATGTCGATCACTGGTCCAACAAATGGGCGGACCTCCTTCAGGTCAATGGCAAATTCCTGGGCAAGGAAGGCGCGGAACTTTTCAGGGACTGGATCCATAATCAGGTCGCTGAAAATATTCCTTACGACCAGTTTGTTTCCAGCATCCTGACAGCCAGCGGTTCGAACCGTGAGAACCCTGCCTCATCGTATTTCAAAATCCTGAGAGACCCCGAGAGTCTCATGGAGAATACGACCCACCTCTTTCTGGCCACCCGTTTCAATTGTAATAAATGCCACGACCATCCGTTCGAAAAATGGACCCAGGATCAATATTATGAAATGACCGCCTTCTTTGCCCGGACCTCCCTCAAAACCGACCCGGAAAGCAAAGATATGAAAATTGGAGGCACTGCAGTGGAGTCGGCCAAACCACTCTATGAAATTGTCTATGATGCCGGTGACGGGGAAACCATCCACCAGCGCACCAGTGCCGTTGCGGCTCCCAGCTTCCCATTCAAAGCGGGATCCTCCAGCCCGGACCGGGAGCAGACACGAAGAGAGAAACTGGCTGACTGGCTCACCTCCAGCGAAAACCCCTACTTTGCCTCCAGCTTCGTGAACCGGCTGTGGGGATACATGACCGGCACCGGCATCATCGAGCCTCTCGACGATATCCGCGCCGGCAATCCTCCATCAAATCCCGCCCTCCTCGAATACCTGACCAGTGAATTCATCAACAGCGGATTTGATACCCGACATGTGGTTCGCATGATTGCCCAGTCACGCACTTATCAGCTCTCCATTGATACCCATCAGTGGAATGAGGATGACCAGATCAACTTCTCACATGCCAAAGCGCGACGTCTGCCGGCCGAGGTTCTCTATGACGCCATCCACACAGTTCTCCAGAGCACCCCACAGATTCCCAATGTCGCCCCAGGCACCAGAGCCGCTGAACTCCCCGACTCAGCCATCAAACTCAATGATGGATTTCTCGGGAACTTCGGACGCCCGGCCCGTGAATCCTCATGCGAATGCGAAAGGAGCAACGATCTGCAACTCGGTCCGGTCATGGCGCTCATAAGCGGACCGACGGTCGGAAAAGCTGTCTCTGACCCTGACAATAATCTCAACACCCTGATCAACCAAAGCTCCAAACCCTCAGAATGGATTGATGCCATCTTCCAGCGGATCCTCAACCGACCGGCCAACGATCAGGAAATTGCCGCCACTATACAGATGATCCACGACCAGCCCAGTCAGCACAGACAATTGGTGCAGCAACTCAAGGAATACCAGGATCATACCAGGGAAATCAGACGGGAACTCGAAAACCAGAGACTCGCACGGATTGCCAAAGCTGAATCCAACCTCAACGCCTTCTCGGAAAAATGGAATGCTGAAAAACAGAAACTGACCGCCGCAAAATCAGCCGAGGCCGACAAACTGACTTCCAGTATCAATATGAAAAAAGAGGAAGTGAGTCAGAACCTGGCATCGCACACCACTTCTCTGGAATCCATGACCCAGTGGACATCCCCGTCAGTCGCCGGAAGCACAACTTCGGACGGCAGTCTTCTCAGCCCGATAGAGGATGGATCTCTCCTGGCATCCGGGGCTGTGGGAAAAACCACTTACGATATCTACCTTCAACCGGAGGACACAATCCTCACTGGCCTGAGGCTGGATGCCCTGACTCATGCCTCACTGCCGAAGTCCGGCCCCGGCCGGGCTGATGGCGACGGCAATTTTGTACTGACTGAGATCAAAGCGGAGATCCTCCAAGTTCAGAGCAATGATGAAAACAGCCAGAAAGCAGGATCTGTTCAGGCTTGGAGCATCCACGATGGCCCCGCTTCCGGCTGGACTCCCGGTGGCACAGCCCAATGGAAAGAAACAGACAATGGCCGCCATGTCCTTCAGAGCACCGGTGTGGACCCCATGTTGGTCGCCAATGTGGACGCCGGATCCGGCTGGTTCCAGATCGAGATTCTTCTCGAGGTCCCGGATGGCAAATCGCTCAATTCGCAACTGTTCTTCAGCCAGGGAAGTCCAGGGCAATTCTCAGAAGCTATGAGTCGGAAAGCTATCGTCTCTCACGAAAATGGCAGTATTGAGAATCTCCGTTTTCTCATCAATACCGACGAGGCCCTGACAAGCCTGCGTTTTGACCCGCATAGTGAAGCCATCGATCTGAATATCTTCCAGATTTCCCTGACGCACCTCGGAAATCTCAAATCCTTGCCACTCAAATTCTCAAAAGCGGTGGCCGATTTCAGTCAGAGCAATTTTGAAGTAGCCAAGGCCATCAATGGCGATACCGGCGATGGTGACGGCTGGGCAGTCAGCCCGCAGATAGGCCAGGCTCACACTGCCCTCTTCGCTCTTGAGTCACCGGTTTCCCTCGACAAATCCAGCCTGATAAAAGTCAGCCTTATCCAGAATTACCGCAGTAATAAACATGCCCTCGGACATTTCCAGTTGCAGACCACCCACTCAGAGGATGCCACAAACTTTGGTGTGCCGGAGAATATAGGCAGGCTGGCAAAACTGGCAGGTTCCGGAAAATCCCTCAGCCATTCCGAATCTGAAGCTCTGGTGGAATTTATCCTGAGCCATCAGGATGATTACCGGGACCTGACATCCCGACTTGAGGAGGCCCGCAAACCAGTGCCCGATGACCCGGAACTCGCCGAATTGGCCGCAGCTCTGGAGAAGGCAAAAATGCCTGTGCCTCCGGATCCGGTCATGGAACAATTGAAAAGAGATGTGGCTTTGAGTGAAACTCAGCTTGAAAACCCGGAACTGATTATTGCTCAGGACCTGGCCTGGGCACTTATAAACAGCCCGGCATTTCTATTTAATCATTGATATATAATCTCACCGATCAATCCCTACAATTTAATAGACAAAAATATATATAAGTACGAAAGGAAAGGCACACCACCATGTTCAGAATACCCGGACCAAAAGGTAAAGATCTCTGCGACGCCCACCTGGGCTATACACGACGCGACATCATCCGCATGGGTGGCGCCGGCATGCTCGGACTCACTCTCAATCAAATGTTCCGCGCCCAATCGGCTTCCGCCGCCTCCACTGGTTTGGCATCCGGCTCCGGCTGGGGTAAAGCCAAGTCAGTCATTATGGTCTACCTCCAGGGTGGGCCCAGCCACATTGATTTGTGGGATCCGAAGCGCGATGTCCCGGACAATGTCCGCAGTGTCTTTGGAGATATAAAGACGAAGATACCCGGCATCCATTTCACCGAGGTGCTGCCGAACCTGGCGAAGGTCAACGACAAGTTCACCATGATCCGTTCCATGAGCTATACGCCAAACGGATTGTTCAATCACACCGCGGCCATCTACCAGATGATGACCGGATACACGACCGACAAGGTGAGTCCCTCCGGCCAGCTCGAACCGCCATCTCCTAAAGACTTTCCTAATTTCGGTTCCCAGATCATCAAGATGAAGCCCTCGACGGAACCCATGCTGCCATTCGTCATGCTCCCCCGCCCGCTCCAGGAAAGCAACGTGGTTGGGAAAGGCGGCAGTGCCGGCTTCCTCGGCAAAGCCTTTGATCCCTATACCCTCTACCCTGGTGGCGGTGATATGGATATGGAGAAAATGACCCGCATCAAAGTGGATGATCTCCAGCTGCAGCCGGACATTTTCTCCCTCAGACTCAAACGCAGAGCCTCACTCCGGGATTCCATCAATGCACAAATGCCCCGCATTGAAAAGGCCGTGGAGAATTATTCCCTCGATGAATACTACCAGCAGGCACTCAATCTCATCATCTCCGGACGCGCCCGCGATGCCTTTGCCATCGAACGCGAACCCGACCACATCCGCGAACTCTATGGCAGAAACACTTTTGGCGATTCATGCCTTCTGGCCCGCCGACTGGTTGAAGCCGGCACCCGCGTCGTCGAAGTGATCTGGCCCAAAGTCGCCAACTCAGACAATCATTCATGGGACCACCATGTCGAACTCTCCAAACGCATGAAAAACCAGTCCGCCCCCATGCTGGACAAAGGACTTTCCGGACTCTTCACCGACCTCGATGAACGCGGTCTGCTCGATGAGACCCTGGTGGTGGCCGTCGGTGAATTCGGCCGCAGCCCGCAACGCGGTGTCTCCACTTCCGGTAATGGCAATTCCGACGACGGACGCGATCACTGGCCGTATTGCTATACCTCCGTCATTGGCGGTGCCGGGATCAAACGCGGATACGTCCATGGCAAATCCGACCAGACCGCCTCCGCTCCCCTGGAGGATCCAGTCCATCCCGGCGAATTGCTGGCTTCCATCTACTACTCCCTCGGCATTGATCCGCAGACCATTGTCATGAACCACCTGAACCAGCCAAGAGAACTGGTGAAAGCCCACCACGTCCCCGCTCTCTTTTCATAAGCGGCTCCAGAAGCAGACAAGGCGGGTTGGAAAACCCGCCCTCCGTTCGCTCGAATTTTTTACCTCGCTCTCCACCAAGGAAGGGCGGACATGGATCATGGATCATGGACGGGCGGGTTTCAAACCCGCCCTGCGGATCAGAATGTGATAATGACAAAGATTAACTCGTTAATAAACGACTGTTTCCGTTGGATTCGTCGTCGATACATCGCACTGCCCCTTTTTTTTGTCTTCTATGCGATAAATGGCCAGGCCATTGAGGAGCTGGACTCAATCCAGTCCGGTCGCTATGTGGGGCATTGGGGAAGCCGGCTGCACAATGAGGCCGTCTATCAAATCGATAAGGTAGAGAATGGCACAATCTCAGGTCTGGTGCGCCTCGTGGAGAGCAATTCCCCAGCGCCGGTTGGCACCGAATTTGATTTCCTCCTTGAGAAAAATCCTTCAGGAGACTGGCATTTCACCTGGCACAATCCCCCGGAGGAGGTCACTGACGTTTCCAAGGTGCAGGCCTATCCCACCCCACAAGGACTTCTGGTTGGGGCATTCTATGAGACTGCCAAGCAGGGTCCCTGTGCTGCCGGATTCTGGCTCGATCCCAATCTGAGCCGCCATCCCAAACACCCAGAGCGCAAGAAATTGATTGTTTCCGGGGAGCTGCCAATGACGGCCACTTTGTACACCTCCGGCGATGGCTTGGGAAGCAATGCCGCACGATGCGGTATTCAGTCTCCAGATGGTTATGTGTGGGTCGGAACAATCAGTGGTCTGAGCCGTTTTGATGGCGTTGAGTGGGTGAATTTCACCCCGTCAAACAGTGCCATCCCAGAAGAGAATATCACCGGTCTCATCTTAGACAAAGAAGGCAGGCTCATCATGTCGACCAACGGCAGCGGACTTTTCTATATCGAGGACGAGGGTCACCGCTATGTTCCCTTTCCCGCAAATGATTCCCTGTTTGCTAAATGGATAAAAGGCCTGGCGGTGGGGAACGATGGAAGCATCTGGTTTGTATTTGTCCGGGAGAAATACCTGGGCCGGATTGATCCGGAAGGGCAATTGCAAACCTGGGATGTGGAGGAACTGGGTCTGGCGCATCCGCATTCACCGGCTTGGGAGCATCTCAACGATATCGAACCGGCACCGGATGGCAGGGTCGTCGTGACCAGCACTCAGGGAACCGTTCGGTTTGACCCGCATTCCGGCGGCACATTCATCCCCGGAGGCAGCATAAGGGCAGCTTCGCAGGTTGAATCCTTTGGAGAGGGTCAGTGGGTTATCACCGGGGGGAACGACCTCCGCCTCAGCAGGGACAACTTCCAAACTTTCGATATCTGCAGCCTGCCAGAGAAACTCCATCCGTGTAAAGGTGTGGCTGCCAGCTCATCGGAAGTATTGTGGGTGATTACCAGAAATGAACTTCTGAATTACAGTCCCTCAGCAAACCGGCTTGTTCGGGTGACCGGTATTCCTGTGTCAATTCAGAGTTCCATGGAGCATCTCTTTGAAGACAATGAGGGTGGCTTGTGGATCATATCGGGCAGCTCCGGCGTCGTGCGTTTGCAAAGGACTTTTGTCCGGATGCTGACCAGGATTTCCGAAGACAACTGCCTGAACCCGTGGCAGCCTGCCATGGTGAAGTCTTCCCAGGGTCGTATTCACGTCGCCACCATATGTTCGATAGATGTTCTCAATCAGGACGGACAACTCACTCAGCTCGCTGGTCAGGGCATAACGCATCCAATCCCGGGGTTGAGGTATATGGGGGTCGCCTTCTCCGATGAACCATCTCACGAGTCCACTATTTGGGTGGGGCTCACCCTGCCATCCAATGCTAGCCCCGGGAACATTGACAGTGTTCCGGTTCTCATGCGATGGGATCCGTCTGATGGAGAAGCCGAATTTGTGAATTACCCAGGAGTTCTGGAAGGTTCCAGTGATCTTTCGAGCATGGTCGTGCGAGGCAAAGAAGTATGGATGGCAAACTACGCCGGAGCGTATGTCTACAACAGTGAAGCAAAAACATGGTCAGTCTGGCACGTAAAGCATGACATGGACCAGCTTCCGATCAATACACTCTGCATTGATTCTCAAAAGCAGTTGTGGCTGGGCTCGGAAGAAAAGGGACTTTTCCGGGAGAGTCCGGATGGAGATCTGAAAACCCTGACCAAAGATGATGGACTGGTTTCCAACACAGTGCTCAGTATGCTTGAGGATCAGGACGGCACACTGTGGATCGGCGGTCCCCTCGGATTGACCCAGATTGACAGCGATGGAAAGGTGCTGGCCCGCTTTGATAATGGGCCATTTCATGAGCTGGCCATTCCAGCCATCGTGGAAGACGATACGGGACGCCTGTGGCTGGGCACAAGCAAAGGAATCATTGTCGTGTCCAGAGACGAGCTCCAACGCTACCACCTTGGCCAGACCCCGGAACCAAGACTGGTCCGCATCGGCACTGATGACGGCCTGGCCAATGAGACAGTTTACGGGGCCTATTTTCCGGCCGCCTGCCGGGGTGAAGATGGCCATTTGTATTTCTGTATGCAGAACGGGATCGCCTGCATAGACCCCACAACTATACCATCAATCGATCAAGGACCGGAGGTCCGAATAACCGGGGCTTTCTCACTTCAGGAAACTCCAATTTCCCTCGACAGACCATTTCCTCCCGAATCACAGAATTTTCTCCGCATTGATTACCGGGCTGTCACTTTGACACGCCCCGATAAATTACGATATCAATACCGGCTGCTCGGCCATTCCGACGAATGGAAAGACATCGGTCCGCAACGCCAGTTCCTGTTTCCCGGACTGGCTCCGGGGCAGTATCAGTTTCAGGTCAAAGCCTACAATATCAGAGACACCGTGAGTCCCCGGTTAGCCATGCTGCCCTTCATCATATCACCTTACGCCCATCAGACCTTGTGGTTTCGCGCGGGAATCCTTTTGGTGGTATTTGGAATTGCCTATGCGATCTACCGGTTCCGGATGGCCTGGCGCCAACACACATACGCACTCGAGAAGCAACTGCAACTCCAGGAGGAACGCTCCCGCATAGCCAGAGATATGCATGACGAAATCGGAACGGCTCTCGCACAGATACAGATGCTGGGGCAACTGGCCGAGAGAAAGGATCGCAGTGCAGCCCCCGATTCAGCAAAAATCAACTCATTGGCCAGGCACTGTTCACAATCTCTGCGGGAGATCATTTGGTCTCTGGATCCAAAAAACAACCATTTTGAGGATCTGGAGGAATACATCCGCCACCACGTCGATCAGATCCTCGAAGGCACTGGCATCCGGCCCGTCTATCATTTCCAGAACCACAAACTTGATTTTGAGTTCCCTCCCTCCATGAACCGCCAACTTATTCTCATCCTCAAAGGGATCCTCAGTAACGTGCTGAAACATTCCCGAGCCACCGAATTTGATCTGCGACTGACTCTGGATAACGGAACCCTGCAAATGGAAACCCGGGATAATGGCCAGGGCTTCGATCCCATGAATGTCCCCCACGATTCCCTGGGCCTCACCACCATGCGCGAGCGGGCCATCAAGCTGGACGGCTCACTGCACATCGACTCGACGCCCGGCCACGGATGTCACACCACACTGACGCTTCCGCTGGATTCATCTCCCCACTGAGCCCACCATGCCGGTTCGTCCATTCCACATATAGGATTCGTTATCATGCCCGGTTCCCGCTTCCCAAAAGCACAGCTGGAAACAAACCCCATCCCCCAAATGGGGGATACCAATGGATCGGGGTCATGTTTTATGATCTGGCCTTCTGTATTCAAAGCCAATATGGACAAACCAAGCCCCAGTCGAATCATCGCTCTGGAAGATAATGCATCTTTCACGGAGACACTGAAACTTGCCCTCGAGGCCGGAGGCGAATTCATACTCACACAGGCCTTCCGCAATCCCATCCATTTTCTGGGAGAATTGCCCGGCCTCGACACCGAGGTCTTTCTTCTCGACGTCAGCCTGCCGAAGCTTTCAGGTGTCGATTGCGTCCAGGAAGTCCGCCGCGAAAAGCCCGACAGCCGGATCATAATCCTCACCGCTCACGATAACACTGAAACCGTCCTTGAAGCCTTCAAACAGGGAGCGGACGGATTTATCCTCAAGGACGACCCGCTCGAATTCATTCTCGAATCGATCCACGAAGCACTCCACGGCGGTGCCCCCATGTCGCGCTCTATAGCCAGAAAAGTGGTGAAACTGCTCAGAAAGCCCCCCACCATCCAAGGCGAAACACCAAACTCAGTCAGTAAAGCTGTCAAAGCTCTCCTGACCCCCAAGGAGTTGGAGATCCTCCAGCTGCTCGCCGAAGGACTGACTTATAAAAATATCGCCCGACAACTCGGAATAAGCCACGAGACAGTCAAAACCCACGTCCGTCACATCTTCGAAAAACTTCACGTAAACAATAAAGCCGAAGCCGTTTCCAGACTGCTCCGATAATAACCCAGCCACCCCATCGGACTGGCACTCATTCAAAATCCACCTTATTCCATTTATCCTCAAAGCAGGAAGCAGAGTCTTTCTGTGAACAGAAATGCGGCTTCAGGAGGCTCTGGCCAGAAGTGAGCAATTTGTCCGCTTTGCAGAGAGCAACGTGTTTCTATCCTGAAAAACAAGTTGTCCGTCGGTAAACATTCCGTCATCCGCCCATTCCACGCCATATCAAAAACGCCACTTTGAAGCCCTTTTCCGAAGTGGATAAGGTAGGGACCAAGGGGCGCTTTCTGGAGCAGCCGCCACCGGTAGCGCCGGAAATTCATACACCCGTTCGCTCAGCGGCATGACCAGAGGCGATAGCTCGATCCCGCTGCGCGCGAAGTCTTCGTTGTATTGGAATGCCGCGACCTCGCGCCCTTCGTCGAGCGACACTGCGCCAATCCTCCGGCCCCAGAGCTGCATCTTCGCGATCATGCCGGCTCATCCCACGTCCATTTTTCCGGTGTCCCCACCGCCGCCTTTTTGCCCGTCGCCCGCTGGCGCTTCCGGCCCGCCTGCTTCAATTGCGCCATCGGGCTCACCGCTGGCTCCGGGATGAATGCCTCAAGATTCTCCACCAACCCGAGCACCCGGCACACGCGAATAAATCCCGACAACTGCGTCGCCGCCGCCCCCAGTTCCAGCCTCTGCACCGTCCGCAGTCCGAGGCCCGCCTGTTCCGCCAACTGTCGCTGCGTGAGGTTGCGCGCCAGCCGAATGCTGGCCAGTCGCTCCCCGAGCAGCCGCAACAGCGCTTCGTCCGTCATCTTGGAGTCCATCTTCATACACGTCTAAAGTGGCGTGTTACCATGAATTGTCAATTTATAACGCCACATATGACACTTTAATAAACATCTTTTAATGCGCCATATATTGCGTCATAGATCCGCAATCAGAGAGCAAGGCGTCATAGGTGGCGTAACCTGAAAACGCGCCACTAAGAGAAAATCAGTTCGCGCAGCGGTGGAGAACACCTGTGCCCGGTGCGTGACTCCGCTGCCGACTAAGCCACCGGTTGACTGCACGACTGCATTCCAACGATGCCGGAGGCATCGAATATTTATAGCCGGTGGTTGAGCGAGGAACGAGCGACACCACCGGCAAAAATCCCCACCCCCAACAACCGCACCCCGGCAGGGGGGCCAGACTCACACCACATCAGAAATCGAGCTGTCCCAACCATACCTGCTGATGGGCTTACTTACAAAAACGCCGCCCACCAGCTCGGCATAGCCCATAAGACAGTCAAAACATATATCCGAAACATTATAGGCAAACTCTACGTGCGCAACAAAGCCGAGGCAGTTTCCAAGCTGCATAGTTTCCGATATTAAAAACAATTAGCCAAACCGAGTCCTGAAAAAAGCACAATACGCACCCGAGGGGCAAAAGCGAAGCAAGTTTAATCCAGCTTGGTTCAGGACTGAAATGCGATATCCAGATATCTCCAGTAAATCCGCAGCTTAACCCCACAAAATTTTGTAGAGCAGAAATTTGTTATGGATTTGGCCTAGACGTCAACGAGATGGGGCAACCCAAAACTGTTGCGATGGATTGATTTCTCTTAATGCTGGATCTAATTTTGGCTCGAGCCGCTCAAGCCGACCTTCATACAAAGCTCTCCTAATAGGCTCAGGAGGATCAATATATTTATTATTTTTATTTTTAAAGAAATCTTCATCTCTATGTATGGACGATGGAGTGAAAGCGGTTACTACATTACCAATATTCCCAAAGTATCCAGCAGCAGCTGAGACCAGGGAATCAATTAGCACATCGGTTGAGGAATCTCCTTTCGCCAAAGAAACTCCTGCCTTGCCAATCGGACTAAGCATGGGACCCGCCATGCCTATGGACATTTGCCACGCTTCTTCAGACCAATGTAATTCTGATATTGAAAAGGAGGGCGATGAATCTTGCCAGTGCACACTCGGTGTCTCGGAAATATGTCCCCCTAATCCCTTAGCCACACTTTGCGCTTTGCCCTCATCATTTAGGTTATGCCAATGAATGCTTGGTGACTCCTTATTATGCAGATCAAATCTCTGACCCTCGTGGCCATCATTATCCAAAAAAACTAGAGGAGAGGCTAATCCATATAAATAAGAGTGCAATGTCCTCGGCTCAACGAACTCACCTACCATTGACCGCCTAACCAATGGGTCGACCGAAACGAATTTACCAAAATGCAGACACAAGTATCTAGCTTCTACATATAATAGCATAGTATCTAAATCCAACTCTTTTTGAATAAATCCATATACAAAATGCAAACTGCTATCTGAATATGTATACCTAGAATATCCAAAAGGGTAATTAGCAATCTCTTCCACAAAATCCCCTTGATAATCCGTGAGGACACTTGATGACCCAAGATGATCCTGATGATAGAACCTTGCCTGCAATTCTGAATCAGCTGCCTGATTAATAACCACTGTGTCCGGGTGACTGCTAATATAAACAGCTGAGTGCTCCGGTAATTCCGCAGGGCTGTTGATGGACTTATCAGGGATTTGACTGGATATATGCATCTGCCAGCTTTGACTTTCGGCATCCCATTGCCAGAAGTTAGAATTATACGGCAGGTCGCGGACAGGGATCGACTTTCCAATGGTGTTGGGAACCCACTGTAGCGTGTTGGGAATGAGCTGAATATCAAGGAGAGGAAGTGGTGAGCCAGTGGCTGGCAATACTGTATTTTTGTTGGCGTGGAGCCAGAGCACTGGATAATCGGGTAATTCGCCGGGAGAAGCTGCCAATGAGGACCATGACTTGGAAGAATCATTCCACCAGACTGCTTCGTCAATTGATGCATTGGATGCCGGCACCAGGCTTTGTGCTGCACCATCAACGATGAGCGTTTGCAGATTCCAGCCCTTGTGAAGGCGCAGCCGTTGCGTTTTTCTACTGTCCGTGGTTTTGAGAACGGAGGTGATCCGGGCCACTCGTGTATCGCCATTCCACACGTATTTGACAGGGGCCTCGCCAGGTCTGAGTTCGAAGTACTTGTTGACATAGACTGTGGATTTTGTGGCGTTTTCACCCGGTTGGCCTGGCTTTACGGTGACGGACTTGATCACCCGCCTGTCTGTGTAGTCATACACATAGCGGGCATGCATCTTGTCGTTCTCGGCGGAAATCATCCGGTCCTTGAAGTCCCATCCGCAAGCCAGACCATCTATGTTGGTCATGTTGCCGTTGGCATCATAGGGGTAGGCCCGGCCACCATCGGCACTGACCGAGGTCAGTGCATGCGGGCCGGGAACAGTTTGACTGCCACCGTCGCGATTGGCTGATCCCAGAGAGCCTCCGTAATTCATGCCACCAAGGTGGGTTATTGAGAGTCCATTTTCCGTATGTGGGATATTGGACTCCTTGAGCAGCATGTTTCCGAGCCGGTCGTAGCGGTAATTGATATGACCATCATTGCCAGACAGTAGGGATGGATACGATACCTGGGTCAAGCGGTAGAGGTCATCGTACTGGAATTTCTGGGTATTTTTTCTTTTATCAGCATCCGGCTGCCCGGTGAGATCCCGTCGGTCGGTAATCTCTGTGATATTGGAGGAAGAATCAAAAGTATAAGCGAAGTCAATGTAGGACTGGTCAGCCTTGCGTGTTTTCAGCTCTCGCAGTCGCAGGCGGGGGTCATAATCGTAGGAGGTCTCCACACCGTTCCCGTAAACGATGGTGTCCATTTGCCCGGAGGGGCGGTAGGTGATCCGGCTGACAACTGAGCCCGGGAGGCCGCCATCAATGGACTGAAGGAGATTTCTGTTGTTGTAGGTGTACCCAACCTGATCAGAATCCGGGTAGAAAACTCTGCCCAACCGGTCCAGGCTATCGTAGGAATATCCCGTCTGGTAGGCAACCAGCACATCGGTCAGGATGGTGTCGGGAATCCGTTTGAGCTGCCATTCAAGTCTGCCGCGACTGTCGTAGGAGAAGTGCTCCTCACCCGCAAGGTCCTCCACCCAAACCAGCTGGCCACGGGTATTGGAGGGAGTTCCGCGCTGGCCATTGCCGAGGTCCAAGTTCGTGAGCCCGGAATCATAATGATAGGTCACATCGGGCGACAGGCCGGCGGCATCGAGATAATCCTCGCTTAGGATGCGGTTTACCCCGTCATACCGGTATTCAATCACCTGCCCTTTGGCATCTCTGGTCCACACCAGATTCGAGGCAGGGCTGTATTTGTATTCCATGGTCCCCCTGTCGGGATCATCCATGAAGGTCAGGCGCCCCAGACCGTCGTATTGCATGTGTTTCAGGTTCCCCTGGGAGTCCCGGATGCGTGTGAGCTTATCATTCAGGTCATAGGAGTATGAAGTCTCCCAATTCACTTGTGAATTCTCCCCCGAGATGGTCTCACCTTCATTGGTCAATCTCACGTTTTCATGCACCTTGACCAGCCGTCCGAGACCATCCTCGAAATGCACCATTGGCGTTTTCTTGAAAGAAGATCCCGGATCACTGTCATTCTCGTCGAAGCTGCTCTTCCTGAAGGGATAGATCTGCGTGAGACTTATCTTCCTTTCGCCACCCCATATTTCAGGCGGATGAATGGATATGATTTCGCGGCCCACCGGATCATAGAGAACGTCTGTGCGGACAACCGAAGGGGTAATTCCGTCAGACTCAGGCGGTCGGCCGGCCGGCCAGATGGTTCCAAAGCGCGGTACCACATCTGATTTGACCTGATAGGGCAGCCAGGTTGCGGATGCCGTGCCGCGGAGATTGTATGAAGTGGCCTTGTTGACAATCCACGTGCCAGCCACTTCGCCTTCGCCAACCTCGGCAATCGTTTTCCCCATCCCGTCGGTGTATACAGCAGTGGTGTATACCTGATCCGTTCCGGTAACTTCCCGAAGGTGGGTCACAACCCGGCTGGAGGCGTTCAAACCGGGACCAGGATTCAGGTTTCCATTCCTGTCGTATGTATAAAGAAGGCTGCGATTCGGATCAAAGGCCTGATATTCGAAAAGCTGAGTCGGATGATCAGTGGTGTCGCCGGGTTTCACGATGGCAACAATCCGGCCAAAGCTGTCGTATTCGTATGTGGTGAGATTTCTGTTGAAGTCCGTGGAACTGGTCACCACCCCGAAGCCGTAATCATAGTCGGCTTCCATCACCAGATCAGGCTTTCCGTCCCCGACTGAAATCGTCTCCCTGACCGGATAGGTATGGAAAACGGGATCGTAACCTATAAGCCGGCGATGCCCTCCGTTCCGGGCAAACTCCGTGCCGAAATTGGGATCGTGCATTTCCACGAGGTTGCCATAGACATCGTATCGGTTCCGCTGCTCGTCGATGGCATTGTTTTCATCAATGAATTTTACCACCCGATGCAGCAGAGCACGGTCCCCCATCATACCTGAAGGCAAGCCAGCGAAGGGTTCCCCGTCGTAATAGTGCCGGGTCCGATTGACAAATGTGCCGTTTTCATCAGTTGTCAGCACAGTGTCCGGCTGATTGATGATCCAGCGCTTCAATGCTTCACCGCCCAATGCATAGCTCGTGGTCACTATCCGCTCGTCATCATAACCTTCATCGAGAATGCCAAAGTCATGCTCAAGGGTCGGGTTTCCATAATCATCATAATCGAACTCCTTCCGTGTCTTCAGCGGCCCCTTGTCGGATTCATATTCCATGACGCCTGCTGGAAGTATATTTATATCTGAGAGAAGCTCATTCGCTTCGATGATGTCGGTCTCGATTTTTTTAACAAAGCTGAATGAAACGGATTTTCCGATCTTATCGGGAACATTGATTTGATCAAAGCGACCGCCAGGCACCTGGACAATCTCTCCAAGATTGTCCAGAACTCCATCCCTGTTATTGTCTGCCTGTGTTGGCAATTTTTCACTGGGCCGATAAAGCCGGCGGATTCCCCAGAATTGTCGTGCGCGTGTGTAGACATATTTGTCATCAGTGATTGGCGCATAAAGGTTTTCGCTGTCAGCTGCCTTATGACAGGAGGCATCAAAATCATTGTCCTCATCACCACTGTGAAGCACCCATGGATCAATTTCCTCTTCCAATAACTGGCGCCCCTTCAGCGGCTCCTCCTCGCGGCCTCCCGCCTCAGTCATTTCATCAACCAATCCCCCGTTGGGATCGTTCGCTGGCGACTCATCATTGTCCTGCAGGTCCGCCGCACCTGTATGAAACCGGTAGCGGGTGACCAGTGTCGGCCCGGAAACCTGACGGGTGGATGTGCCTCCCCTGCTCCAACCATCGCTGCGGCCTATGACTTGCAGATTCTCATCCCAAAGGTAGTCGTCGCCATAATCGATGCGTTCGGCAAAAGCAAAACCCCGGAATTCCTTCTCAAATCCATCATAAAATCCATCCCGGTATTTGAACTCACTGACATAAGTGTCTTTCAACCCATCACCGTTCAGATCATATCCCGAACTCGTGCGAATGCGCCGCACCACCTGAACAGCAAATGGAATTTTCGTTTTCCATGGATGCCCCGCATTCTGAGCCCGCACATAGTCCTGGTGGGCATTCCCATACTCAATCTCGGTTATCTTCCCCATTGAGTTGTCAATCCGAACCAGAAGATTCGGTTTGCCTGCATCGGGCATCAGATCGAGCCATTGGAAAGTATCCTCCCCACGGCCTTTATTGAGCCAAATGAGATCGGTCGAACCATTGCCGTTTAAATCAGCGGTGCGGAAGGTGGTGGATCCTGAACCGTCTCTGATCGGTCGATAGGCCGGAAGGCCTGTTGTTTTAAGTAACGGTTGGGACCAAGCTTTTCCAGCCACGTTCACGCGGAGCGTTAATGAGGAATTTTCACTTGAGCCATCGAGCCTCAGAATGTCAGCAAGGCCGTCTCCGGTGAAATCCTGTAAGAAAAAGTCCCGCAGGTCGGCATTGTCGATCTGAAAACCATCGCCTGGGGACAACTCCATGGGAGGACGTGAATCAGCCCATTGTCCGAGCGCGCAATATGGCCAATAGCGCACCCGGAGTGTCGCCCCGATCCCGGAATGGATCCGCTCAATGGCCACAAAGTCAGGAAGCCGGTCGCCGTTCATATCGGCGAGGTGAATGGCGACATCATCGCCAGGGACAGGCCGATCCAATGTGTATGATCCTGGAATCGAGGTCTGAGTCCGGAACTGTCGCCATCCCCCTTCAGCGCTCCGATATACACCCTCCAAAACCAGACCATCAACACCATTACTACTACCTCTAACAAAATCACTCGTTTTGTCGAAATTCACATCCATCTGAGAGACTCCAGGGGTTCCAAAGCCAAACCAGGCAGGAGCGTTGTTTACATATTCAGGTTGCTTACGTGGCCACGATTCAAATCCTATCCGCTTTTCGGATCTAGAATCGAGACGATTGAGGTTTTGAAAAGTGTTAACACTCGTCTGCCCGTTACCGAGAGGCGAGACATTTACGATGTCCACTATTCCGTCCGCGTCGAAATCTGTCATCGATGTGGACGAGAGACTCAGATTAATACCTGAGTCACCCGCAATCTGAAAATCATCGGAAAACCTTAGATAACCATCATCAGAGAGTCCTTCATTGAAGACTACATATTGGGCTCCTGTGGTGACTTTTGTGGAAAACAGATCTGGCAACCCGTCGCCATCGACATCGGCAAGCTGTGTCCTACCCGAACCGTCAGCTAGGTCCAGAGGTGGAACGGACCAACCGGAGGCGGTTCGAATCTCCCTGATTTGCGTGCCGCCGAGATCGTCACTCAGAAACGAATAAAAAAAGACCAACGATGGGAGATAGTTTCCCGAATCAAATTCCTGGTCAGACTGAGTGACACGTTTTAGGACAGAGACTTTTAGGTCAATCGACCGTTCCTGGGCGGCCCGGTCCTCCTGTCGAAGGGGGATACTGTCGCTGTATTCCTCAGACTCCAGGTATTCATAGGCCAATCGATAGGATCGGACCGGGGCACCGCCTGTATTGATCGAAATCTTCGAAAGTCGACTGTGGATTCGCTCAGAGAATGTGGGGCGATAGTCATCGAAGACGTCGGGACGGTCCTCGTAATCAAGCACTACTTCGTGCACTATTGCATAGGAATGGCTGTATGTGATCCTGCTCGGAAATAGTTTATTGGTTCCAGGTTCTAAATGGTATTCGTATTCGATCCGATTACCCTGAAGGTCGATGGATTGGTCCAATGCCCAGCAGAATGTCCGGTCGAACGGATTCAGTTGGACTGACGAAAGACCGGGATGAGTCACGACGCTCCATCGATTGCCCTCTCCCCGGAAGGTACCGAAGTAGTGACGGATTCCGTTCGGATCGGTCATTTCCCAGGAATCGAGGCGACCGTCGTTATCGGCGTCAAAATGACGGAACCTATGAAAACCACCTCCATTCTCGCAACGAAAGGTCCCGTCGCTCAAGGGAACAAGCTCCTCCCCTTGATATGTAAACGTATCCTTGGAATTATATTGCGGAAAGCCCTTGTCAGTCTGGCGCCGTATCTCCGGGATGGACAGGTTCCATCCAATGCCGACAATCGAGTTTCCCTGCGAGGAGTTATAGGAGAGTGCAAGACTCGGCTGCAGCCCGGCCCTGCCCGGAGGCAATTCAATCACCACCGAATAGGTGGAACTTCCAGTGTTCAACTGGGGCTCGAATGATTCACCCAACCCTTCAATAGAGCCGGGCCCCGAAGGAAATGAGATGGCCGAAGGCTTAACCCCTGACTTGTCCGGCGTCTGCGCACCGACTTCGGCCCTTACCAGAAAAATGGACAGCAATATCAGCGCTCCCAAGCCGCCAATGCGTGAGCAGCCGATCGGCATCTGCGGCTTACCTTCCCGCATACCGTTCTTACATTTCATAGCTTGGGCAGAAGGCCAATAGAGTAGAAACTCTTATCTTCCCGGCGGGGTAATCCAGCGAATTCTCTGGGAGCGACACGCGAATGCACCGAATAACCTCATTCCACACAACGGGCTCAGCTTCAATCGCGCTTTCGGCCCCAAAGAAAGAACCTGCACAAGTCAATGAAAGCTGGACCAACGTGGAAAGAAGAGACGTCACACCGTCGGCATCAAGAACCTCGACGGACATGCGGATGCGGTGCTCTGGAACGCCGAGGGGCTCTGACCATGCGGATGGCAGGAAGCTGGTTGCCATAAATAAAGAGCACACGCATAGGAATGTTTTCATATTTATTTACAATTGTAGTGGAGAGCCGGAAGTCAAAGTCCTGGAGGCCAGTTGTAGTTGCTTAGAGCGGTCACTGGGGGACCCGCTTCGTAACGAATATGAATGATTATATCGTCGATGTTCTCCCAGTTGAATATCTGTCCACCGCTTTTGATCTCGACGACCCAGTTGTCACATGCAAACGGCCACGAGATCGGCCTAAGCTGGTCGCTGTCGTTCACGTTCAGAGTTGAGCCGTTTGCCTTACCGACAAGCTGCACAGCCTTATACAACGCCGACGAACCACCAACCGATGGCTTCAACGGATCAAGCTGATAGAGCTTGAGGTCAGTCTTCATCTGCCGGTTGCTGAAGGTAAAAAGACTGTCGAGCTGTTTTGCCTCCCTAGTGACTGTCCCATGAAGATACACATTGTAATTGAAAGTGGACTCCTCGCTACCCAACTGTCCCTGAGTAACGTTATGACCGACCAGCTCCAGACCGAAACCGATTGCCCGGCGGTTCCAAACCTCGAAATTGCTGACACCAGCTAGAGAAAAAATGAAGAACTTGTTCTGGAACGGCGCAACGCTCTCAGATTCGTCAAAGGGAATGTCGGCGATCTTGATTTGCTGGGTGAGGTTGATTGGGAAATCCAGCCTCAGCTCCACACCCTGGGCGGCGGGATAGTCCGCGTCGGTCTGATTCTTCCGTCTGCGAATGTGGTTCCTGAACAGGCGTATGTTCTCGTTCCTAAGAACATTATCCGTGCTAAATCTACGATTCCCCGGAGCCCCAACAACTTTCAAATCCGATAGTCCTAGGATATGCTGACGCAGTGAAATCTCAAAGGGCTCCGCGCCCGGACCTCCTGACAACTCCTCAGGGCCGCGGGTTCGGCTGGAGACAAGATAGTCGTTCCATGCCTTCAAAGCCCGGAAGTAGTCGGTGGCCAGTTCATGGCTGGAAACCGAAAAGATCGCCTCGGAATCCGGAAACGGTTCGAATGTGGAAGTCTGAACCAGTGAGTTGCCCTCAGTCGCGTAGCCGCCCTCGTTATTCAACGGAGGATTCTCGTAGGGCTCAATCCACGCCTTCTCCAGCATCTTGGCAAGCTTATACAGCTCAAACTGATAGACCCCGACCAGTTTCTGATAGCGCTGTTCCGCCCGCTCTTGCTCGAACACCAGTTCCGGATCATTATACCAGAAGCTCTCCGAGGACGATTGATGATACTCCAGATCCTCGACCAGTTGCTCAGCTTCAGCGTATAGCCTTCTAAGTTCGTTGGCAGCAAGTTGTGCCTGGATTGCAGCGCTCGGAAGTTGCTCTACAAGAATACCCAGCTCTACAAGTAGGTTCTCAACAGTCGCCCTCGAGTTTGCATTGTTGATTCCGACTGTGGCGGACGTATTTATTAGATTTCTCACTGCGGCTTGTGAAGCTTCGATTACTGCGGCGCCATCGTACTCTATACGAACACCCGAACTTATACCGCAGGTACACTGAGTAATTTTAAACTGTTTAGCTAAAGCAACCGCAACATCAAGTGCAGCGAGCCGCTTGCCCTGCCTGTCAACAATCTCGTTCACAGCCGAATTTCTAACGTCCTCAATAGCAATCTGCTGGGGTATAGCATCAATTTTCGCTTGTGCGACTTTGAGTTCATTAAACGCCTGCATCATTCTCAAGGCTGCAAGACCGAGATCTGAAACTTGCGAAACCGTATTGTTGATTAGCGGGTCCCTCTGTGAAGACGCCTGGAACCATTCATCGGCAGGGTTGAAGTTCTCGATCTTGTCCTCCAGCCACATTTCCACAAACGATAGATACATCTGTCGCCCGTCATCCGTCTCAAGATTCTCAAAAATCTGGTTCTTATCCGGATGAATTCCCGTGATCTGCCAAAGGCGGAATTTGTATCTGTCTCGACGCAACATACGGTCGCTGATCTCGCCAACATTTGCCTGCCGATTATTGTTGATAGCCCTCTCCGCGTCCAGCCAGGCGGCTTCGACTGCAGAACGTGCTCCGGTAGCTTTGCCAATCTGCAAATTCACTTGCGCAGGGTCCCAGCGTGGCACCAAGTCAATGTGACGGGGGCGCTCACCTGCTGCGATACGCTTCGCAAGGATTTGAGCCGCCGTGATGCTACTCCGGACAGCTTCTGCCCCGGTTTCCTGATACTCGTTCAATCCAGTCAGCGCGTCACCGTTGGCATCCATTCCAAAGGACTGACCGTCTTCGAGGGTAGCGGCCAGTGGCAGAGAGGCGAGAAACTGGGCATGGGAATGGTATCTCAGGTAATCCGACGCTTCGTTGAGCAGAGCCTCGCGATCATTCAATCGGCCCGGGTGGAAATATGCCTTGCGCCATAGTTTGTCCGCGATACTCACGGCTGTCCCTCCGTATCGCCGAACCACCTTTCCCAGCAAGGCTGCGCCAGTGAGGCTCCACTGATCGCGGGTGTCTAATAAAAGGTTGTCCCCAGCAGACGCTTCGAGTTCTTCCAGATAGACCGCCCATTTGGTAAACAGCGGCAATGTCGTCCCACCAGTTACTGAAGATACATCCACCGCTCGAATGCGTCCAACAGGGTCTGCCTGCATAAAAGCAAGGGCGTCCTGCAGTGCCTCTCCAAAAAAGAGATGGGCGTAATATAGGGACTGAAGTGAATCGTCCCAGATCCCTTTGAAATCCTCTTCCGAAATCGAACCCCGAACACCAATCGGGGCATTTCTTTCCTCCAACAACGGGTCATTGCCCAAGGACGGAAATGCGATTCTGATGCCTTTAAGAAGATCGCGTTCCCCGGCTGAGAGATAACCGAATAGAAGCGCTTCCAATGCCTCCCAGGCAATGTACTTGGCAGCATCGAATTCTTCTTCAGTGTTCTCATCTGCACGAATCGCAATTGCTTCGGCAATAGCCGCGCGGAGTTCCGCTGGCGCTTTCTTGTCGAAGAAACCATCGACTAATGCATCGCGGATCCGAAGATGCATATCATTCTTGTATTCCCGCCCCTTGACAAGGTTCTCGTGGGCCGTTCCCAATTCGGCGGCGATGGCGCTGGTTGTTGCCAATGCGAGAGCCATGAAACAGATTATTATGAATTTAGTATTCATCTCGTTAAAGCCTTCCTCTCCACTAATTGCCCAGGTTCAGTGAAATACCTCTTTGAGATTCATTAGACGAGACAGGCAAACCACCAAGAAGATTCGTAGTCAGCTTGTACTTAAGATTGCGAGCGACTCCAGCGCCCGCTGGGCCAGCCTCTAGTTCTGGCGATGTCAGCGGATCCGCCTGTGCACTGCGAACTGAAGCGCCATATATGCCAACGGGCGTAATCGTTGACCCGATGTTGCAGGCGATCCTATAATAGTTGAACTCCTGAGATGTGAAACCAGACGTAGGACGTGGAGCCTCAAAAATGGTGTCGTTGATTCCGCTACCCTGTCCGTAGCTGTATCGGGTCAGTTCACCGTAGTCATCTTCGCCGGAGTCAAGCCGACCATTTTCATTCGGATCGGAAAACCACTTCGCGGGCCACAGGACATAGTTGTGATCCTCGTGAATCCATCCCGGATCGTTGGCGGGCGCAGGGCTCGCTGGGTCTGAATTCTCTGGTAAAAGTGGTGAGACGCCAGGAGACGGCTGATCGTTGAGATCTGAGGCCCAGTAATTCGCTGCTCCCGCCGTGAAACGATCTTCTGTAAAATCGCCCCCGACTACTGTGTTTGGCGCCAGATCAATGTCCGCGCTCGCCGAGTACATATGCTGCACCATCACAAGATCAGCTGCAGGTGAAATTTCAGGATAGTCCCTCGGCTTCACATCGGTTGATGGCGGCGGGTAGTTGACCGGAATAGAACCGCCACCTGAAATCTTGGCTGTAAAAATATAGGCCTGATATTCGTTTGTATTGACATACTTGG
Source organism: Smithsoniella earleae (assembly GCA_032356285.1). Taxonomy (NCBI): domain Eukaryota; kingdom Viridiplantae; phylum Chlorophyta; class Ulvophyceae; genus Smithsoniella; species Smithsoniella earleae. The sequence goes on from JAULKQ010000009.1 coordinate 159,322, forward strand.
AGGCAATAGCATCGGGGTCGTTCACGAGACCGGGATGATCCAACGTCGAACCAGGTGACTGCCAGACGACGACTCTACTAGAGACGCTGCCACGCGAATGTGTCAATCTCACTTGATATACTCCCGGGTCCCTGTAGATATGACGCGCTGAAACACCCGCCGTGGTTTCAACCGGAGTACCGTCGCCAAAGTCCCACGAAATCCCGACAGGACTTGCATTCAGAGCAAAGAATTCCGTTTCCACACCGGCCATTCCGAACTCGGGAAATGCGAGAACGGCAACCTTGTCTCCGGGCAGTGGAATCATGTCCAACTCAAATGGTGATGTGGGGGAGCTGCCAAATGCGCGGAATCCGCTTACACCGAGTGCTGCTGGAGGGACAGCGGGAAGAGGCGTATTTGCGAATCGAGCCTGAAGCGCCTCTTCGGCTGGGTTTGATGGGGTGTAATTAGGAACAAGATGGCTCGAATTAATGGAACCACTATGAAAAGCGGGGTGCGATGCAGTCAGATGAACGGGCATGGCCACGACGTTTCTCAAAACAAAACTGCCGTCACCATTAACGGGAATCTGGTCTATGTTTGTGAGGGGAAGCCCTCCAAGCGTCACCGTGCCACCATTTGCGCCCGGTGCTTTTCCGTAAATGTCGACCACTGGTTGGCCGTGCAATGTCAGGCTGAAATCAGAGAGTCGAATATCATATGAAAGATTGTTCGTAACCCTTAGTTGCCAGTATCCGCTTGTTTCTGATATTCCGGCAACAAATCCTTCGTAGGTTGGATCCGACCCAAGCGGAGTTAGAGTCGCGGGATAGGATGCCGACGCGAAAGACAAGGGGTCAACCGGAGATCCGTCATGAAGAACTAGCTTATGGTCCCCGCCGGGGGACATAAGACTGACTTCGAAATCAGATGAATCAAGGGTACCTTCTCCCACCTTCTTGATTGAAAAAGAGACTTTGATCGACTCCAGAATCAATTTTTGATCAATCCTGACCTGGGCCAGCTCCGGGGCCAGTGACCGGCCAGCCGCAATAACTCTGGAAATGGGGCGAGGTCCGGTTACAGTCGAAGAAGTGACTCCACCTCCGCCACGGACTATGGTATTACGAGATGTAAACGGCGTATAGTTGTTACGCGTGAGTGAAAACCGGCCCTCAAGAAGAATCGGCTTTTGCAACATTCCGTAGACTACCTCCCTGTAAAGGCCTTCAATCACGAATCCCTCATTGTCTATTCCATTGGCTGAAACCAACCCTCCATCCATCATGACATTCCGGTAAATTGGGAATGGAAACGGATTGATTCGATCACTTGGCAGAAAGCCATCATCATTCCAGTCGATATCGTTATTGTCCCAGGAGTCATACGGCTCGATATTTCGATCTCCAGGCGGGAGTACATAGGCGCCTCCCAGCTGAAAACCATTCCCATTGCTGTCTGTCACATGCCCGATCAATTGCACATCGACGGGCCAAAGAGCGGAGACAGCGCTATCAATTGATCCCCTGATAAGACCGTCAATCGCCCGGTCTTCGAAAAGACTTAGAGATAGATCAATATCTGGTACAGCATTTCTGCGTCCGTTGACGGTCGAGATTTCCGCGAATCCCGACCAATCCCCCTGTATCCCCCCCACATGAACCACCACATCATATAATCGAGTGAAATCAGCGACTTTTCCGGTATCCGCTATGTCTCCATCACTGGTTTTCAGTCTGATTTCCCCTTTATAAGGACTTCCGGAACGGGTTAGATTCTTGCGATCTACACGTAAATATATCGTCTCGCTTTGCGTTGTCAGAGCGCCGCTCAACTTTTGCGCACCGTCAGGACTACCCGACTCAAAGGAAAGCGACAACCAAGGCTCTGTCTGATTATCAGATTCAAGGACAACCTCCGCCTCCCAAAGAAGCAAGCCACCACCGCTGTTGGATAAAAATAATGGATGCGAAGTCTCCTCCTCGAATAGGACTATTCGACGTATTTTGTCTGAGGAAATCGGGATCTCATTGTCGCTGATAGCCACATCCTCAGGCCCATTAGGGAAATTCCCAAGTGGTGGGACATCGACATCTCCACGAACCGTTGTCAGAAGCTTCGGCCTGAGTGTGGCCGGTTGAGTGACATGAATCCAATAACCACGGTTGGGGTCAAAGGTTCTGAATTCCTCAATATTGTTACGTGGATCAATATCTTCAGTCGTTCCGAATTGTGACCTCTCGTAACCAGGCACCCCGGGAGCATCAGACTGCCACTGGAGCAGAAGGTCATAGTCAAGACCTTGAAGACTAAGTAGCGAAACCAGTAATAGACTCTCATTGAAGTTTTCAGACCCCGGTCCAGCCACCGGAATACTGATTAAATTCCACCCCGAATTTAGTTCAACTGGTGGTGAAAAGGTCGGTTTAGTTCCCTCTATCCTCAAAATTCCTGCGTTATTCATTTGCACCCAATAAGCATCTCCCATATTTACTTCTTCTATTCCTACCCCGTCGAATGAATTGTCAAATCCTGCACCAACCCCCGATAATTCGCTGGCAAAGGATGACCATGTTTTGGAGACATTATCAAATTTCCACGCTGAAATAAGGCCCGGAACTTCACTAAAAAAACTCTCCGGAGAAGGATCGTCCGGGGTTACTTGTACGGCAATCAAGTTCCACCCCTTCTCCAGTTGGATAGTTTGAGTAGCGGCATTTGACTCAAGAGCCAATGCAATCGCGATCGTAAAGAACAGAATTAATTTCATAACAGTCGTCGTACTTCTAATTTAAAGAGGCATTAACAGGATATCTTAACTTTTGTTATATCTATTAAAGCAAGCTCAAGGCTTTCCAATGAAAATTAACTCGCAATTCAGCAAAAAATTTTAATCACTGAATACTAAACGCCTCAAGTTTCAGAATATATCCGAAAGGAGTCCAAAATTGCTGTTTCTCAGAATATTGTTGATACAGAGAAAATTGACACTCCTTTATAACAATTCGCCACCAAGACAGGGTCAAATAAAAAACATTATGTACGCATTAATTAATTTTTATGATAACCAAATTATTAATTGGAACAGGGCCATATTCATTGTTGGGAGGATTTAATGGATTTGATGAACTGTCTCCTGGATAGGTTCCTGAAGCAGCAGCACTTCCAATCGCATAATGCCAGACTTCATAGCTATACCTACGGCTCTCGGCACCCGGGACAGATAAAATTCCCTTGAGAGATATATACTCATTATCACCACTTGGCCCTCTGGAGTATGAACTCATTGATGAGATCAATGGGTTTGTTGTACCAACTTCGACTATTCTAGTGACAGCCCATTGAGACAAGTAATTGTTGGATGTACCTTCAATATAGTATGAACCTGGTTCCAGCTCAAAATATTGATAATTTCCGTCCTGGCCCAAGGTAATTTTACAAAACTCGCTTGCGCCTTCCACATTTGAACCAGTTAATTTATTGAAAGGGATCTTATTCCAAACAGCTGCTTTAGGCTGAAATGGGTTGTTAGGCGACCTTTCAACAGTCTGCTCAAGCAGAGCTATGTCAAAAACGGTCTGTGTAAATGCTGACGACGGCAGCTTGGAAACAGGAATCATGGGTAGCTTGCTATCTGGTATCTGAGGCAAATTAATTGTAGATATAAATTTTCCCGGGTCTAATCTATTCGGATCCAATGAACCCGCTTCAATGAAATCCCCGTCAATACCCCCATTCGAGAATTTTATTTTATCAAGTGTTATTGAAGACTCCTCAATTGAACTTGCTTTTAATATAGTTCCATTAAATACATCCCCCCAGCTGCGCAATACGTCGCCATCCGATAATTGTGCAGCTCCATTTGAAAAAACTGCAGGAATGATGACCTGTCTGGGGAGAAGTGGTGGATCGGCGGGAGTTATTGTCTGCGACCCGTCTGCATCAACGGTTATTTCCAGGTATTGCGGGTTGTTGAATTTGACATTCAGCAGGCTGACTTTGGTCCCAAGAATAGTATTAACAAGCCCGCTATTCACTGAAAGCTTGTGCACCTCACCCGCCCAGGTATTGCTTCCTCCAATGGGTGAGTCGTAGAGCTTGAACTGAACCAGCTTGGCACCATCCTCGACAGGTTGGCCATCTGGTTTTTGAAGATAGCCTTGAAATGGAAGGAGAGGATTGGCAGCCGATGCGTGAGATGTAATCATGACTGCCACATAAATTATCACAATCAACTTATGACACATGGAAATATTTACGGGAATAATTGAGGAATTTTTATAGTGCTTCATATTATGTAATTATTTCATTGTTTGATATTGAAATCACCTGTGCTCTGTTTTCCGGAATTGTATGGTTTGGCTATGATGCGGTAAAAGATGTGATCCGAGAGCCCATCGAGATTATCCGAAAAATGAAATTCCCTGGTGCTTGGATTAGCAATATCCCCATTGAAATGAGAGAGATCCTCCCAGTCTCCGCCGGAAACATCAAAGGACCTTTGCAAGGTATATGAGACCGCTGAATTTCCAGACCATACCAAGCTCATCTTATTGTTTTTAAGCGGGCGGAAGTCGATATTAGGAGCTTTATTACCCAGAGGAAGCAATTCAATATCCTGCACTTCAATTAATTCTCCCGAGGACGCAGAGAAATTTTCATTACAAATATGGTAATACTCTTTCCCTTCAACAATAAGGGAATAGACTTCTTCGTTGCCGGAATTTTGCATCGTACTTGAGAAGTGCATTTTTCCATTATTCTCAACTAATTTGCCCAATCCACGCAATTCACCATTGACCACAATTCCCACCCGGCAGTCGTTATTCACATCATAAGGAGAGTTGGACAGTGACCCAGTTATTATTGCAGGGTTTACAGGGTAGCTTACCACATCCTCTTCTATTGAAGTGAATTGAGCCTGGATTGTAGTTTGCGATACTTGACCAGGATCACCAAATTTCAAATCAATAGTTTCCTTGGAGAAGATGTAATAACCAAGGCCAGGTTCGAATCTATGTAAAGTGTTTAAAAATCCATCACCGACAACATGCACCTTGGATCCTTGAATGATTTTTGTTATGCTTTTTTCGTTGCCTGCGATAGCCTCGACAATACTGATGGCTTGCCTGGCTGGGTATCCGATAAGATGCCATTTGTTTCCGTCTAAACTGAGATTATAACCGAGGACAAATGGACCGCTGAACTCGATCGAAAAATTATTATTGGCCCTCAGCCAGTATCCCTCACCCAGCCTCAACTCATGTAATGAGTTAAGAAAATCCGGGGCCGTTCTGGTGAACAATTTATTTCCATTGGTAATGGCGTCGACAAATTCAATTTTATCCCCAAAAACCTCTTTTAGTTTCGTGCCTCCGAGATCCAGATTAATGGAGAAAAGATTCCAACCTTCGACAAATTCAAGGTTTAAAGAATCAGTTTTGTCAGAATCGAGAAATTCGTCCCAATTACTCTCTCCATCATTGTCGTGATCCCCGAATAATCCGCCGGTAATCCCCAGCTGCTTGGCCCACTGTTCGTATTGGGCGTTATAATCCTGCTCTTCACCTATAGCAATGTCCACCCTTTCATATCCGCCACGCTTCAAGACACTTACCTCAAAATTGTCCTTGTTCTCAGTTGAGGTATTTATGATACGTAAAGGTCTGCCACCGGATGGTGACAACTTCCTGGTATAATTAATGGGATTTTGTGACAACTTAAAGCCATAAGAACCATCACCGGTCTGGTTCGAACCACCTATGCTGCTGAAGAATGGGATGTTCACCGTATAATAAATCCTGCCATTTATTTTTAGTATTTGATCAGCTTTGAAAGGGTAGGAAACTTGCGGCTGGCCTGAATTACTGATTGAATAGATCAAATTGATATCGTTTGGATTTAGTGGTTCCTCCCCACTTCCAGAAATAATTCTCCCATACATAAAATAACCCGGCTCAGGAATCCTGTTGGGTGAATTCAGATTTTGAGCATGCAGGGAAATAACTGACACGAACAGGAAGCAAACCAGGAATATCCAAATATTGTATGGTTTCATAGGGATTGCATAGTTGATTTTCATAAATTTATTTCAATTATTTTTTACTTTCGGATTAGTCCCTCGAATCCGTTCCACCTCATTGCTCAGTTCATCATCATCCGGATCGGAGGCCGGCAAGGAATCCGGGCTGATAAGAGGGATGAAATGGGCAACCCAGTCGTCATACAATAAAGTGAGGCCACTGATCACTTTGACTACTCGTTGCAGGGAGCTGGATTTGTTTCCTGACGAATCCACGGCATTGTAGGTAATCGAATATTCTCCTGCGATATTGACATCGACATTACCTTCCCATGTCACAGGCAGGGATCCCTCAAATGAATCCACTGCGTCAACGTCCTTCCGATAGTCAAATTCCGCTCCGGCAATTACCTGAACCTCACTTCCTCCGTTCAAAGTGATGACCGGAGGCTTGGTATCCTTTACTCTAACGATTCTGTTTACTGGAACCGCTGGATTGCCAGCTTTGTCGATGGCTGTATAGGTCAGTGTATAATCACCTATACTTGATGAATCGACGGTGCCGGATACCTGGAATGTGAGTCCGGTATCCACGTCGTCCTGAACAGAGGCACCGGGATCATTCCAGGGTGTGCCAGCCTCGTGATTCATATCGGCGGCCCCACTTATAAATATTTCCGGTGGGCTGGTATCCGGGTTCGAACCTCCCAGACCCAGCACTGCCAATAGTGCAGGGTCACTGAGGGGTTGGGTGAAATTGAGATTCGTCGGATTCTCAAATTCCGTCCCCAGAGGTAGTGATGCATTTAAAGCATATTCGTAGATCCGCTGCGTTACCGGATCCCACAAAAGAATCTTTGTCAGTGTTTCAACTTTGTCAGGATCCCTGGTTATTGTGGCCACTGCATAAATCTTCCCATCATTTAACTTGATCGGACTTTCTTCAGGCGTCTCTCCTGGGCGCTCCACAACAATCAGACGCAATTCCGTTTCCACATAAAATCCCAAAGCTATTCCTTTGGTCAATTCCTGACCATTCAGCGTAATTTGCCTCCGGAATATGCTGCCCCGGTCAGGTTTAGTCCTCTCATCACTGTCTCTGAAAGGGTTTTGTTCCACCTGGATTGTTTGTCCTTGAACAGACATAACAACTGCGGTGATTGAGAGGAGAATGAATACTGTAAAAAATCTTTTCATATTGAAATCATCTAGTGCAGCGTATGATTTTTTAATTTTGATAATTCAGGACAAGCCTCAGTCCATGTGGGCCAGAGGATATTGTGGGCTTTGCATAACTTCGAAAAGCCGAGCGACAGTATTTACCTGGTAGGCTCCAACTGCCCCCACGCATGATCCTGGTATTCCCACTGGAAGGCCCAGTCGGATCGGTGATCGCGGCGGTCTGATAATCTCCATACCAGTCTGAGCACCATTCCCAAGCATTGCCATGCATGTCATAGAGGCCGAGACGGTTGGGCTGGAGACTTCGGACGGGAAGCAACTGCCCGCGAAACTGGCCTTCAGTCTGAGAATCTGACGCGACCCTTGCATCAAAGTTAGCCTGTTCATGGTTGAGGCTCTGTCCAGAGGAGAATGGTATGGACTCTGGAGCTCCTGCCCCACCCCGTGCTGCGAATTCCCATTGAGCCTCCGATGGCAGGTCAAAGGTGAACCCGGTGGAGGAATTCAGGTAGGTGATCAGGTTCTGGTTAAGCTTTTGACAAACCCCCGAGGCGTCAGTCCATGAGAGATTGACAACCGGGAGTTGAGCATCCTCCATAAGCGTGGAGACTGGTGTTCCGGCTATAAGCTGATGCTGGCTTTCCGTCAACTCCGTCTCCGCGATCCAGTATCCTTTAGTCAGTGTCACCTCATGAAGGTTTTCATTGCTGAAACGTCCGGTTTCATTCGCGGGGGATCCCATCTGGAAGGTTCCAGGCGCCACCCAAACCATTCGCAAATTGAGAGATTCAATGACGAATGGCTGGCCGGGAACAGGTGGCTGCGGACCGCCCTGGACTCTTTCGACAGTCAGGAAGGACTGAGCCGAATTTCCAGCCAGGTCAGTGGCTTCAATTGTAAACGTATTGGGTCCTAGATTCAGACTGGCGGCAAACTGCCAGCTCACCGATCCGGATCCGTTGGCCTTGGCGCCCTCTATGGTAGTTCCATTGACCGTGACACTGGAAATGCCGTTATTCCCCCTTCCGGCGTCCATAGCTGTTCCGGTGATCAGCACACCGGAGTCAGTCACCGATGTGGCATTTGAGGGTGATGTGACAATCAACTTTGGTGCAGTATTATCCAACGGCTGGTATTGCACTGTCATTTGCGTGACTGTTTCATTGCCGGCGCCGTCAATGGCTCTGACTTCAACGGGATTGATGCCGGTGCTCAAGGTGATGGAGACCTGCCAGGAAAGGATCCCGCCCCCGCTGATCTGGCTTTCGGGCACCTCCTCGCCATTAACGATCACTCTTGTAATACCGCTTGCGCCTCTTTGATCGTCAGTGGCTGTGCCGGTCACAAGGAGGTTTGGACTATTCACGGTGGAGTTCGGCGTCGGAGAACTGATAACAAGGGATGGATTCTGGACATCCTGGGGTTGGTAAAAAACCGTCAGGCTTCTGGCAGACTGATTGCCCAGCGAGTCCCGTGCCTCAATATTAATCCTATTCTCCCCTGCAACCAGATTGACACTGCTCTGCCATGAAGCGATGCCCTCCCCTGTGGCTGTTGCTTCAGGCACAGATTGACCATTGACAGTCATTTGCTGGACACCGTTTCCCCCACGGTCGGCATCGGACACCGCTCCGATGACAGTCAGAGTGGGGCCTGAAACCAGAGACTCATCCTCAGGCGATGTGATGGAGATAAGCGGACCTTCAGTGTCAGGATTGGCTGAAGAAATCAGCTCTGCAAGGAAGAAAGCCGAAAGATCCGAGGAGTCCAGGTCGAGTTGAGTAATATCCAGTTGAAACTGATGTCCCCCAGCCAGAGGTGCCTGCAAAGACAGAACAGGCTGGGGATCGGTGACCAGTAAGCGCAGGCTGTCTGCATACCACAGTTGGGCTTTCCCAGTGGAAAATCCGCTATCCAACTGGAATCGTATGCCATTCTCGCCATATGAGATAATCTTCAATGGGATAAATTCCGATCCTGAAACCAGACCTGTGTCCCTCACAGAGATTGTGTAAACAGCCGAAGTTGAATTCAGGTGTCCATCATTTGCGATGAAGCGGAACTGGTCGGTTCCTGTATAATCCCGGTCCGGGATGTAGCGGAATGAATCAGCGTCCACCCGGACCAAGCTGCCATTGGTTGGTTGAACGATGACTTCAAAATTCAGGCTGTCTCCATCGGGATCCGACCCCCTGACGTCAATAAGAACACTGGTGTTTTTCTCAACATTAAGATTGCCCTGGGTGGCGATAGGTGCTGAATTCGACCGGGGGGCCTCAACAACAACTTCGAGGGACTTTGTCTGCCATTTTCCAGAGGCAGGGTGATAAGCCCAGACGGTTAAATAAGCAGGGCCGGTGGGTAGTAAATCAGTTATAACTGAGCCTGAAGTCTGGTTATCAAGTTGAAACACGTCTTTGCGCCCCGGCGCAGTGCCAAGGTAGAAACTGTATTTGGTGAATGGTCCGGATATATCCCAAGTAATGCTGTTTCCGGACACTATTGTGTTCTGTTCTGAGATGCCGGAAATTGACAACGCAGGAAGAACAGTCGGCTTCCCTTGGAAAACAATGACTGGCCGCCTGGCAATAGGACCACGCACACCGGACAATACTGGCTGAAAATACAGGGTATGTGATCCTGGAGACAATAGGGATCCATCAAAACAAAATCCGCCGGAAGGATCCGGGCCCAGGGCGGGAGTCCCATCGGATGGAGAAGCCATAGCATTGGTATTCCATGAATAAAGGATATCCACATCCTCTTTACCGAGGTCCAGAAAATCAGGTTCCACATAAACAATTTTTTTGGTAATAAGCCCTTCCACGCCAAGGTCATTGACAACACGATAATAGAGAACATGGGAACCGGGAGATAAACTACTGGTTTCCAGTGGAACAGAAGTCTTGGTGGAAATTGTAAACTCAAAGTCGTAAATATTATTTGCTAGGGTATTTTTATCCCAACACCCCTGGAGCTTGGCGGCCCCGGCCTCCTGTCCATAAGAAATCAATATCAACAGAATGAACAAAGAAAATTTAATGATAGGACGTGTCATGGTAGTTGGAAGGACGGGCTTGAGATTTTATGAGAAGGTTAGTTCAAATTCATTCTGCCAGTTCGACTTCGATTTCAAGCACAAGGTTATTTCCTTGCACCACAGTGGACTCACCTGTCGTGCGCAGGATCACTGGCACATTCGGCAGACCGGAAAGTCGGTATGGCGAAGACCCACCAAATATCCCGGGTTGTTTGCCGCCGAATACAGGATCACTGAAACCTTCCCAATTGGTCAGAGCGAAATCGCTGTCAATATTTAATGAGGCACCACCTACGAACCAGGCGGTATTCGGCTCAGTAAAGTCAGGAAGCTCCAAATTTGATTCACCCGGAAGATTGATATTTGATAGACATCGTGAAAAGTTTGTATCAACAAAAGAATTATCACCCAAGTTAAAATCTGTTATGATACAAAGGTCCAGAAAACTGGATATTATACTTACTCGGGCATTTGTATCAGGTCTAGAGTGAAAAACTGAATTTACAATAGTCGAGTTAGAAATTGTTAACGAATAATGAGCTGTGAATGAAGTGTTGGCAATGAGCCAATTATTGCAGTTTCTCATAGAAATCTCAGCACCTGCAGCGAAGTAGCACTTCCTGATCACCCAATTATTGCATTGGTTTTCCAGATCTGTAATTGGATTTATGTGAAGACCAGTTATAAATTTGCATGATGTGAAGGACACATTATGTACTCCCCCAAGGCCTGCGATTTGCATTTCAGCCCTTCCATTAATAACGATACCTTGAATATCTGAGCCGGATGAACTTGTGTTTGCATTATAGTCAAATGACAATCGTTCGATAACCACACTTCTGAGGCCAGTATTTTTTTCGGGATAATTGAGAGCCAAATCATAACCAGGACCGATAACTTTAAGAGCTTTTGACAATATCAACGGACCATAGCTAATTGAAGACCCCATAAATATGAGAGTATCACCAGTAGCGGCAGCATCATGGGCCTCCTGAGCATTCCTGTAAATGGTGGATCCTTCAGGGGCGACATGAGAAATATCATTGTCGACGATGAGTGTGGCGGCATTTCCACCAACATTAAAAGCACCCACAATTAGAAGGCTCAAGGAAAAAATTAATTTTGCGTTCATAGGGTAGTATTAGGTATTTATTGAAACTTTTATAATCTGACAAAGTGATAGATAAATATTGAGATTCTATGACAATTCATCTGAGTGAGTTTGCAATTCACTTAATATATGGTCCGGGTATACTGAAGAGGCGCATTCAAGATTGTGCTGATTTCTGAAAAGGCAAAGCACTTTTTTGGTGATCAAGCCAAAATGACCTTGGAATGCATGTCCTGGGGAAAGTGGCCACCGGTATCGGGACTGGACAATATCCCGAACAAATAGCTGGGACTTTTGAACTCTTGAGTAAATGAATTCCTGAGCCCATGCTCAAGGAAGGACTTAAGAATATCCGTGAGAGATACCTTCCTTTTCAAAGCCATCATGAGGGTGTATAGCGCCTTATCCACGTTGATTAGTAACTGAATTTTCTACCTAGACCATACTCGCGTTAAAGTGACATCCCCCATTTGGGTGATGAAATATACTTTTTTTAAATTTTCAAAAGATCAAAGCCATCATGATAATTCTCAGATTCGTGATGGAGTGCGAGCAGGGATCAAAATTAATCAGAACCTTAGTCTGCTGACTTCAATCGACTGGAGAGGAGAATCTTACATTTGAGTCGACGGTCGATTTTTCATCCTCGACGATGACAGCAACCTTACCATTGTTCAGATCTTTTACTATTTCGGGAATAGGACTCTTCAAGTATGGGCCATTGACATTGCTTGAAAATCCCACTGTTTTCTCCGAGTCGTCGTAACGCTCAAACTCAACCCTGAGCTTCTTGGGAGCTGAGGGATTCTCATTGACTGGAACCAACTTTGCTTCCAGTGTTCCAACAATTCCATGATCGAACCCGGTTCTCAAATTCCTCAGGGATTTAAGGTCTATAATCTGTTCATTAAAAAAACTAAGAGAATAATCGACATCTGGTGCTCCAGCTATATCAATATTAAATGACACTGGTGTCGTGCCGGTTCCTCCTGTCCAACGTCCAATACTCGTTGCAATGGATTCAGATATGGAGCCGTCCTTCATTCTGTATTTTCTTTTAGCAGTTACGGTAATATCCCATATCCACCCCCCAAGGGGACTTTTTACCGGGTATCCATAAGGGGATGTTGCTGTCATTAATAAATAGTCTGGAGCATCTTTGCCGATCTGGAATGAAACAATTTGATTCGCAAATCTGTTGCTGTAGTCCACGACCCTGTATGGAATACGTTTGATATTTTGACTGTTAAACTGACTGGGACTAAGTTTGGAAAAAGCTTCATGAAAAGAGAGATACATCCCGTTTCCACGACCTGGATTCTCGGTTTCGATAATCACTTCATAAGAAATTTCCAGAAGTTGACCTTCATCAAAGGGTTGGGCAGAAACGGAAATTGTAAAAAGAACCGCAATAACACTCAGCGCCAGATTTTTCATAATAAAATGTATGTTGTAGGATTTGGCCCGACCCACCACGTCCGGGACAGGCATCGGTGTCTCCGTGAGAGATTTGCCATGTTCCCGGGCCAGGACGGAGGTGGGGCGTGCTATGTCCATGTTGAATTCCTATGTTCGAATTTTGGACATGAAAACATACTCACGATACTTTGACATCCCCCATTCGGGGGATGAAATGAAACTTTACCTCTTATTTAGTGAATCGGGGCGATCCATGAAACGGATTCATCTGTGGCAGGGACGAAAGAAATCCAGCTCACTGCAGTCCAGTTCAGACTTGACAGCAGGGCACTATAAAAATTTAGCAAACTCAAGGGCTGCGAGCGCCCGGAACGGCGTGTCTTGCAGGGCGGCAAATAATCATACCCGCATCTCAATGGCTGCTGTTCATGACATTATACTGCCCGCCATCAATATTTCGGAATCCAGTCACTTATTTATCATAAAAGGATATGCCCTCGGATTTTCGGAAATAGCAAACTCTATCCACAGTTTTCCTTTTGAAACTCCATGAAAATGTGGAGCGCTCGGTTACGGGGCAAGGGCTTGAATTATTTAATGCATCCCGGGCAGATGCTGGCACGCAATAGCAACATCTGGCACCCCTGCCGGGGTGCAGGTATTTTAGTATTCAACTGACCGGTGGTGTCGCTCGGCTCAACCACCGGCTATAAATATTGAATGCCTCCGGCATTCTTCAGGGAGCAATGTATCGATGATGCGCTTTTCTGAATTCTTGATGAAGGGCAGTATATTTATCTGTGTGTCGTATAAAATTAAAAAGCCCGACTCAAAATATGAGCCGGGCTGAATTTATTTATGTAGATTTATATTTTGAGATTACTCGACGACGCGGAAGAAGAGAGCGCCTTCTTCGATGGCCGCTGTATATGAACCGTCGGCTCCGGCAACATCTGTCCAGGGTCCGTCGACACCTGGAGAGGACTGGAGTTTTCCAGTGAAGCTGAGAACCAGCTGACCATTCTCAACCTGTACGGATGTGAAGGATAAGCCTCCTCCTACAGGTAGTGCCAGGAGTTCAACTTCAGATACCTGCATCAGCCCACTTCCGACCAGAGTCGGGAAGGTCAGACGGTAGGTCGTGTAGGCGGCTTCATTGGCAATGACTATATACCGAGTCTGGAAGTTGTCACTGAATGATGGCACTGCTCCTGAGGCGATTTCCACGAATGTGGATCCGTCATTTGATCCTTCCAGCAGGTAGGATGTCGGATTGCGATCGGAGAATGAAGCTGAGTCATTACCGGAAGTGATCGATAGTCCCATAACGACTGAGCTGCCAGCTGCCGGAGTGACAATGAATCCGGATCCGACACCATCGCGGTTCAGATATTTGGTTGCTGTTTCGTTGTCGATGACTTTATCCACTTCTTCACCGGCCGGGCTGTGTGTGCCGTCCTCGCGGGTATTGACGGTCACGATTTCATCGCCAGGAGCAGTGATGTCAACCAGTCCCATGGAATCAATCTCGTTGATGACAGATGGCAGCAGAACGCTGTCAATCAGGTGGACAACTCCATTGGAGGCCTGGATGTCAACCTGCACAATCGTGGCGTCCCCGATTTTGAGATTTCCGGAAGGGTCCTGTGTGACCTGGAATGTTTGTCCGCGGACTGTTGTGATATCCTGCCCAAGAACAATGTCTTGAGACATGACTTTTCCGGCGACAACATGGAATGTCAGGATGTTGCCGAGTGAGAGATTATTTCCGAGAATCCCGTCCAGGACAGCATCATCAATGGCGTCGAAGGCCGAGTTGACCGGAGCGAAAACCGTGAACTGATCTTCGCCGTTCAGAACTCCAGCCAGACCGGCAAGGTTCAGAGCCGTGCGCAGCGTGCTCAGGTCCTCAGTCTCGAGAACGAGATCAAATATAGTTTTTTCCTCAGGTTCTACTGGTCCGCCGAATGAACCATTCCAGTCTGAGGTGGATACTTCCAGCGACAGAGAGATAAGTCGGGTCACGCCGGTCTGGTCATTGACGACTGAGTAGAACTTTCTGCTGAACGGATCGAACTGCACATTGTTGTGATTCGGATCATTGCTGATGCCTGCTTCTGTGCGGCTGAATCCGTGGAAACCGAAAAATGTCTCCGAACGACCTGGAAGAATCTGACCATCCTCATCGAGAATAGTGAAGGCCATCCCGACAACTCCGGGATAACGGTTTCCGCCATTGGCATTGTGGGCAAGAAGCATGTAGCAGCGGTTGGTATCAATCCCAATCTGCGGATGACGGTGATTGAATGGATCGCCACCGGTTGATTCCAGGTATGGAACCTGAGCGGATGTTTCCGTGAAGGACAGGTCGTCATTCATCATGAGATAGACAAGATCCCCGCCAGCGGCTCCATTGGCGTAGTCAAACGCCACAATGAACTCACCGTTGAATGGATTCTCGACTGCAGATGGGTGACCCTGGCTTGTTGCCTCCACACGGGTGTTGCTGACGATTTGCTGGGCTCCAGTGACCAGATCGCCATTGGCGTCGGGCATAGTCTGAACAGCTGTCAGTGATATGCGGTTTGGTTCCCCATCCACAGGATCAATGTTGGTGTTGAAGATGAACATATCGGCCAGCGGAGCATAGCTCACATCCGGATCGTCTTCGTCTCTGTCCTGGGCAATGGTATCCAGGCGGTTGACCACCTTGGAAAGGAGGTTGGCTTCCTGATCATAGATGGCGCCGGAAACGCCTTCTCCAAAGCCTTCCTGCTGATATTCGGCAACTATCATGAAGTTACCGTTTTTCGAGCTGACGGCGAGACCGACGTCCTGGTACTGGTGATCGGCAGCGTCGTTGTCGTGATTGACGACTTTTGCCACATTCTCTCCACCGGCATCGACTCCTGCGGCACTGTTGACCAGAGCAATAACAGGAATATTGAGTCCGTTGGCGCTGATACCGCGGGCTTCAGCAACAACCACATACTGATCGGTAACCGGGTTGTACTTGACCTCATTTTTCTGAATTTCGCCCTTGGGGTTTCCGAGGATTATGAATGGTTCACCAATTCTGGCACCGGTAATTGAATTGACGCGATATCCAATGAGGACACCAATATTTTCCTCGCCCGAAATCGGATCAAACAGGAAACCAAAGGCATTTGCGATATCTATGTTATTGTATCCATTGAAGACCGTCGTCACGAGGATCTCAGGGGCCTTTGTATTGATGGCCAGTCCAGCATAGCTGTTGGGAATCACAGATGAAATGTCTGAAGGATCCAGAAGATAGGTATCACCAAATGGAACACCCTGAATAAGGCGGGGTGCCTCCATAGGTGCAGGGCTCATTGGCGATTCGAAGTCGACCCAGGCAAAGTAGAAGTCGCTGTCAGCAGCAACAACACCATCAATGGTCAATTCATTGGCATTTATGACAAAGGAGCCAGCTGCATCAGCATACTCGTATGAGAAGAAGGCTGGAGTGGCAATAGTGAAGAATCCGGCTTCCATTGAACCGGCGTTGCTCAGAATCAACACGCCATCATCGCCGGTTTTGCCGGGAATTGTCAGGTTGTATATACCTTCACCGCCTTTTGCAATAGTGAATTCCCCGGCGCTTTCAAAAGCCGTTGCATCTTCACCATTGATATACCCACCGACCAGGTCAGTGGTATTCCAAGGGAGATACAGGAATGAGAACCCGGACTGATCTCTTGGAGCCAGTGAATTATCATCTGAGAAAGTGCGGTCATCACGGATGGTCACATGCCATGCATCGCCCACTGGTGTGGCACCGGCAATCTTGGTGTTTGAGGAACTATGGGTAGGTGCCACAAAGAGCATCCCGTCAAGATCCGCATTTTCCACTCCAGGCAGAGCCAGTCTGGCCAGTCCATCATTGATTTCAAAATCATCATTGTAATCAATCCATGTGATGGATGATGGATCCACCCCGTAGCCTATCGATCCACCATTCTCGGCATTATAGAACTGAACGGGGGCTTCAAGAACAAATGGATCACCAATGAAGTCACCAGTGATCTGACCGCCGGTCCAGCCTTCAGAATAGGGGAACCACGAAAGGGCAATATCAAAGACACCTTCGTCCGGTGCTCCAATAAGTCCAAGCAGTGTGTCGCTGGCAAAATTGCCATTGCCGAATACTCCATCAATCGGGCTGTATCCGAATCCTGATCGGAACTGGTGCGAGAAATAGGCGACTCCGTACTGGGTTCCGACAGGTTCGCCATTTCCATCAACATCCTCATTATCGAATCCGTTGGCGCGGGTTGTGGCAAAGCCAACTCCCTGACGGTTATCCACGGTCCAGGCGAAGGTTGTTCCATCAAGTGGCTCTCCCCCACCGGGTCTGTGTTCTTTGAATTCATCTGGAGCTGTGATCCCGGGCTGTGCCGCTCCGATATTGAAAGCAATGTCGCCTTCATTGTGACGGGCATCAGTCCAATCGATGGGGCCCATGGATGGAAACTTGACTTTCATGTCGTTGGATCCGTCGCCACCAAGAGTGGTTCCCGGTGCCAGGCTGATATCAACATTGGCTGCTGTCAGGCGGTATGGATAAACACCGGGAGCCTGATACGGCACGCCTGCATCAGTAAGTCCTTCAGGAACGACTGGCATCATTCCATATATGACTTCTTTTTCTGTTTCTCCTGGTCCACCGGTACCGGGCCCCGAGGTGCGGCGCCCAGGTTTGATCGAAACATTGTCCAGGCCGGCCCATCCCCAGCCACCACTATGGTAGTCAATAAAATCGAGTGTGTATTTCTCACTGTCTTTGACAAGACCTGAGAGAGTTTCCTCTCCGAGAGTGATAGTTTCCCAGAACTGTCCACCATTGTCGCTGCGCGTATTGAAGGTGAGGTAATCACCGGTGCTTACTTCACGGAGAGCCACGCCGATGTGGCCGCTGCCAGAAGAAGTCGCAGGCAGTCCATTGGCGTTGACTTCGTCAAGGTCCAATCCTGGTTTGGAACCGCCTATCAAAGCAAATGAGATCTGGCCATTGGGATAGATTGTGAATTCAGGTGAGCGCACAATCAGCGTTTCGTGTGCGTTGTCGCGTGTGTTTGTTCCGTCCTCAGCTTCGAATGGGACAGGCCCGACAAAGGAAGGGGAACTGAGTGGAAGTGGTGGAACTGAGTTGCCGACAGCCGGATCACCTTCGCTGATGACACCGAGTTGTGTCGGTCCACCTTCGGTTGCTGAGCTCCCAACAACTGTCCAGCCCTGAAGTGTCTGGTCATCAAAGTTGTAATTCCTGACTGGAGTGCCTTCCTGAATGACAACACTGTCGAGGCCGGCCCAACCCCAGCCGCCGCTATGGTAATCGATGAAATCCAATGTGTAGAATTCCTCTTCTCTGACGATGTCGCCGAGAACCTCTTCATCCAGAGTGATGGTTTCCCAGAATTGTCCGCCATTATCTGTGCGCGTATTGAATGTCAGGTAATTCCCGGAGCTGACTTCGCGGAGAGCCACTCCAATTGATCCACTGCCGGAGGACTCGGCAGGCAGACCTTCCGCATTGATCGTATCAATATCAAACCCGGGTTTTGAACCCCCGATGAGCGAAAAGGAAATTTGTCCATTCGGGTAAATACGGAATTCCGGAGAACGGATCAGCAGAGTTTGATGACCGCGGTCACGTGTATTATCGCCACTCTCGGCTTCAAATGGAACAGGACCGATGAACGATGTTCCACTCAGTGGAAGTGGGGGAACCGAATCACCCACGGGAGCATCCTCAGTGGATATAAGCCCAAGCTGTGTGGGACCATTCTCAGTGGTGGACTGCATCTCAGCAACCCATCCATCAAGATCACCATTATCAAAATTGTAGACAGTTGTAAATCCCAGGTCTGAGTCATCAGCCAAAGTGACAGTCAATGTTGGACCGGCTTCACCGTCGGTATAATCAATCCCAATCATGTAATTGTCGTATGCGAAGTCGCCATAGATAGCGAGGGTGATCAACCCATCTCCGTTGGCCAGCTCTTCATTGAGCGCATCGACAAACTGTTGATCAGTGAAAGGATCAAAGGACTCGAACGCACGGGTCGAACCTACAGTGGCCCGTCCTGGTGCATCCAAATTGTCCATCTTGGCCTTACCACTCCATAGGAGCACGTCTGGATTGAATCCGACTATGTCATTTCCATCACCATCCTGATTTATGGCAGCGCCGTAATTCTCAACAGCTGAATTGAAACTCAGCGAGGATGATTCCCAGTCTGATTCAACATCAAGTAATCCAATAGTGTTGAAGTCATCACTGAAATTCGGTTCAGCATCAAATACATTTATTCTGGCCTCAGCAACTCTCGAACCACTGGGGAGCCCGGAGAGGTCAAAGGATATGTATGAGAGTTGGAAGTTTGTTCCCGGCAATGTCTGCTCAGGGAATGGCAGTAATCCTGTGTCATCAGGTGCAAATATTTCCACGATGGCACTTTTATATGCCTCTGTAGCTATCTGCAATTGGGCCGTCGCCATATTTGACGACGCTATTGCAGCTGTCAGTATGGTCCAAAGGTATAGTTTGTATTTCATATTCAGGTATCGATTTCAGTTTCCGGGATACCAAACAGCAGTTGGTTGCGCCGCAAAGGAATCCCGTCATCTGTTTCTTTGCTATCCTCCGGGAAAAAATTCCCCGGGGATACGCATTGATACCTGTCACAGAAATCCCAAAACCCTGCAATAGCAGGCTGTTGCGGATACTCAAGTTTCACACGAACCCAATTTTCCACACAGAAAATTCACATGAAAGATACTTGAAAATGTGAAATCCTGACTCCGGAAAGTAAAACACCAGCCCCAAGCCTGGAAACCATCAGGAAATCGCACCACATCTGACTGCACTCAAAATGGATTACATATATTTTTGGGGTATTACTGGCTTGACTCTGAATCTTCCGGCCACATACAGAAATACAATAAGCGATTGAATAAAATATGTCTTATGAAGACACTTATCTACATCAATGATCTCTCCTGTGTGTATAATGCGCATACATCCACCACCAGTTCATCCTCCACCAATACGGTGAAGAATCCAGATGACCACAATTACCAGCAGACTGAATATAAAGAATTAAAGTATACAACCCAATGACGAACCGACTCCGGCGATTCCCTGGAAAACACCGTTGACCAGCCTGTCTTTCAGTGCCCCTTCCCTATCTACAAGTATCGAGAATATAAAACCCAAAATAAAAGCGGACAAAGTCAGAATGGCAACTTTCTGAAAAACGGTATCCCAAAGTCCTGCAAATAAATATGTCATGCTGATCCGGCGGTATGACTCCGCTCTGTTCTGTTCTGTCCTGTCAATTCCGCTCAGACTGATTCCGATGTCCCTTGGAGGCAATGGCATTAATTCAACCCCTGCCTGGAGTCAACGCCCGTGGTTTTTCTTTCAGGTCCGGTTTTATCACAGCCCAAGAGGAATATTAATACGAGGCTGCCGCACAAAAAAAGACGGGCCACTGAGGCCCGCCTTGAGATACATTAATTATTTCTGATGTAGTAATTATCTGGTGAGGATACGGAAGAACCGGGCATCCGATTCAGTATCCAGAATCGTGATGCTTACCATCTGATTGCCATTGTCAGAGGCGACTGATTCGACAGAATAATCGACACCTTCAACAAGGGTATTCCAGGACTTTCCAAGATCGGAGGTGGACTGGTAGACCCACTCGACATCCGCAGATGAATTGCGACTGTGAGAGATCGTGATCTGGCTGCCGGATACATTCAGTGAAACACCTGCGCTGTCGGCAATCGACGGATTGGTACCATATACATACTCCTCGTAATTTGAGCGGCCGTCGTTATCAGAATCAACCTGTGCATTGATCGGAACAGCGGGGCCGAAGTTTCTTGTAGTCCAGCTGGAATCGTCGCTGAAGGATGCCCCGGCAGTTGCAAATGGCACTCCCGACGCGACTTCCACGCTCTTGCCCAGCTCAACTGTGGCGTCCGGGTCAACCACGCTGGATACGTAGTAGAAGTCCGCTTTGGTATTGGCCCCGGTCACAGTGAGAATCATGAAACCATGGCGATCGAGATCCACATACTTAAGATGTGGATTTGGATTGATGCCACCGAGGGCGGCAATTGGATTATTGATCTGGAATTCAAATCCGGCAGCGGTTGCAGCGGCCTGTTCAGGTGACTGACCCTCACCCTGGAAGAACTCATCAAAGTTGGCGGAGGAGATAGAAGGCACTCCGAACTCGACGGCAACAGCTCCCTCACCCGTGGCTGGGTTGTATCGTGAAAGCAGATCAGATGACGGATTGGAAGTGTCAACATTATCCACTACATCAAACGCCCACGAAGTGTGTGAATCACCAGTCAGAATAACCAGGTTATCCACTCCATTGTCCTTGATGAAGTTGATGATTTCAGTCCGCTCAGCAGGATATCCGTCCCAGGCATCGAGGAATGAGCTTTCAATCTCTTCGGGAGTCTGATCAACAGACGGACCAGCCCACCAGTAATTCAGTTCAGAGAATATGACCTGATTTCCGAGAAGCTTCCATTGAGCGGTTGAAGAACTCAGCTGATCCTTGAGCCAGGCTTTCTGAGTTGGCCCCAGGATAGTGCGATCCGGGGCATAAAGCTCAGGTGCGGATATGTCATTGATCTGGCGCTGGCGTCCAATGTGGCGTGTATCCAGCATGAAAAGATCAACAAGATTACCAAACTTTAGAGATCGATAGATCCGGAGTCCATTGACGCTTGTCGGGTTCCATTCATGGAATGCCTGAATGGCGCGTGCCTTGCGGTCAATATAGTCCCCTTCAGTATCCTCCTGATGGTTCTGAGCCCCGTCTTTCCATCCGTCATTGGCTACTTCGTGATCATCCCAGACATGAATGAATGGGTACATGGCGCGCGCCATCATGAGGTCCTTATCGAGTTTATAATTTGAGTGGCGCATGCGGTAATCACTGAGGCTGACAATCTCGTGGGCCGGGAAGTGTCTGCGCTGCTCAGCCAGAATCGGGTTGCTGTATCCCCCGTGTCCGTATTCGTAGATTGAGTCACCCAGGTGGATGACCGCATCTATATCACCCATGTCGGCGATGTGGCGGAATCCACTGAAGAAACCTGCTTCATAATTAACACAGGAAACTACAGCAAATTTCAGCTGATCGACATCGCCTTCAGGAGCAGTCATGGAGCGACCGGTGATCGACTCAGCTCCCATAGCCATGAAACGGTAATAATAATGCTGGCCGCTGTTCAGGCCATCAACAGATACTTTGACCGTGTAGTCTGTTGCAGCTCCAGCCTGCGTCATGCCGGACTTGAGGACATTGGTGAAATCCATATCACCAGAGACTTCCCAAGTGACTTCAACCG
The DNA here is from genome assembly GCA_032356285.1 of Smithsoniella earleae. NCBI lineage: Eukaryota > Viridiplantae > Chlorophyta > Ulvophyceae > Smithsoniella > Smithsoniella earleae. The sequence continues at coordinate 181,486 of JAULKQ010000009.1, forward strand.
GCTCAGGAGAGTCCGGGGTGACTCGTGTCCAGATGATGAATCCGTCGGCAGCCGGGTCACCGGACGCCACACCGTGGTAGAATGGCTTGAGTGACGGATCAAACAGCTGGTCGATAAGATCGATATCGCGGACGCGTGGGGATTCCAGTGGGTCAGGCAGACTGACCTCACCACCAAGTGCCTGTGCGATATAGTCAGAGAGAATCTGGCGTTCACCGATTGCAGGTCTCAGGGCCCCACGGGCCGGATCGTTGCTGACAGCCTCGAAAACCCTGTATCCGTCACCACCTGTGGAGAGGAAGTCATTCGTCGCCAGAGTGAACTGACGGCTCAGATCTCCCTGGGCCATGAAATTATCCACAAGCACGTCCATGGATCCATCAGCTTTGTGGATAACCAATCGGTTGATGCGTGATGGAACGGTGATTTCAATCTGATCGGAAATACCAGGTCTTGCCGGAGCAAACTCCAAATCCATACCAGCCACCTGAGGGAAGCGGCCATCACGGGCCGGGAACCGGCTGACAGCATTTTCCATAGCCGCAATGAGTTCGGATCCGCTCAATGAGAGAATGGCCAGACGGTTGTCGAACTGGAGGGCAGACGCCACAGTGAGTCTGGTGATAACAGGCCCAAGAATTGAGTTTCGGATACCGCCACCATTTTTCAGAGCGATGTCAACCTGCATCGGGATTCCCTCGGAAGCCAGCCATTCATTGGCAAACCAAAGAGTGGAGTCAGCGGCCAGTCGTCCGAGGTTGGTTTCGCGGGAGCGAACATCACCACGGGCTCCATTCAGAGGAAATTCTGTATTTCCAACAATCTCAAAAAGATCTGCGATCAGGGGTGTTCCAACCAGCTCGTCATAGATCTTTTGAACTTCGCGGGTTGGACGTACTGGGTATTCGCCAATGTATTCGTCGAGTGCATCGACGCCTTCGCGTGTGGTGGCAATCGGACCGGAGCGGTCATCGATTTCATTGATATGCCCCATACTGTCGAAGCTGACTATCAGCTGACCAACGTAGCTGTAAAGCTGGTCGCTGTTGACGACAAGGACGGTATTGCCCTCGCTGTCCTGACGGACGGTTGGGTATTCGGCATTGGCTGATTGTCCGGGGCGAAGCAGGTTGAATGGGCCATTGGCCGGTTCATTGCCCATGAAACCGGTTGAACCTGCGGCGACGATGATATCAATCCCCTTCAGGCTGGTGGCTGAGAGCGGATCCGCGGTGAAGTCCTGAGCGTGATCCAGAAGAACAATCTTGTTTATGCCTTTGGCTTCGAGCAGAGCAACCTGCTCAAGTACCATGTCCACAGCCGAAAGCAGAGGCTGGTTATTCTCAGGATTGCGTCCACCGACAAAGTCCAGACCTGGCAGGGTCACATCCGGATTGGCAATAACATTGAAGAAGTCAGCCGGGGCCCTTCCGATAATACCTATCTTTTCACCGCCAACCATAGCGTAGGCGCTCTTGACGACCTTGCCGGCATTCTCTTCAACACTGCCGCCGTCAACACCGCGGCGGATAGCAGGAACACCATCTCCAAGTTCGACATTTGAAAAGTCCAGATTCACAGCGACAAAAGGATAATCCGCATGATTGAGCATCTGAGCAAACTCATCGATGCCGCCATCGAACTCGTGGTTGCCAATACCATTGGCTGTCAGTCCCATGGCATTGAAGAACATGATATCTCCAAAGCCAGGTGCCCCGAAGGCCTGTTCGGAGGCCTGGTAGAAAGGTCCAGGCAGAGTATGGTCACCGGCGGTCAGGTAAATGGACGGAATGCCTTCCCGGGTTGCCAATGTCTGAAGTCCGTCAACAATGGCTCCATAATGAAGAATCTTTGGTTCCAGAGTATTGGGATCCTGAAATGAGGATTCGTTGTCTGAGCTGTGAATGATCTGCATTTTGAATTCGCCAGATTGATTGAGTCTGATGGTGTGAAGGGATGTATTACCACTGACTTCGTTGGCGATGATGAGCATGGGGTGGCCATTAGGGCTCTTGTCTGCACTGACAAAAACGAGCCCTTCCGGTCCCAGTCCATTTACCGCATCCAAGGCTTCAACAGATGAATCCCCGTCGAACTCAACACTGAAGTCTCTGGTGCTGAGATAGTTAACAAACGTTGGAGCATAGGGATACGTGATGTCATAAACCATCACACCACCTTGTCTTTCCAGCCCAACAAATGCGTAGTGGCGGCCGGCAATCTGGCCGATGGTTACAGCCTCGGGCTCAGGGCCTTTGTCATCGGATCTGTTATCGAAAGAGAAGTTCTCCTCATTTGAGCTGTTGAAATTGGTGGGATCGAGATTGGCTATAATGGTTTCAAACTGATCACCGGAATCCCAGATAAGATTTCCTTCCTCGTCCCAGATTGAAAATGAACGGCCTCCGTAACTGAAAATCTGATCTATGTCACCGTCGCCATCGGTATCCCCCATGGAATTGGTGGTTTTCAACCGGCCCAGATTGGAAGCCATCTGCAGTTCTTCTGCATCAGGATAAGCTTCCGGATCCAGATTGAGGTCAGCAACTCTCAGCTCCTCACTGAAGCCGCCGTAATCCCTGGAGTCCCCTTCATTGGCGGTGACCAGGAATGTTTTTCCAAGTGTCTGGTATGCAGAAATGGCATCAGGAAGGTAGAGCCCCTTGACTGGCCATGGACGGATATTAATAACGCCATCGCGGTCGCTGGCGTCAAAACCGAATCCTGGACGGCTGTGATCCTTGTAACCCAGAGCAAACAGATCGGCGAGATTCCGGTTCACAAGATCAATAACAGCAATCGCATTATTCTCCTGCATGACGACGTAGGCACGCCGGCTGTCGGGAGATACTGAAATGTACTCAGGTTCAAAATCCTCTGAAGGAAGTGAATTTCTCATGAACCTGCCAGTCACCGGATGATTGATCTGACCAAATATCCGTATGCCACCCTCGATGAAAAAATCGGCGAGGAAATTATATGGGGCAAAAGAAATTGTATGAACATCCTTCTGTTGAGCCATGACGGCATCAAAGATGGTACCGGATCTGAGATTGATTATCGAAACTGATCCCTCCGGGTCTATTGTGTAATCGTCATTGGGTTCACCTTCATTGGCTGTAAGCAGCATCCGACCGTCCGGTGTGAATGTCACCATGTCCGGCATCGCCCCAACTTCGAGGCGATTCAGATGTGAACCGGTCAGGGCATCAAGCAGGACCACAAATCCATTTTCCTGCGGATTCTCATTTTCCACAGCCACGGCAACAATGCCATTGTGCACTGCGACAGAATTCACATTTCCACCTAGATCAACAAGCTGGTTGACAAGCTGTGGATTCTCTGGATCTCTGGCATCAATTATATCGATCCCGTTTGTAAATGCGTTACTGACAAAAAGACGTTGAGCAAATGGTTCATAAGCGACAATTTCAGCGGCAGACTCATCATATATTCCGCCGAAGTACTCTCCGTCATTGGTTACTTCAATGGTTGGTTTCTGTGGAGGCGCAACAGTATAGAGAATGTTGCTGTCAACCTTGCCGGTGGCTGGCAGAACTTTCTGTGACAGCGAGCCATCGAGATCAATGATTCCAAAATCATCATCATTGATGATTGCGAGGCTGCCATCTTCCAGAACCTCAAAGCCTTCAGGCTTATCGTGTGGATACCCTGGAACCTCTTTGAGGAGATCCATGTAAAGAGATTTTCGCACAGGAGCAATCTTATGGGCGGAAAGATCCGCGAGAGTCATTTGCTCGATGGTTTTTTCGACACCATTAATTTCAAATGTGCGGCCCAACGCGCCGTTCTCCATATCAGAGACGTCGGTGGCTCCTCGCAGGTCAATCTTATAGAACCGCTTAATGCTCGCTCCGCCCGCTGGATCATTCGGAAATCTGCCATCGCGTTCCAGGACGATGAATTCATGATTGGAGATGGCACGGATTTCACTGTTTGATAGGGCAGGTGCGTCCTGTATATACAGGTACTGCTGGGTGTCGCCAGTTTCAATATTGAATACCAGAATGCGTGTGGTGGCAGAATTTCTGCGGATGTTGGCACGCTCAGAAGGAGGGTTATCGAGAGAGGACTGCATGATACCGACCAGGAATTTTTCATCGGGAGTTGCAGTCAGACCCTCCATACCCCGGTTGGGGCGGCGGTTGGCGAATACCTGAGGGATGGTGCGTCCACCCAAGCCATTGCCGAATGGATTGATACGCTCCATGGTGACACCCAGGGCATTGAAATGAATGATATGAGGACCGTATTCATCACTGACCCAGAATGAATTATCCTGCATGACGACCAGACCTTCAGGATCTATGCCGTTTTCATCGAAAGGGAGTTCCCCGCCGGAAATCTGTATCGGAGTTTCTCCAGTTCCACCAAGGCCGACCGGGTTTGGCAGTCCAGTCAAAGGCCGGTTATTCTCGTCTCTTAGCCGCAATCGGGAACGCAGCGACAGACTCTCACCGTCATAATCGTAGAGGATAATGGATGGAACAAAGGTGGGAACCGGAAATATTTTCTGCCCGGCTTCAGGACCATTAAAGTTCGGCCCTCTGTCGGTCATAAAATAGTACAGCTCGGGAAACTGTTTGGATCTGGCCATCCCTGATCCGTAGCCTCCGTTGAAGATTTCCACATTTCCCGACTGTTCAAGAACAGTTCTGGGTAGTTCAATAGTCTCAGCTTGGGTGCGGACAACTGTCGACAATACCGACAAAGCCACTGCCACAAATACTGCAACCTTCCGTTTCGTGTGAGGTTTCAATGATATCATGCCTATAAATGACAAATCAATTGACCCTACTAGTCTAACTCACCCCAAAAGGAAATACCTTTCCACCAGACAGATTGAAATTTAACACTCGTCACCAGAAAGACACAAATGTCACATTTTCACGACACTAAACCCCGGAATGTAACATTTAATTTATCGAAGATGTATATGTAAAATGTATTAATGGAAGATTACCTCACCCGGTCTTTCTGACAGTGGAGTCCCCGGGAAAAATAAACTATACTTATCGAGCCCCTTAAGAACCCAGCCCCGAGGCTGGATTTACAGCTACCCTGCCACCCAATTAATTATTACGAACCCATACATAATTGAACACAGAATATGAATAAAAATATAAACCATGGGTGACTTATGTTTGTTTATATAATTTCCTTTTTTCTCCAACAAACTGCTTACATACACCTATTCAGTCACCCCCCAGCCATGCCGCGAAGGATCCAGATTACCAGAAATATGATAAAACCGAATATCAGCAGTTGAATTATACACCCCAATGATGAGCCGACTCCGGCGATTCCCTGGAAAAACCCATTGATAAGCCTGTCCTTCAGTGAGCCCTCACCTTCTAGAAGCAGAGAGAAGATGAACCCCAGAATAAAGGCTGCCACAACCAGAATGGCGACTTTCGCAAAAATGGTATCCCATAGCCCTGCAGATATAAATGGCATTCTGATCCAGTGGTGACAGGCGATTCCCTGTTTTCTTATCTTATTTTTTCTTTTCTGATATTTTATTCTCAGACCTGATAGTCGGGTCAGGTTACTTCAGACTATTTCCTATACTCTTTTGAAGCAATGACATAAATGACGGGAGAATTCGAGTCGGGTTCCCGTCATTGAGCATTCCATATCCTGATCTGCCGTTCTGGATTTCTACCGGACGGGCTCACTCAGTATTCGCGGACGAGCTTGGCGGAAAAATAAGGGACTGGAGAAATGAGGACTGTCCCGGTCCCTTCAAAGACGCGCACCATACCTTCCCCGGAGGTCGCTGTCCCGAAAATGGATTTGGTTGCCATCTGACATTTGAAATCGATTGAGGCTGTCCGTGCGAAGGCGAATTTGCCATCGACGACCAGTTTTCCATTATTGAGGTTGATTTTCTCAACAGGCCCCTGGCATTTGCAGAGCACCTTGCCCGTGCCGCTGACCTTGGTCTGAAAATTGATCATGCCTTCACCGCTCTTGAAGGCAGTGAGAGCTTTCTCCATGTGCATTCCCACATCGATACTCATCTCAGACCCCATATATGACCCGCTTTCAAGAATCCAGGTTTCTGAATTCAGATCCAGGATCTCAATATGCCCGGCAGTGGGTTCCAGAAACAGATCCCCCTCACCAGAGTATATAGGCCTGACCACCTTCTCATTAGTCAGAGCCGCCTTCATCATACCCCCCACCGAGGGAAGCTTGGACTGCATTTCTATGTTCCCGAGCATGTAGTACATGGCACCGGACTCGACCCGGAATTGTTCCCCATTCAACGTGATTTTCGCCAGGCGAAGTTCCTCGTTTTTGACGATGTTGATCTCCATACCTGTGATTGTCGGACGAATAGCCGGAATTGTGAGCCGGAATCATGTCATGAGCCGGTCTGCCAGTCCACTTTGGCAATCTCTGCAAAATAACTTCCGATAACCAGGGTAGATAAAATTCACTCGACCGGCCCGGCTCCGCACCTACGATTACCGAACCATGGAACAAGACATGCCTTTCACTTTGACTATCGTGGATGAAACCGCCACCGGGGAAAGCATCCGTGAATTTGCCATACCGGTAGAGTCGGCAACGATCACCCCTGAAGGAGGTGATATCGCCCCGTGTGGAGGAGAAGGTAAGGCGATATAACTCAAAGCTTCCAGAGTTTTTCAATGGCCTCGTCCAGCCGACCGGGGACGAACAAGTTGTCAATGGCTACCGGGTCAAAGGCAACCGCACTATCGACGCCGAAAACCAGATTTACATCGCACCCGCCGCATTTCAGAAGAATGGATGTTTCGTATTGGTCGATGACCAGCAGGTGGACGACCTGAATGAGGGAATCACAGGGAAAGAAAACAGCAAAGTACACCAGTACATCCACAGATTGGGGTTCAGCATCAGCCTCGATGAATTCCCCACCAATATAAGAATATATTGACTCAGACTACGACAGTAACACCAATTTTCTGGATATATTTTGTAATTTATACATAATCTTTCCCGGACTATTCAATCCAGCTATTCGGATGAAAAAATAATATTTCAATCGGTCATATACAAAGAAATCCCTGAGAGCGTACTTCGCGGGAGAATGGAGTCCAGGATATGACAATAACCGTGCTGTTGACACTGATCCGCAACAACTCCCGGCTGAGCATGTGAGTGCAGGGATAAAGATGGGAATCCTGAAGCATGACAGGAGTGAAGCCATTACTGCGGGGAGAAAACGGGGACAAATGAAATTGCCAAGGTCAGGATTGATCCGGATAGTGATGAGGGGGCACTCTGCATCGGCCCGGAGTCAATGGGGAGATTCTCACGCTGCCCCGGGAGAGTGGAAACATGGAAAATCCGACATTTGATAATTCGAGTGTCCCGTCTGGCGGAAATGCGGGGACTGGCAAGAATGAAGGCCGGCCATGGTATGAGCCATCGCAATTGTGGCGGCGCAAATCGACGGTGATAGCCGGGATTTGCATTGCATCGATTTCCACACATCTGGTGATGAGATTTGGGCTGGGAGTGGAAGCACCCGCATTTCATATTCCATTGCTGGTGACGCTGGCTCTTGGTGGAGTGCCTCTGGTGTATGAGCTTTTGCTGAAACTGCTGAAACGCGAATTTGGTTCGGATCTGCTGGGTGGTATTTCCATCATTGCCTCAGTTCTTTTAGGCGAATACCTGGCGGGATCAATCATTGTCCTGATGCTTTCCGGCGGTGAAGCTTTGGAAAGTTATGCGCTGCGCAGTGCGTCATCCGTCCTGGCCGCACTGGCGCAACGTATGCCATCCATCGCCCACCGGAAAGAGGGCAGAGAAATTGTCGACGTGGCACTTGCCGACATAGGTTTGGATGATTTGATCGTGATTTATCCGCATGAGATCTGCCCCGTGGATGGGGTTGTGACCGAGGGACATGGATTGATGGATGAATCGTATCTGACCGGCGAACCATTTCAGATCCGGAAGACCACGGGTTCGATGGTAATATCCGGTGCAGTGAATGGAGATTCGGCGTTGACCATCCGGACAACCAGGCTGGCGACCGATTCGCGCTATGCGAAGATCATGCAGGTCATGCGCGAATCCGAAAGCCAACGCCCCCGGATGCGGCGCCTGGGAGACCGGCTTGGAGCGATCTATACTCCGCTGGCGCTGGTGGTGGCAACTCTGGCCTGGGCATTGAGCGGGGAGACACTCCGATTTCTTTCGGTTCTTGTGATAGCCACGCCCTGCCCTCTGCTGATTGGGATACCCATAGCGATAATCGGATCGATATCGCTGTGTGCCCGTCGGGCGATCATCGTGAAGAGTCCGGTGGCCCTGGAACAGATCGCCGAGTGTCGAACGGCCATTTTTGATAAAACCGGGACATTGACGTATGGTGAACCAAAGCTCATAGAACAAAGTATTGCTTCGGGGTTTGAGGAAAATGAGGTCCTGATGCTGGTTGCCAGTCTGGAGCGATACTCCAAGCATCCTCTGGCTGGAGCCATACTCTCGGCGGCGGATGAACGGAACCTCCAACTGCCGGAGGCCCGGGAAGTAGGTGAGCTACCGGGACAGGGACTGCGCGGCACGGTAGCCAATCGCCAGTTGCTGATCACCAGCCGCAACAAACTCATGGCTCAGGATGTGGCAGGGAAAGAAAAATTGCCCCCCATCGCCGGGGGCCTGGAGTGCGTGATTGTCATCGACCAACAATACGCGGCGATATACCGATTCCGGGATGCACCACGCGCCGAAAGCCACTCATTTATCAAACATCTCGGACCGAAGCACCAGTTCAATAAAGTCATGATAGTGTCGGGAGACCGGGAGTCAGAGGTCCACTACCTCGCCGAACAAGTCGGCATCACGGAAATCCACGCCGAACAAAGCCCCGAAGAAAAACTGTCCATCGTCCGGGCTGAGACCGCACAATCCAAAACCCTCTATCTGGGTGATGGAATCAACGATGCCCCGGCCATGATGGCCGCCACTGTCGGAATAGCCATCGGACAGAACAGCAATGTCACAGCGGAAGCCGCGGGAGTCGTCATCATGGACAACCAGCTGGCAAAAGTGGACGAATTCCTGCATATCAGTCGCCGGATGCGTAACATTGCCCTCCTGAGCGCTGTCGGCGGCATGGGGCTGAGTATCATCGGCATGGCATTTGCGGCGACTGGCCATTTGTCACCAGTCGCCGGTGCGGTCGCTCAGGAAGTCATCGACATCCTCGCCATGCTGAATGCTTTGAGGGCCGCCCTGCCACCCAAAGTGATTCACGATCTGTGAACCCCAGCCTCCACCCGTCCGGCATCGCCTCCATCCATTCCTGGCATTGCGATTGGATTGGATTGGAAGCCCTCACGGGTCAAGGGACATATATATGAGGTCGGGTGGTTTGTTCCGGGCAAGGCCCGCGGATATATATTTTTCACCTCGAGTCCTGGTAAACAACATGTCCAGGAATTTTATTCACCCCGCAATGAAAGGCTTTTGTGGATGCCCGGATCTCATGAGAACCCAGAATGGATTTTCCTGAAATGATGAGGAATATGGATTCATTCGTGAGGGGATAACGGTGGTGAGGCCCACCACATCCGCTATTATCGCATTCCATCGGGGATCTGAGAAATGGCCAGGATCCGAAAACAGATTTTGGAACAATCAATCCTCTGGCCCAAAATACACGATCTGACCCTGATCGATGGTAAGTTCCTGTGGGTCAGGGGCACTGCCCGTGAATATGAGATCCCCATTGGAGGCACAAATCGTGTCACCATTCACTTTGATCATAGCCCACGTGGAAAGCACCGCAAGGCTTCATGGAAAGTTGCCCACTGGCTACAAAAAGAAAGCCATCCCATTTCCGGGATGGCTCAAATTGATTAATTCAGCCTAGATGAATTTTCAGTGCTCAGGCTTTGACTGCCTTTTTGGCTTTGTTCTTGCCCTTGGCCTTTGGAGAGGCGCCCTTTTTGATGCGGCTGTCCTTTTCTTTGACCAGGAGGGCTTTTTTACCGATCCGGTCGCGGAGGTAATTGAGTTTGGCGCGGCGGACGAGGCCCTGGCGTTCGACTTCGACCTTTTCGATGCGTGGCGAGTGGAGAGGGAAAACCCTTTCAACGCCTTCGCCGTACGAAATTCTGCGGACGGTGAATGATTCATTGATGCCGCTGCCGCGTTTGCCGATGACGATGCCGGAAAAGATCTGGATACGTTCCTTGTCACCTTCAACCACCTTGGTGTGAACCTTGACAGTATCTCCAACATTAAATTTCAGTTCGTTCGATCTGAAGTTCGATGACTCAATTTTCTCTAGTAGTGCCTGATTCATGGCTGTTGTGCTTTATTATTTGTTTTTCAAGTAAATCGGGTCGAATGGAACGTGTCCTTTCGATGGCCATATTTTTTCTCCACCGCGCAATTTCCGCATGGTTACCGGAGAGGAGAACTTCCGGAACTTCCATACCGCGGAAGTTTGCGGGTCTGGTATATTGCGGATACTCCAGCAATCCAGACGTGTGGGATTCGTCGACAGAACTTTCGCTGTCTCCGAGAACCCCGGGGATCAATCTGACCACGCTGTCGATGACTACCATCGCAGGCAGGGCCCCATTGGTCAGAACGTAGTCCCCAATTGAAATTTTCAAGTCGATGAGGGATTCGACGCGGGCATCTATTCCCTCGTAATGTCCACAGACAAATACCAGATGGTCTTCATTGGCCAGGGTTTCCGCAATCCCGTGATTGTGCAGCTGCCCACCGGGAGTCATTAGAATGACTTTCGGAGAAGCAGCTCCAATGGTCAATGATTCAATGGCCTCAAACAGCGGTTCAGGCTTCAAGACCATCCCTGGGCCGCCGCCAAATGGCCTGTCATCGACAGTCCTGTGCCGGTCGTGAGTGAAATCCCTGAGATCAATCAGGTTAATTCCGACCTTTCCATCCTTTCTGGCTCTCTGGATGATACTCTCATCGAGGGGGCCCTGAAGCATGGAGGGAAAGAGACTGATAATATCGATCCTCATTCCCTGAATAAATTCAGTCTTGTGTCCAGGCAGGATCCGATCCGCCGGATATCTGACCGGTATCAGTCGTCCTCTTCAACCAGTTCGAGGCCGATGCGGCGTCCGTCGTCCGACGGTCGTGCCTGCATGAGCGTTCGGATTGCGTTGATGGTGCTGCCATTTTTTCCGACGACCCGCCCGATGTCCTCGGGATTGAGATAGAGCTGATAAATCATGGATTCCTCATCCTCGATAAGTTCGATCTCAACTTCTTCAGGGAAGTTGACCAGTGGTTTTATGACGAGTTCGAGGAACTTATGCATTCAGTTTCCAGATTTGTAGAGAGCCGTTTGCCGAGCTGGCATTGGATTCAGGTGACCTGCGTATATAAAGTATACCAGGTCAGGACTCGGCAGGAGTCGCTGTTTCAGTTGCGGCGGCTGCACGGCGCGCTTTTTTGATCAGACTGGCAGCAGTCTCAGTAGGCTGAGCACCACAGGATAGCCAGTGATCGACGCGATCGAGCTTCAGTTCGTAGTTGATCCCTTTTTTCATGGGATCGTATGTGCCGACGGTTTCAATGAACCGGCCATCTCTCGGGCTGCGGGAATCCGCAGCCACCAGTCGGTAAAACGGGGCATGCTTTGTGCCCATTCTTCTTAATCTTAATTTGACCATTTCAGTGCAATATCTGAGTAAAAAAACCAGAACCCGGGATATGTTCCAGCCTCCACACTATGGAGGGTCCAGTGGAATAACAGACTACCGGATTCAGGGCAAGCATAAAGATGCCTGAATTTCACCTGACTGGTGATTTTTGCCGGATCATGCGGGCAAATTCAAATCCGAATCCCCATGAAATCAAATCATTGAAGACATTCCAATGGATTCGGGAGAAATAATAAACTGGTCTGATTGAACCATGCCGAATAATGTCTCAGCTTGATATATCAAGATGGATCCAGAACAAGAAAAACCTGCAGACACCCCGAATGCGGACCAGAGAACTGAAAGCGGAGCTGAGAAGCCCCGCAAAAGGAGCTTCTGGAAAGTGCTTTACGACTGGACTGTCCAGTGGGCAGACCGCCCGCAAGGAGTCTGGGCTCTCTTCCTTCTGGCATTTGCGGAGGCGACCTTCTTCCCGATACCTCCGGATGTCCTTTTGATTGCCCTCTGTGCGGGTGCGCCCAGAAAAGCCTTCTTTTTTGCGCTGGTGTGCACTGCGGGGAGTGTATTAGGAGGCATGGCCGGTTATGGGATCGGTGTGGGGCTTTATGACTCAGTTGGAATCAAAGTGGTCGAAGCCTATCATGGCGAACAACTTATGGAGAAAATAACATATTGGTATGGTGAATATGGATTTCTGGGCAATCTCGCAGCAGCTATCACCCCAATTCCTTACAAGATTTTCACGATCACCTCGGGAGTTGCCAAATTCAATTTTCTGAGTTTTCTGGTGGCTTCAGTGATTGGGCGATCCTTCCGCTTTTTTCTAGTGGGGGGAGTCATACATTTTCTGGGACCCAAGGTGCGGCCATGGATTGAGAAGAACCTGGACATGCTGGCATGGATTTTCCTGGTGATTCTGATTCTAGGAGTGGTTGTGCTCAAATTCTTCGGGGGAAGCCATTAAGCCGGTGAATGATGGTTCAAGGCAATAAGGAACCCGGAGAATAAACTTGATAAGTTACTGGCAGATATGGCCTTATGTCTTCCAGTCACACCGTGCGAATAATTAAAAAACCATGAAGCGATTGATATGGAAAATTCTGGGAACCGTCCAGGACAGGTTGTCAGGCAGCACCAAACCATCGAGCAGGTCTTCCCGACTCATGGGAATGTACATGCGGCAGGCGAATTCCATGAATTACTTCAGTCCCGACTTCAAAATGACCCGGGAAAGAAGGAATGGGCGCTACGCGGTGCAGCGCGAGCGCGATTGAAATTCTCCCCCACTGCAGGGCCAGAAGAAAGATTTCCCGATTGACGGGGATTATCCTCGTAACCGGGATGCACGAGTGGACCACACTTTAGAAAGCCCGACAACCTGCCGCCAATAATTTAGGTCCGAATACATTAGAAATCCCGGTCTGGCACCTGTCTGGCCGGTCCGGATATTTCAATCAGATTGGTCAAATATTCTAAATAAAATGTCACAAACTATCACCAACAGAGATTTTTACGTTATCATCATGGCCGGTGGACGGGGCGAACGCTTCTGGCCGGTGAGTCGCGAGGCCACACCCAAGCAGCTTATCTCAATACTGGGAGAGCGCTCATTTCTTCAGGAGGCTGTCGACAGAGTGCTGCCTGTGGTCCCGGCAGAGAATACTTTCATTATCACCAATGTGGCGCAGGTCGACGAGGTGCGCCGTCAGCTGCCCGAGCTTCCCGCTGGAAATATAGTTGCTGAACCCTGCGGACGCGATACCTGCGCGGCAGTGGCGCTGGGAGCCGCCCTTGTGGGACAGAGCAATCCAAATGGGGTTATGGCAGTCCTTCCGGCTGACCACGTCATTCCCGATCCAGAGAGATTCCAGCAGGTCCTCAGTGATACACTGCAATATGCCAGCAGCGGCAATCATATTGTAACGATTGGCATCAACCCAAACGAACCGGCCACCGGCTACGGCTACATTCATTGTGGAGATCCGGTCGACACAACGGGTCTGAAGACCGACTTTTTCGTGGGCCGGCGCTTTGTCGAGAAGCCGGATCTGGCCACCGCTGAGAAATACCTGAATTCGGGTGAATACCGGTGGAATGCGGGCATGTTCATCTGGTCGTATGCCACCATTCTGGGAGCCCTCGATGCCCACCAGCCGGACATGGCAGGACTGTGCCGAAAATGGGCCGGAGCCGACTCACTGGCCGATATGATCGCCATGCTGGATACGGATTACCCGCCCATCACGAAAATCTCCGTCGATTTTGCCATCATGGAAAAGGTCGATAATGTGGTGGTTGCCGACGGAGCTTTCACTTGGGACGACCTGGGAGCGTGGACAGCCCTGGCACGCCACATTGCCCCGGATGCCCATGGCAACTCAGCCAAAGCGGATTTCGTTCACGTCGACTCATCCAATAATATCATCTTCGATAACCGGTCTGCCGACCGGAAAACGCCCATCTCACTGGTCGGAATCAATGATTGCATTGTCGTCCAGACCAATGACGCCACGCTCGTCGCCTCCAAAAAGGAATCCCAGAAAATCAAGGATCTGGTCAAAATGCTGGCCGGGAATTCGGATTATTCTCATCTCACCTGATATCTGCCGGATTAAATTCAAAGGCACAGACACCAAGGGCACCAATATACGGCGCCGCGGCCATTGCCCTGCTGATTGCGATTTCGAGCGATATAAGAAGGTATCCGGCGCACACAGATGCGATGGAATCTAAAAAAACCTTTGTGTCTCTGTGCCTTGAGCCGCCCCTACTGGGCTTGTTTCAATTCACAATTTATTTCCCGGGGCGTTGCCCCGGGCTTTCATGAATTGCCCCCATGGGGCGTTTTAACCCTTCATCCATCGCGCCGGGCGCGCACTGATGCCTTGAAATCCCAAAAAAATCTTTGCGTCTCTGCGCCTTGAGCAAAGTGGGGCGTGAAAAATAGTTATCTGTTGAATGCCAGAGGTTGACCAGCCGGATCAAAGCAAAAACAACCCGGCTACGGATTCAGTCCCGCTGACACTCATTCCATCCGGACCAGCAGATCCTTGCTTTCGACATTTTCGCCGACTTTGACTTCAATGGCGACCACGGTGCCGGGTGCGGAAGCAGTGACGGCGGAAAACATCTTCATGGCCTCCAAGGTGAGAAGCGTCTCTCCTTCCTTCACTTTCTGACCTATCGAGACGGCGATACTGGCCACCATGCCCGGCATCGGGGCTCCCACATGGGAGGGATTTCCCGGCTCGGCCTTGGGGCGCGTCACGGCATCGCTGGAAATGCGCTTGTCCTGCACATATGTATGGCGTGGGTATCCATTCAGATCAAAAATCGCTGTTCTGATTCCTTTTGCATCGGCCTCTGTCAGATTGAGGAAGTTGATGAAGAGCGTCTTGCCCTCCTCGATATCGACGGAGATTTCCTCTTTTTCCTGGAGGCCATAGAAATAGGCCGGGGTGGGGAGATTCGAGACATTGCCGTAAAGGTACCGGAATTCGGCGTATTTGAGGAAAACCTCGGGATACATGAGGTAGCTCCACACGTCATCCAGGCTGGGGGTATGCCCCAGTTTCTCAGTGAGTGTGGCGGTGATTTCCTTCAGGTCGACTTTGGGTGCCTGTTCGCCGGGGCGCCCGGAAATGCGTGTGCCATCCGGTCCGACAATGGCGGCGGCAAGTGTGTCCCATTTGCAGCGGGAATCAGCGGCCTTGTCCGGTTCCATTCCATAAAACGGTTCGCCCAGCCATCCTTCAAACATGCTGGTCACGTCTTTGCTCCAGCTGGCACCGGTCACTTTGAAAATATCCGATGGTTTTATGCCGCGGGCCACGCATTCAATGGCGAGATCGCCGACCACTTTGCTTGACGGGGTCACTTTGACAATGTCTCCGCAGAGCTGATTGACTTCGGCGTAGGCGCGGGCGATTTCCGGCCAGCGTGCGGACATACCCATGCCGGTGGCCTGTTCCTTGAGGTTGGTGTACTGGCCTCCCGGCATTTCGTGGAGATAGACTTCGGCCGTGCCGTGGGGTTCACTGGTGTCAAAGGGTTTGTAATACGAACGCACCGATGACCAGTAATCGCTGAATTCCTGCAAAGGTTCCGGATCGAGCCCGGTGTCGCGGTCACTGTGCTCCAACGCCGCCACAATCGAATTCAGATTCGGCTGACTCGTCCCACCGGACAATGATGAAATGGCGGCATCAACCACATCCACACCCGCCAGGGCCGCTTCGATAATACTCGACGCATTCAGTCCGCTTGTATCGTGGGTGTGAAAATGTATGGGGATGCCAATCTCATTTTTGAGTGTCTCGACAAGCTTGCGTGCGGCGAGCGGACGGCAGAGTCCCGCCATGTCCTTGATGGCGAGCATGTGAGCGCCCATCTTTTCCAGCTCTTTTGCCAGTTTCACATAATACTTGAGGTCGTACTTGTCGCGGGAGGGATTGAGAATATCCCCGGTATAACAGAGTGTCCCCTCGCAGATGGAATTGGTCTCCCCGCGGACCGCCTCCATCGCAACCCGAAGGTTTGGAAGGTAATTCAGGCTGTCGAAGATCCGGAAAATATCCATGCCGCTTTCGGCTGCATGTTTCACAAATCCCCGCACCACATTATCCGGATAATTGGAATATCCGACCGCATTCGATCCCCTGAAAAGCATCTGAAGCAGGATATTCGGCACCTTTTTACGGATGAGCCGAAGTCGTTCCCACGGATCCTCGCGCAGAAACCGCATCGACACGTCGAATGTCGCCCCACCCCACATTTCCAGCGAAAACAGATTAGGTGTGCGCCGGGCAATGGCATCGGCAATCCGGAGCATGTCATAGGTCCGCATCCGTGTCGCCAGCAGGGACTGGTGGGCATCCCTCATCGTGGTGTCCGTCAGCAGAAGCGCCTTCTGACCGGCGACCCATTCGCGACAGAATTTCTCCGGTCCCATCTGTTCGAGAAGCTGGCGGGTTCCAGGAGGCGGTTCGCTGGTGTGGTCCCAGGCAGGAATCGGAGCGACAGGAAAAACTTCCTCAGGCTGATGGCCTTTAGCGTAGGGGTTGCCATTGATGATGACATCGGACAGATAATTCAGGAGCTTGGTGGCCCGGTCCTTCCGGGGAACAAACTTGAGAAGCTCAGGATTATTGTCAATGAAGCGGGTGGTCGCATTCCCACTGCGGAATTCCTCGTGCTGGGCCACATTCAGAAGAAATGGGATATTGGTCTTCACTCCCCTGATCCGGAATTCGTGCAGGCACCGGTTCATGCGGTCGAGCGCCTGCTGGAAGCTGTGTCCGTATACCGTCAGCTTCACCAGCATCGAATCATAATACGGCGTTACAACCGCATTGGTGGCACCGAGTGCCCCGTCCTGGCGCACCCCGAATCCACCGGCACTCCGGTAGGTGAGGATTTTGCCGAAATCGGGAGTGAACCCATTCTCCGGATCTTCGGTGGTTATGCGGCACTGGATGGCGTAGCCGGTCTTTTCAACATTCTCCTGAAGTGGGAGTGACAGGGGTTCCTCGTGAAGTCTGTGACCCTGCGCAATGAGAATCTGACTGCGGACGATGTCGATACTGGTGATTTCCTCGGTCACGGTATGCTCAACCTGGATCCGGGGATTCATCTCGATGAAATACCATTCACCAGACTCGTGATCGACCAGAAATTCGACGGTGCCCGCGTGGGTATAATTAATTTCTTTGGCCAGAGACAGCGCCGCATTGCTGAGTCCCTCAATGATACTGTCCCGGATGCCGTAGCTGGGGGCCTGTTCGATAACCTTTTGGTGACGGCGCTGAACCGAGCAGTCGCGCTCGAATAAATGCAAGGTACTGCCATGTTTGTCCGCCAGAATCTGCACCTCGATATGTTTGGCCTTGCCGACAAACTTCTCGATAAACACCTCGCCATTGCCGAAAGCTCTCTCGGCTTCGGTCTGGGCTTCAGTCAGAAGCTTTTCCAGATCCTCGCGACGCTGGACAATGCGCATCCCCCGCCCGCCCCCGCCATGAGCCGCTTTGATAATCAGTGGAAAGCCGATTTTCTCAGCGACCGCAAGAGCTTCATCGCGGTTGGCGACAGGATCGTCAGTTCCCTCGAGAATCGGCACCCCCAGTTTGCGGGCGACATTGCGTGCAGCGGTCTTGTCGCCCATCATTTCGAGAATCGAGGCATCTGGACCGATGAAAGTGATGCCGGCGGCTTCGCAGGCGCGGGCAAACTGCGGATTTTCCGACAGGAACCCATATCCCGGGTGAATGGCATCCACTCCCTTTTCACGGGCCAGGGCTATGATGCCATCAATATCGAGGTAAGCACCCAGTGGACCCTTGTCCTTATTGAGTTCATAGGCTTCATCAGCCTTGAACCGGTGCGGACAGAACCGGTCCTCCTGGGCATAGACGGCCACCGTCCGTATGCCCAGTTCCGTGGCGGCACGCATCACGCGGATGGCAATTTCCGACCTGTTCGCTACAAGTAACTTGCGAAATTTCTTTGTGCTGATATCTGAAGGCTGCGCCATATCTCTCTGATGTCTGCTCGTGATTGTAAAAATGTATGATCAATGGTGCAAAAGCCCCCCACCCAAGGCAAGGGCTAAGTTCTCTATGCGACATATCTGTTCCCTGATTATTTCACATTCATGAACAGGGGAAAGGTTGGGGTATCAAACAATAATGTAGATACTCCCGTCAGATGGAAGACCATAGGAAAAAAGCCATTACATGATCATATAAAGCCACAATGTGGGCCTGACATAACAACCCAGGGATGGGAGGGCGATGAAATGTTTCAACATCACCCGTATTTCAGCGCTTCTATGGGGCTCATTCTGGCGGCTTTGATGGCAGGGAAAATACCGGCGAGGACACCGATGGTCAGACTGAAAAGGCAGGCGGCGAGCATGGCTGCCGGGGTGATAATAGGGGAGTTCTGGGTGGGGGAAAGGAGTTCGAGCATCCGGACCACCCCGACAGACGCCAGCATGCCGAGGGCGGCGCCGAGCAAGCTGACCATGGCACTTTCCATGACCACCTGGGTGAATACATTGGCGGCAGTGGCTCCGAGAGCCTTGCAGGTTCCAATTTCCCGGATGCGTTCCTGGATACTGGCGAACATGATATTCATGATGCCGATACCTCCGATAAGAAGGCTGAGGACGGATATGATACCGCCGCTGAGACGGGCATTTCGTATACGTTTATTGATATCCTCAATACCGGCCTCCTGGGTGCGGAATTCGTAATCCTGAATTCCAAAGTGGGTGATGCCGAGGATATTTCTGGCCTGCTGGAGGGCGCGGTCCATGGATTCCATGTCGGCCACTTTGATGTCGATGTCGGTGAGGCGGGTATCCGGGATCGGGGTTTCACTTTCCGGGTCATCCAGGTAGCGGGGAAATTTGAGCCACATGGTGCGAAGGGGAATATAGAGAGTATTATTCTTGCGCCAGAAGGGATTGCCATATGTTTTCGAGCCACCCCAGCCACGCTGTCTGGCTGGGCCGGTGGAAGGCAGACCCTCGGCTTTGCGGCGGGCTTCGAGTTCGCGGATTTTGCGGTCGCGTTCACTTTCGTAGTGTCTGAACATGCCGACGATCCTGAATGGCTGGTTATTAATGGTGATCCACTCGCCGATTGGAATGATTTCCCGGCCGGTTTCCCCGGGTGAGCCGAAAAGGTCATCGCGGACACCCGTGCCGATCACACAGACACTGAGCCCGAGTTCCTCATCCAGATCACAGAAGAAACGTCCGTGCTCCACCTCGAACAGATTCATTTCCAGAACAGCGGGCCAGACGCCGACAAGTTCACTGGGACGGGTCCGCCGGTGCCCGTATGTGACAGTCCGGTCGTCGGACCGCAGTTCGGGCGAAACCACTTTGAGCAGGGATCCCTGGGACTTCAGTGCCCGGACGTCGTGAAAAGTCCTTCCTGGCGCCAGATCGCTCAGATGGGCCATCTCGGATGGCACACCATCATCGGAGATAAGCACCTTGTCCAGCCCACCCATGGCAATCATGGATTCCTTCATCCCCTTCTCCATGCCTTTGACCATGGCGGTCATGGCCACAAGACTCGAGACGCCCAGGACAATCCCCAGCATAGTCAGCGCAGTCCTGAAGGGATGGGCGAATATATTCCTGATACAGAATTCTATGGCTGTGATGAAATTCATGGTGCCTGCTCCTCTACTCGTATTTGAGTGCCTGAATCGGACTGAACCTGGATGCTTTCATCCCGGGATAAACACCCGAAAGAATGCCCACCATCACACTCGAGGCCAGAGCAAACATCAGACTGGCACCAGTGACCTCCGGTGTATTGTCTGTCGGGGTGAGCATTGTGATGAAAGCGATGACTCCCTGTGAGGCGAGCAGCCCGGTGAGGCCGCCAAGGACGGAGAGGATGATGCTCTCGGCAAGGATCTGACCAAAGACCACGGCGTCGGTGGCACCGATGGCCTTGCAAATACCGATCTCGCGGATGCGTTCGGTGATACTGGCGAGCATGATATTCATAATACCCACGCCCCCGACGATGAGACTGATTCCGGCGATGACCGCGCCACTGACCCGGTAATTGCGGATTGTCAGCTGCACTTCGTCGGCCATATCCTCTTCTGTACGGAATGAGAAATCCTCGATACCGCGATGCGTGACCATCAATACATTTCTGGCCTGCTGAATACTCGCGTCCAGCAGACTTAATTCGGGAACCCGCACATTGATTGTGTCGATACGTTGCACCGGCTCGGGTTCCACCGATTTGGAGGACATAAATTTAATAAGCATGGTCCTCAGTGGGATGAATATGGAATTATTTTTGAGTCTGTATATATAACTTCCCTGCCTGGATATGGATCCATTGCGCGATGGCTGGATTCTGCCCTCCTGAATGAGCCGCATTCTTTCGAGTCTTTGTTTTTTTTCGAGTTCGGTTTCGTAGTGTTCGAACATGCCGATGATGTCGAATGGGATATCGTTGATGTAGATGGTTTTCCCGATAGGTATGACCTCCTGACCAGTTGATTCGGGGTGCCCGAAAAGATCGTCTCTGACACCGGTGGAGATCACGCAGACACTGGCCGCCAGCTCCTCATCGATGTCATTGAACATACGCCCGTGGTCGACGTGGTGGTCCTCCAGCGCCAGATAACTGGACCACGTGCCATACAGACGGTATGGCCGGGCAAAACGGTTTCCGTGACGCACTTCCAATCGCCCACTCCATCGCGACATCTCGACGGCCGGAGTAATCTCACTAAGGAGCGGGGCGCCCGCCTGGAGAGCATACACGTCCCCCATCGTCAGCCCCGGAATCTGATCCTCCAGGTGTTCCTGATAATCCGGAAGGTCGGATTCCTCCTGGATTTCAAACTTGTCCATACCCCCCATTTCGACGAGGGCCTCTTTGAGTCCATTCTCCATGCCTTTGACAATGGCATTCATGGCCACCAGACTTGAGACACCCAGAATTATCCCGAACATGGTGAGAAATGACCGGACCGGATGGCCTTTGATTTCGCGAAGGCTGTTGGCAAAGACGGCAGCTATATCCATGGGGTCACTCTGATTTCTTTACAGAAGAGGGTATGGATTCCGCTGATGCGGAGCCATCATCCGGCAGTGGTCTGACAAAGCGGTTGCCTGACTGATCCCTGACCAGGCTGGTATCCACCTCGTCCGCTATGAGACCATCGCGTATCTCAATGCGCCTGGGGGTCAGTCCGGCAATATCCGGATCGTGGGTGACAAGGACAATGGTCCTGCCACTGTTGTGCAATTCATGGAAGAGAGTCAGAATTTTCTCCCCGGTATTGGAATCGAGATTGCCTGTGGGTTCATCGGCGAAGAGAATTCTGGGTTCATTGACGAGAGCCCTTGCGATGGCGACCCGCTGTTGCTGTCCGCCGGAGAGTTGCGACGGCCGGTGGCGGCTCCGGGTCTCCATCTCGACCATCTCCAGCATCTCCATGGCTTTCCGGCGTCTTTTCGATGCCGAATATCCCATATATATCATGGGCAATTCGACATTCTGAACCACACTCAACCGGGGCAGCAGATTGAAAAACTGAAAGACAAAACCAATCTTCCGGTTGCGGACGCGGGCAAGTTCCGATGGCTTAGCCTTCTCCACCCGGATGCCATCAATTTCCATGGACCCGCCAGTGGGCACATCCAGACACCCGAGTATATGCATGAGCGTGGATTTTCCACTCCCTGAGGGCCCGACAATGGATGTGAATTCAGCTTCCTGAATATCGAGGTCAATCCCTGCAAGGGCATGGATTTTCTCACCGCCCAATTGATATATTTTGGTGACTCCCCGCAATTCTACCAAAGCCATAGACACTCCTTTGATATATATCCACTTATTTCAGAAATTCCCATCATTCTCACGATCCGGCCCCAGTGCCACTGCCATTGACTTTTAATGATTCCGAATCGCCAATAAGTTCCGGCTCTGGTTTTTCCAGGCTTATGACTTCCCCTTCATTCAGTCCGTCCAGGACTTCAATAAAATTATAATCGGCAATCCCGGTTGTGATGGCCCGTAATATATATAAGCCGTCATTTTCGACATAGACAAAGCGGTCCATTTCCTTGGTTCGGGAATTGAATTCGGTGAAGACACTGGCCAATGGAACGGCAACCACATCATCGCTGGCGGCAATCGGAATCACAATATTCGCCGTCATCCCCGGTTGAACACGCGGATCAATGTCTGTGAGAATTATCCGGGTCTCATACCCTTTGGTCCGGTTCTTCAAGGTCGCCTGAGGTGCTATCCGATCGATGGTGCCGGGTATGACCAGCCCATTTACGGCCTCAACCTCAATCCGCACCTCCATTCCGGTCTGGAGACGGGTCACATCCACCTGATTGACGTGAGCATTGATGATCATCTTGTTGAGGTCGGCAATTGTGAGCACCTCGGTGCCGCTGTTGAATCCACCTGACCCGGATACCGCCTGTCCCAGCGATACCGCACGCGTCAGGATTGTCCCGTCGAAGGGTGCCAGGATCCTCGTCCGCGACATACGGTCCTCAGTCAATGCCAATTCCTTCTGCGCCCGTTCCATCCGGTTCTCCGCCAGCTCGAAAGCGGTCAGGGCATTCTCATATTCCTCCCGGGAAACCAGATCCTCTTCAAAGAGATCCTTCTGACGTTCAAAGAGCCTTTCCGCCTGGTCCAGCTGGAGTTGGGCCGCCTCAATCTCAGTGCGTCTCGATTCAATTTCAATGGCCAGATCGCGATCATCCAGAGAGAAGAGAAGATCCCCTTTCTGCACGTCATCGCTGATATCCACCGGCATCCGGGATATGCGCCCATTCACTTCCGGCCTCACTGAAACCACCTCCTGAGGGGTGATCTCTCCCGCCAGGTTGATGTCAAACCGGATATTCTGCCGGGAGACGACCGTTGTTCGCACCCGGTCGGCTGTGTCATCCTCTGCCTTGACGCCCGCCCCTCCCCTGATTCCCAAGTAAACAACCCCTCCAGCAATAACCGCAGCCAGTATCCATATTCCCAAACCTTTCATTAAGTTCTCTCTCTGATTTAAATTCGATGCCGGACCGGATATCCAACACCTCTGGCCGGACCGGTCCGCTTAATACGTGTAAGTATTATTACGGGCACGGGAATTAAAATCAAATTCGATCATTTAAAAACTTGGAGTTGCGACGCGAACACTTATACAAAGAGAGAAGGCGGTGAGCGGCAGAAAATCACAGAAGTCATTCCTATCAGGGCGTTTGCTGGAGCTGGCACAGAAGCACTGGCGGCTGGCCCTGAGGCTGCGCGACTGGCTTCAGCTGCACGAGGAGAGCACCCACCTGATGATGGCCGGGCTGATTGGAGTCGCCGGTGGAATCATCAACCTGGTATTCACAAGGACTCTACGCACGCTCAATGGGCTGTTTCTGGAGCCCGGTCAGGATGAGATAGACTTTGTGGGAGGCCTTGAGTGGAAGTGGGCACTGATGATACCAGCGGCAGGAGGGCTTTTGGCCGGGCTGGTGTTATGGTGGCGGGACCGGTTCCGCAACCGGCGGACGCTGACCAACAATCTGCTGGAAGCGGTGGGCACTGGAGATGGGCGGTTGTCATTCCGATATGCTGTGCAGAGTTCACTGGCTTCGCTGGTGTCGCTTCTAAGTGGAGCATCGCTGGGACGGGAAGGAGCCATCACACAACTAGGCGCGGCATTTGCCTCATCGATGGGGCAGCGCCAGTCATGGCCTCCCTACCGGCTGAGGCTGATGGTCGCTTCCGGAGCAGCAGCCGGGATGGCGGCAGCCTACAATGCCCCTATATCAGGAGCGGTTTTTGCGGCGCAGATTGTTCTGGGAAATTTCTCGATGGCACTTCTGGCGCCGGTTCTGGTATCGGCGGTTATGGCCAGTGTAATATCGCGGTCATTCCTTCGAGTGGGCCCGCTTTTTGAGGTCCCGCAGTTTGAATTTTCCGAGATGACCCAACTGCCATGGTTTGTGGTTCTCGGTTTTGTTACAGGTATAATGGGGGCCGGTTTCCTGGCCTACCTTCAGCTGACCAGACAGACATTCGAAAAAATAGCGGGCCCACCATCCATAAGACTGGCGGTTGGCGGACTGGCGGTTGGCGCCATCACACTCTGGTTCCCGGAAGTCATTGGCAATGGATACACCATTACCAATGAGTTGTTCACTCTGGGTGAAGCGGAAATCATCTTCCTGCTGGGAATCCTGTGCGCCAAATTTCTGGCTACGGGACTGAGTGTCGGCTCGGGAGCTGTGGGTGGAGTTTTCACCCCGACACTTATGCTGGGTGCCACAACCGGAATCATATTCAGTAAGATTCTGCATGCCATGTCGCTGGCTGATTCCACCCATTTTGCCGCCTTTGCATTGGCGGGGATGTGCGGCATTCTGGCAGCAACCACCCATTCGGCGCTGCTGGCCATAATAATGATATTTGAACTGTCTCTTAATTATTCGATTATGCCTGCCTTGATGGTGACCTGTGCGGTCTCCACATTGGTCGCCCGTCGTTTTTTCCCCCACTCAGTCTATGCGGCCTCGACCGACCTGGTGGGGCTTGAGGAAAAGCGGGAAAGCCCGCGCATGGGCACAGCCGGCGAGGAAACCGTCGGTGACTGGGTTTCCCACCCCGTCAACGTCATTCGCGACAATACCCGCTTCAAGACCATCATAAAAATGTTCCTGAGCACTCCGGTCGAATACCTCACTGTAATCGATGAAGACAATCAGCTCATGGGAGAAGTCAGACTCCACGACCTCAAGGAATGGCTGGGAGGGGGATCTGAACTTGAGGCGGTGATCGCCATGGATGTCATGCGGGTCTCCACCCGGTTCCTGACTCCGGAAATGAGACTGTCTGAAGCGCTCCCGGTTCTCATGACCCATGCAGGCAATGACGTCCCGGTCGTCAATAATGCAACACAAAAAAAACTCATCGGAACGCTTTCGCGAGCCGATGTGCTGAATCTTTTTTCGGACTGGCTTTCGAGGCAGCCGCGCCCTGAGACGCGCTTGAGCCGGGCATCAAAACCCAGGCCAGGCGGATCCAAACCTGGCTGAGACCTCAGATCCAGCCCCGCATGCGATACCTGCGGACGAGCATTTTCTCACTGAGGACCGAGGAGAACATGTCTACAGCTTCGGCTTCGGGTATGAGGTTGACCATGCCTGTTTCAATGGCTGGCCCGGTGCGGAAGTCGCAGGCCATAGGAATCGCGTTGATACCCATTTTCTTAAAGACCGCAATGGCCCTGTCCATCTCAATGGCGCTGGTCACAACGTGAATCGACTTCCATTCGTAAACAGCCGCAAGACGTGCCACGGTCACAGCCTGCATATAGACATCGTCATTAGCCGGCATTTTAAGAACCTGTTGTTTTTGGATGTCAAACCGGTTGTATATGAAATCATCCTCCTGATTCGCTTTATGCGAATTATTCCACACGTCGGCGTTATTGTCGGGCATGACCAGGTATTTTGCTTTATCCTGATTGACGAGTTCGGCTCCGAGGATCACCCTTTCACCGCCGGTATAGTATGAGACTGGAATGGTGCTGTCCGCATTTCCCATGGCATCCCAGTTGAGAACAACAACCGCATCAGCCACCGTGACAGAATCCAGAGCATCTCCGGTATTCAGGTTAACCTGTTTGTATGGCTGTTCCATATCGACCAGATATTCTCTGGCAAACTGGATATTTCCCACAATGGCGAGCATCAGGGCCGATGCCGCAGCCACTGAACCAGTCAACATCTGCTTGCGACGGAACCCAACCACTGCCATTACTATCAAGACCAGCCAGACAAATCCAAGTGGTGAGAACATATCCTGCAAAATTTCAATAATCTTCATTTTTTTACCTCATTAATTTCAATGACATATTTCTCATCGTCCGCCAGATGGCACAATTCAGGACATCACCCAATATTTCATCCATTTTTTATACAAGTATCAGGAAATGCAAATTAGGATGGCGCTCAAAATTACTGGGAATGAGCCACTTGCCGATTTCAGGAGACAGAAAAAAAATCCCGAATTGCCCAAACCAGCCCCCGGCATACTGTCCAAGTGTCTCATTTAATGCCAAAAGGACAGATTTTATAAGCCCCATGAATTGAATTCCCACATTTCTGAAGAAATTCTCATTGGATATCTACCCTGACCGAGGACATTTTACAATGATGAGACAGTTTGCCAGACACATCGCAGCACCTGGCCACCATCCTGCCCCTCGGAGGCTGGTATTCACCGCTTTTCTACTGATAGCCAGTATATGCTTGTGCGCATGCCATACGACTGACACGGGGACAGACTCACCACGTAAACAGGAAAAAAGAGAACTCCAACTCTCAGCCCAACCGGGCAAAACCACATATTATATCGACGGGCCCCGAGTGAAATCCGTCGATGTATATGACCTGGGGTCCTATACCAATACCGCCTTCCGGGAAGCCGATTTCCCCGGAGGACGCATCATTGAATGACCAACCCCAGAGCCCCCGAAACCCACACATAAAAAAGCCGTGAAAACCGGATTTCACCGCTTCCACGACTTGAAACCTGCCTGAAATGAATCATCCGGAAATGCTCACCAATGCCGGAACACAGCCAGGCAGACACTGATTATAATTAACTTATATATTAATTTTATAATAATTGTATTAATGTGTATTTGCAAATGGGCATGAACTCAAAGAGAATTCATCCTCAAGTGGAATGGGACAATTTTATTAAAAAAGCCCGACTTTCTGAGCCACGGCCATTCCCAGCAGACAAGCTGAAACTGTGAATGACATAGCTATGAAGCCGTATACAAGTAATAATGATCCTTTCACCATAATTCACCTCCGTTAACTCACCGACCGGCCAGTGCCGACCGCTTTCACATTACTATTTTATATTTACATTTCAGTATTCACGATCACGCTAATATTGAACCCACCACCGGTGATGTTAATAAAAACCACCAGCCTACTGAGAGTTGAACTGTTCATTCAGCCGCCTTTTGCGGGCAGCATGCCAGCCAACAATCAGAAATGTCGCAATCAGGGCATATTCAGCAGGCTCAGGGTTTGCCGCCATAACAAATGCCTGAATATTTTCCTGCCCCACATCCAGGGCAAACACCATATCGAGGAAGTTCTGATCCCCCCCCCCATACAAATCTTCAAATCCCAAAAGAAGATATGGACTGTCTGGCAGAGCAAAAGCCATAAGATGCTGGAAGCCGTCAGCGTTAATCAGGGCATTTGATGAAAATACATCTGTCCCTCCGTTGCCACCATTACTTATTAGAAAAAGATCAAATGGAGATCCCGCCCGCAATGTGCCAATGTCAACAAACTCGCCATCTACCAATTCCTGCCTTCGGCTCCTGTCAAACTCACGGTCTCTTGAATTTGCCCGCGTATAAGGTGCAATCAGGACTGGATTACCCTCGTTCACCCCATACCCGGTCGTATTTAATCCCAAGGTATTATTATAACTTCCAGAGAGGCCAGTAAAGTACACCCTGGCATCATAGTCTGTCTGTAAACTGATCCTCGATGGATCCAACTGAACGAGTTGACTATCGGATTCGGGGTAGGTAATACGTTGAGTGTAAAGATCAATGATACTTGAGAAATTTTCTCCAGTCATGGAACTTGACCTGGCATCACTGCCTGGTGCCTGCACCGGGCCAATGATATCCAACCCAAAAGGCCTTGCAGGATTTGCACTATTTCCCCACTGATTCAACCAGTCTCTAATTCTGCCGAATGCATTGCCATTTTGAGCTTGGACAATGGATGGGTTTAGACAATTAAATAACACCAATAAGAAAAGGATTATCCTATACGATTCAATTCTATGTGCGTCACCACACATACGTTGGGCATTCGTGTCTCTGCTATAGTCATGCATCACATTTCTCATAATTCATAAAAAGGTATTGGTGGAGCCTTATAGCTAAGAAGCCGCATACAAAGAATGTTGATCATTCCACCATAATTCACATCCGTTAACTCACCGACCGGCCACAGCCAGCCGCTTACTCATTTTATTTTTAATTCAGCATGTACGATCACGCAATTTTTCCACGATCACGCCCATATTGAACACATCCCCGGCAATAATTATATCACCGGCCCACCTGAGAGTCGGACTGCTGACTCAACCGCCTTTTGCGGGCGGCATGCCATCCGACAATCAGAAAAGTCGCCATCAGGGCATATTCGGCGGGTTCGGGATTAGCCGCCATTACAAGTGCCTGAATGTTCTCCTGCCCCACTTCGAGGGCAAACACCATATCGAGAAAATTCTGATCCCCACCTCCATACATGTCCTCAAACCCAAACAGAAGATATGGACTATCTGGCAACGCAAAAGCCATCAGATGCTGGAATCCGTCAGCATTCAAAAGTGGATTGGATGAGAACACATCTGTTCCTCCATTGCCCCCATTGCTCACCAGAAAAAGGTCAAACGTGGAACCCGCCTGCAATGTGCCAATATCCACAAACTCCCCATCGGCCAGACTCTGACCGGCTGATCGGTTGAATTCAGCATCGGCCACATCGGCCAGAGTATATGGAGCAACCAGTAAAGGATTGCCTTCATTAACTCCAAATCCGCTGGTATTCAGACCCAGAGTATTATTATAACTCCCCGACAATCCAGTAAAGTAGACCCGGGCATCATAGTTGGTCTGCAGGGCAATCTGAGTTGGATCCAGTTGGACCAGCTCGCTCTGAGCTGCAGGATTGGTTATCCGCTGGGTGTAAAGATCAATGATGCTGGAAAATTGTGCCCCGGTCATGGAGGAAGCCTGAGCGTCACTGCCTGCCGCCTGGGCAGGTCCAATGATATCGAGACCGAAGGGACGGGCAGGATTTACATTGCCTCCGCCGTTGTTGCCGTTGCCATTGCCTCCGCCGTTGTTGCCGTTGCCATTGCCTCCGCCGTTGTTGCCGTTGCCATTGCCTCCGCCATTGTTGCCGTTGCCATTGCCTCCGCCATTGTTGCCGTTGCCATTTAAATGGCCATATGCATTTCCGTTCCCATTTCCTTTTCCTTTTCCATTTTGAGCCTGCACTCCGTCAGGAAGATATAAAGACACACATAGACAGACACAAGCGATCCGGCTCCACAGCTTGGAGCCGGGTTTGCAGAGAGACACGACTCTGAAGAACTTGTATTTCACTGAATGTCCCACAATCATTTTCATAACTTTCTTCCAGTTGATAACCACGATCTGTGCCAGATTTCATGAAATTCAGATTTGAACGTAATTTCCGGCAAAATCCCACTTAATGTATCGACTGCCGGCTGTGTGAATTGAATAAAAAGAAAATCAGGTCCATGAATGCATTGCAGCTGCAATACATATTGAACGCAGACCGGCAAAAAATGAGGGGGAGGATTTCTCCTCCCCCTGGTTGTTTTTGGTCGGTATTTGGTCTGAAGAATGTCAGTCCTCACTCAGCCAGAACAAGAAGTTTCACAATTCCCATCATCGCATCATCTCACCGCACAACGGACACATTCTCACACACAATCACTTTTAATTGCTGGCTTTGTGATATCACTGACATGCCAATATAGGCGTCCGGTCCGGGGATTCATTAGATAGGGAGATTCCTGATTCTACCCGGGGACTTTTACTGAGCGCGGCAGGAGGAAAGGCTAATTTGGACTCGTCACGACGGAGATTACCGGAGAAAGTATGCCTTATGATTTCAATCGGCATTCGACGAGTGATGAGCCCTATCCTGTTGACCCTGATGCTTATCGGGGATGGAGGCATTCCATCGGGTGTGAGTCAGGCTTCGGGACCGGATGGATCCAGAGTCTCCATTTGGGCTCCCAATGAAAAACTGGCCAATCCGGTTGCCTTGTCGCTGGATCTGGAATCCGGAGAGGCCTGGGTCGCGGAAGCCCACAGGAAAATGACAGGCGTGTGGGGCGTCACATTTTCACGCTGGTGGTGCATGGAGGACTATGTCCATAAGACACTTCAGGACCGGCTGGACATGTATGCGAGATGGAGCCACGTTGTCCCACAGGAGAAAATGCAGTCTGTCGGAGACATTCTGCGCCGACTGACCGCATCGGATGAAGGATTGGATTCACGAATTTGGGGTACTCCGAGAAATGGGCTGACCGACGGCAATGCGGCGGGTGTGCTCAGCTGGAATGGATGGACCTATTTTGCCTGTGTTCCGAATCTGTACAGGACGCGGCAGGATGATGCCGATGAGGTGCTGGAGACGATAGTTTCCGGGCTTGGAGTGCGGGTGGGGGTCCATGGACATGATCTTCACGGAGTGGTGCCGGGTCTGGATGGACGCATCTATTTCTCGGTGGGTGACCGGGGATTTGATGTGGAGACCGGAGATGGGAAAAGAAACAACCAGTCGCACCGGGGAGCGGTATTGAGATGTAATCCCGACGGTTCAGGACTGGAGGTTTTCCATGAGGGGCTCCGCAACCCACAGGAGATTGCCTTCAACTGGCGGGGCGACCTCTTCACGGTCGACAATAATATGAGCGGTGGCGACGAATGCCGCATCATTCACATTCTCGAAGGGGCCGATTCAGGATGGCAGGCCGAATACCAGCTCGCCAGAAACTTCAGAGAGGAAACCCAAAAAATTAATGACCCCACCAATCCCTGGTTTTTTGAACACCTCTGGCAGACCAATCATGTCGACCAGCCTGCCTGGGTGCACCGGCCGGTTGCCCACCTGACCCGTGGACCATCCGGACTGACCTACGTGCCTGGCGATATCGCACCGCCGGAATGGCAGGACCAGTTTCTCATTGCGGACTTTGTCGGCTCCGCTGCCAATTCATATATACTGGCCTTTAAAACAGTTCCCGAAGGGGCAGGATACAAATTGGAATCCACGTCGACATTCCTGCGGGGGGTCCTGGCGACAGACCAGACATTTGGCCCGGACGGGGCGCTCTATGTGGCCGATTTCATCAATGGCTGGACCGGAGTCGGTCAGGGCAGAATTCAGAAACTCACCTTTCCCGGGTGGTCAAAGACGGATGAATTCGCAACGGCTGTCAGGCATCGGTCACAATGGATTACCGGCGACGGTGTCAATCACATTGATTTTCTTGTGGAGAAGCTTGATGCGCGCGACCTGGACACCAGGCTGCTGGCTCAATGGAAACTGGCGGAACTGGGACGGGATGGATTATTGGCGTTCCGGAGAATTCTGCAGACATCCAATGATCTGCCTGCGC
The DNA here is from genome assembly GCA_032356285.1 of Smithsoniella earleae. Taxonomy (NCBI): domain Eukaryota; kingdom Viridiplantae; phylum Chlorophyta; class Ulvophyceae; genus Smithsoniella; species Smithsoniella earleae. The sequence goes on from JAULKQ010000009.1 coordinate 212,939, forward strand.
GTATTCACAGCCTTCACGGTCTGGGTATGATTGGCCGGGAATGGCCTGAAACTCTGTCCGAAATCCGAACCGGCATCAGTGAGGCACTGAAATCAGGCGAACCTGAATTGATAGCCCATGGTCTCACTGTTGCAGGCGATCTGGCTCTGAACGACCTGGTCGATGACGTCGCCAGACATATTTCATCCACACAACCCAGGGTCCAATATGCTTCAATTATGGCCTTATCGCGGATGCAACCTGATCCATCAACCCGTGACAAAGTCTTCCGACTGATTGAGAATGTGGGACTTGAGGCTGATCAGGCCCTGAAAAATGCTTTCGTTAATTACCTCAACCGGCAGCTTCCGGGACTCGAACTGGCGGGCATGTCGGGGAGCCATTCACGGGAAATGCGGCTTGCTGCGGTCCTGGCTCTCCGCAGACAGAAATCTCCATACCTGACCCGGTTTCTGGGAGACAGGGATGAACGGATCCGCCTGGAGGCAGCCCGCGCCATCCACGACCTCAGAATCAACACAGCCATGCCCAGTCTCGCAAATTGGATTCAGTCAGCCGATTTTGGAGACCAGCATCCCTTCTGGCAGCGGCGGGTTATGAACGCCAATTTCCTTTTGGGAAGTCAATCAGCCTACGATAACCTGACTGATCTGGTGTTGAATCCACCGGAAGGATGCTCAACCGAACTCGTCAGTGAAGCAGTCGAATGGATCGAGGAATGGGAAAGCCCGTCCCCATTCGACAATGTGACCTGGCATGCCCACCCAATGAAGGCCAGACCGCGTCCACCAGTTCGGAAAAACTCAATTTCATCTCTGGCACTGGCGCCATTCTCACCGGCCACGGAAAGGTCGGTTCGTTGGATGCTGGCGACAGGCACGGCATCGGTGCGGAACCTTGCAGGGATGGTCTCGGCTGCTGAAGTGCCAGAAAACCTGAAAATATCGGCCTTGAGACGACTGGCATTTGCCCACGCAGGAGAGCTGGAATCCCTCACGGACGCCATCCCTGGAGCGTATGGAGATATCTTGCGACTGGCTGTATTACTGCGTGGTGCGGATCAGTCCGTTTCAGCTGTGAGCGGGGAACTTGCAGACAAAATATGGGATTCAGCAGCGATCGATCATGAGGCACTGATATTTGAATTGCTGGCCAATGCCAGGAATTCAGCCGCCAGGACCAGCCTGGTTCACCTCGGAATTATCCGTGCCCGCGAATCCGCAGAACCACTCCCCTGGAGCGCCCGGCTGGCCGATTTTGCGAAGTCCATGCAATCAGATCTGATATCCGGTCAGCTCTTTGAATGGAGTCAGGATTTGGCCCCGGATGAAAACCGCCAATTCGGGGGGCTCTGGAACCTCGCTCTGGAGGGCGGAGACAAAGATCAGGGAAAATGGCTTTTCATCAACCATTCGACCCAGTGCGTGCGATGCCATAAAGTCGATGATGCGGGAGGCAATGCCGGCCCGGATCTCAATAGTGCCCTCAAAGGCAAATCCCCTGGACACATTCTGGAATCCATTCTCTACCCGTCAAATACCATCAGCCCAGGCTTCGGTTCTGTATCCGTCATCACCAGAGATAATACAGAATACTCAGGCAGTTTTTTGGGCCGGTCGCAGGATGGAATTTCCATGATTATCAATGACGAATTCGGACAGCCCTCGGACATCCGCATCGATTCATCGAATATTCGGTCGATCGAATTCCAGCCATCCGCCATGCCTGAAATGAATGATCAGCTGAGTATTTCCCAGGCCCGCGACCTGGTTGCCTATCTGCGATCGATCCAATAAACCCGCCCTCTTGACATGTCAGGCTGGCGACACCCATTATCACTCCATGATTTCAACCACTATTCGCGCACAAATCGTGTCAGTGATACTGGCCTGTTCATCTGCCGGCATGATCCATTCGGGTATCGGGCAGACGTCCGGCAGTGCCCCCCAATGGGAATACCTCTTCAATGGCATCAATCTCGACGGATGGGTCAATATAAATGGTGATGACACCACGTGGACAGCATCCGATGGCATGATCCGATGCACCGGAAAACCCATCTGCGCCCTGAGGACTGTCGATAAATATGAGAATTTTGTGCTGGAACTGGAATGGAGGCACCTGAAGTCAGGTGGTAATGCCGGAGTCTTTCTTTGGGCGGCGGCCGAGCCGGCGACTGGCCAGCCATTTCTCCGGGCCATTGAGGTCCAGGTCCTCGATCATGGGTATGGGAAATCCGACTGGTTCACCACCCATGGTGATGTTTTTCCCATCCATGGATCCCGCATGAAGCCCTTCCCGCCTGCCCGGGGTATGAGAAGTTTCCCATCGGAGTCCAGATCTCTAGGTGCCCCCGAGTGGAATCACTATCGTATCGAATGCCTTGACGGCACTCTGCGGCTCTCAGTCAATGGCAAGGAAGTTTCCGGAGGAGAAGACTGCACATACAGAAAGGGTTTCATTGCTCTCGAGTCCGAGGGCTCACCTGTGGATTTCAGAAATATCCGGATTCAGAAACTTCCGGACTCCGGTGACCTGACGGCGGACATGGTGGCACCTGATCCCGGTGGCTATATACCTCTCTACAATGGAGTTGATCTGGACGGATGGATTGCGGGGGAGGACTCATTGAAAGCTTTTAAACCATCCGACTGGAGACTGGCCGCACATCCATCTGCCAAACCACAAGTCATCTGGAGCCGCTTCCATTCGTCTCCGGGAATGCCCGGATCAATGGATTTCTTTTTTGATATTAAAGTCCCTGAATCCATGGACCTAACCAGATCAAATGCCGGCGGTCTGGCCTTTTTCAATGCGGACAAACCCACCGTGTCCTTTGGCCCCATGGACGGGGTGGTTCAACTGAAATTGGATATGGTGACACCCGGAAAATGGACCCGGATCTTTGGTTCCATCAGGAAGAATATCATTCAGCTTTATTCCGGTGATCATTCGCAGATCGTGACAGTCCAGCCGACCGGTGAAAGCGAAAGCAAAGATGGGAATGCCACGAATAAATTTCGACCGGTCCTGGGAATCCACTCCCCCGCCAGCACTGGAGAAATTGTGGAATATGCCAATATTTTTGTGCGGCAGCCGGGCATGGCAGACCACCCATGAGAAATCAGCGGCATTTCATTATATCAGCGGAATTGAAATGAATACAGGTCCGCATCCTTCATATGAAAGCGCAGAATGACAGGGGTTCCTGAGAAATTGGCAAAGGATGTATCTCCATGCCATTGGACCCTGCGGTCCAGGTCATTTCCAAGAATCTCCACACAATCGTCCCGGCTCATTCCCGGGATGACTTTATAATCGGCATCCAGGACTTCAATATAAATATTCCCGCCCGCACTCGTTTCAAAATTGAGATATAGATCCTCACCTGAAAATATAAGAGGACGGGTACTCACAATTCCTCCAGTTGCATCCGCTGAAAGTGATGCAAATCCGTCAGTGCGCAATTCATACCGACTCAGGCACGCAGATGGCTGACCATAGTGAGTCAATCTGTAGACATACATCGACATGGGATCCGTGGAGGATGGCACCACTCCACATCCGGCAGCATTGGACCGGCTTATCCAGTCCATCGGGGTGCGCCCCGGCCGAAGGAATCCCTCAAGAAATGTGCGGGTGTATTGCGCCTGACTGCGGCTGGACATAAATATTGAATCGGCGGTATCGCGTCGGTAGTTCGGGTCGGCAACCAGCTCTTCTGCAAGTTCGGGAGCAATGGCGACTTTGCCAGGAAAAAACCGCTTGGCCATGGCAATATATATATGTGGGGCACGGAAGTATGGTTGAGTCTGATTGGTGTAAAGGTGTTCGCCATCAAGATTGGCCATGGTATCGACCGGCTCACTCCAATTGTGAAGATCATTGGAAGTCACCCGGAAAATGCGCCGTTGGCCACCGATAAAGCGCCGGTAGTACAGAACATAACTGGACTCACTCTCAGACCAGAACCCCACATTCTGAGAATCAAATGCCCAGCCATCTTCAAAGTTATCCCTGAAAACCGGACCGTCACCCGATTGACTCCAATGAACACCATCCGCCGAAGTGAATAAAAAAAGACCGGATTTCTCACTCCCACCAAAGGCCTTGAACCGGGCACTGGCTTCCACTCCCGGGCGGGTATCTATAAATGGGGCAAAATTATGACAACCCGGATGGAGGGCAAGTATAATATTATTTTTCTCAAATTCACCAAATTTGAAGAGTTGATATTCAGGCTTATGCCAGTTGATTCCATCGAGACTGGTGGCGTGGCATGTGACCTCCACATCGGTGGAATGCCTGGCGACGGCCATCCCCCGGTAATACATATGATAAATTGAGCCATCTTTGATAACGGTGGGATAGGCGGAGAAGACACCTTCCCATGGTTTATCAAAGGTAAAAGCTGTACCGGCAGGCACCGGTCGTACAAGCTGGTGATCAATATTTTTCAGATCCGTGATCAGGTGATCATCCACAAAAAGCTCGCGTCTTGAACCCAGACTTTCGGGCTGAAGATCAGAGACCAGAACCCGAGCCAGATATATGGATGTTTTGGATTCATGACTGCTGTAGTAACTTATCCACAATGTATCCCCGCGCTGAACCATACCGGCGTAACTCGTGTCCCCGCCACTGGGCAACCTGAGGGAAGGAGTGTATCCGACGGGAGATTTCCCGATAAATCCCAGTTCCGTCCAGGCAGATCCACCCTGCTGCGGGTATCGTCTCACACAGGCCAACAACCTGCCATCAGACAACTGAATCAGTGATGGTCCCCCCATTCGGTAAGGCAGTCTTGACCACTCCCAATCCCGGTATGGAGGATGACTTCTCCCGATGAGAGCGCCAGATCCATCATCGCCTCCGGGACGATCCCGACGCAGCAGCATCCAGGCTTCAGATGAATTTTCATCGAATACAAGGGCGTGCTCATTACTGAGGTCTCCTGGTGGACGGGGATGGTCGAGATGGACTTCATAGTCTTTGCCATTGGCTGTTGCGAAAAGACGTGTTTTATCCTGGTCTCCCCAATGATATCCGAGGGCATATCCGATATTTTCGTGCCAGGTGGTCTGCCACAGCCAGTAGCCGGTGTCTCCGGCCTGACGTGGGCCTTCCCAGTGGGATCCATTGTCAGAGACCCAGGTGAGGGACCGGCTGGTCGACCGGGAGGCATCGCCGTCATCAACATGGTATTCCCAGCTATTCAGGAGAAGTCGGCCATCAGGGGTGGTGGAGAGTTTGGCATCTCTTAAATCGTATCCGTCCATGGCGAGGAGAGCTCTCGACTCCCAGGATTCCCCATCCGTGGAGGAGATGACTCTGACCTTTCCATAATCCCCTCCCGCGACATGTCCACGGCCTTCGCGGAAAGCACAAAACCATTGCCCCCTGAAATACTCCAGATCGGTGAAAGCACTATGGGGAGCCTGATCCCAGATTCTCCGGATATCCAGCAATTGCAGCTCACCACTCTCACCACGCAATGCCGGTGTGAACCCGGATAGTCCCTGGAGGAAAACCAGAACCAACAAAATGACCCATTCACTGAAGACAGGATTTTTAAGACGAATCATAGAAATAAAAACAGATTAATTTATATAAAAAGTGTGAGTTGGTAATAGAGACGGGCACTGATTAAAGATGCCCTCCACGGGATTTGAGATAATCCCGGGCAGCGAATTTGCCAGCCATTTCGGCAAATTGAGCTGGAGTTGCGTTGTGCGGGGACAGCTGATTTATATCGGCACCCGCATCCAGCAGAACTTTCAACACCTCAATATGCCCGGCCTGCGCCGCAATATGCAGGGCTGAATTCATGTCGGGAGGCATCAGACTGGGAATGGCACCCGCATCGAGCAAAACCCTGACAACGGCGGGGTTTCCTATGGCCGCAGCATTCATGAGAGGAGTGTAGCCGTCTTCAAAGATTCCATTGGGATCGGCACCTGCTGCCAGCTCGGCCCGTATGGTGTCCAGATCAGATATCTTAATTGCATTCATCAATGCTCGAAGATCGTACACCAATTCTGTGGATTCCTTTTCACCCGGTTCGCAGCCGACAAAATGCAGTGAACAAACTGGAAGCAGAACAACCAACCAAAACCGCGCAGACAACAGCACGCCAAAATTCAATTTTTCAGGATTCATAATCTGGTTACTGAGATACTGATTCTGATTTTACTCCGGTAAAATGAAAGAAAAAACTCCGACGGGCTGATCCCATCGGAGTCACTGGCTTTTGGAATCGGGTTGATCCTATCTTATTCAGAAGACTTTTGCATGCCTGAAATACGGATTATACCCGCGACAGCCCCAAGGACCAGCATCACAATCACCAGACTCCCGGCTACAGCCGCCAGCGTCTGCCCCATTGAAAAACCGGAGGAAACTCTCCTGATCTTCAGGTCCACCGATAGTGGGTCCATGCGGTCAACCAGATGAGACCGGTGGAGATTCCACGAATTCTGGACGGGTGGAAAGGTGGCGTACATTGAGGCTGGACGTGCCACGGCGGCCTCCTGCTGCCTGACCAGTCGGTCAGCCAATCTCTGAATAGCTTCCCGGTCCTCCTCGGACCCCAGCACCAGAAGTTCTTCAATCTCATTCTGGCTCAGGTTTGAGTAATCAGCGGGAAGTGAGTCCGCAGCTTTTTTATTATATATGGTATTGATGCGGGCATTGAGGGCCAGGGTGGCCTGTTGGGAACGGAAGTTCTGAAACTGAACCCGGACGTCCTCATTGAATGCTCTGTCCGCCTGCGAGAAATTCAATGCATTTTCAAAGGCAATCTGTGCTTTACCATTATCACCACTGATCATGTACCGATTTCCCAGATTGAGGTATTCCACGGCTGAATTATTCTGTTCAGCAATAATTTCCTCATTGGAAGCGAGATAGTCATTGACGGTCGAGAAGCGGGTTCTGATTCTCGAGCCTGGCTGATCTGCCGTGTTCTGCAGATCGAGATTGCCTTTGACCTTTTCAAGATCGACTGATTTCGGGAGGGCGACCACCCATTCAATATCCTCCAATGGAAGCCCGAAGGCCGGACCACTCAGCGAATATTCCCCATTCTCAAGTTCCCCATCAGAAAACTTCTGGAAGTATATGAATTTAAAGACTGAATTTTCGCCCTCAGTGGCATTCTTTTCTATGGGCAGCAGGAGGTTTTCCCCGTCCTTCCACGGCCATATACTTTTCTCATTGATATATCCAAGCCAGAATTCGGCGTTTTCAGGAAGCTTGAGGACAATCTGCCTCTCTTCACCGGGATCCATAGTCAGTTCAACCATAGTCAGCATCTGCCCGGACAGACTGACCACCGAAGTGAGCCTGGTGGAAAGAATCCGTGCTGGCAGAACTCTTTCAATCTCACTTCTCACCACCTGAAGATTAAGAGCATCGACATCATTCACTTTGCGAAGCACCCGCACGAAATCCTCGGTATTCGCGGTATTCCCACGGAGAAATGATGGAATTGTCGACCAGTCCGCCGGTTGGAATCCCTGATTGGCATCGGTGCTTTCCACCCTGAGACGGCCTTCAGCCTGGAAAGTCACCCAGGATCGTGCGAGATTCACATTCTGAACCTCCACCAGATCAACGGCCCACTGATTCGTCTGCGGGGGAATAGACTGCTGGTATCGGATTCTTATTGGCACTTTGCCTATAAGCCGCCTTTCAAAACGGATATCCCATATGGCACTCCCGCCGTCATCTCCAGTTGTGCGGATCGAGTCCACGACTGATTCGCCGGTCACTTCGACGCTCTCGGCTTCAACGGGCAGTTCCAGTCTGACCGAATCAATACCCGCATTTTCTATATCCAGCATAACTTCCACATCGGTGCGAACAAGTCCCTCACGGAGTGTCACCTTCTGCAGGTGACTGGCCTGGAGCCATGCATTCACTTTCTCAACCCCAAATGAGAGGTTCCAGTCTTTCTGGAGGAGCGAAAACACAACGGTCCCTTTCTGCCTCACACCGGCAGATGCGGTATCTCTCTGAATGAGACCACTCATGGAATCCGGGTAAAGCCGGACACCCAGTTCAGGTGCTACAATCAGAGTGCCGGTCTGCTTTGTTGCCTCTTCAAATGAGATCACGGGGACATCCAGAGTATCGCCATCCAGCATTCCCATGCCAACCAGGTTGACCTGAACCGGAGTGTTACCCAGAGTGCGGCTCTTCAGATGTATGGTGACTATTGGACTGTCCCCATTTTCCGGTGCCTCGTATTGAGTCCAGTGACTGACCTGTGCTCCAGAGAGTGATTCGACTTCGAGACCCTGAGGCAGGCGGAACTGGATTTTGAAAATACCTGAGCGGGTGACATTGAAATCAGCCGTGACAGCCAGAAGGGTCCGGTCTTCCCCCAGAGAGAGAGTCTGTCTTGTCTGGACACGCACATCCGGTTCAACGGGTGAGACATTGACCTTCAGTGTCCCCCCCCGGGCCGAGTATTGGTAGGCGCGGCGCAGAGTGAGATTCTGTGAAGCTCCGGCATCAGCCAGAGGGCTGGCAAAGTCCTCAAGACTTAACACAGCCAGGCCTTCCGCAATAACCGAATCAAGCTGCACATCCTGAGGAGCCGCGACTCCGGTAAAGCCCAGCTCACTCGATGCTCCCGGTATATGAATTAAACCAATCTCCACTTCGTAGGGCAGTGAGCCGGCACTCGCCTGACTCAAAAATCCAAACTGGAATGGCTGCGATTCCGGCTTCACAAAATCAACGGTTAGAATGCGGGTATCCGGGTCAAACCTCCAGGATCTGACTCTTTTATCCGGCACATCGACGATGGTGAGCGATTCATGCACCTGCAGATCCAGTGACGTGAGTTGCCCCTGAGCCGGCCTCACAGTCACCTGATGGACTCCATCGATGACTCCGGCTGCCGGTATGAACAGATGGGACAATTCGGCAAAGAAGACCGCTTTTTCCTGTCGCGCATCACGGCTTCTGGGTTGCCATGTCAGAACGGGACCAGCCTCCGGCATCATCACCAGCCGGTATTCAAAACCATCGCGGGTCACCCGGTCCACCGAAACAATTGATGAACGGACAAATTCCATGTCACTGCTTCCGAAGTCGACGTCGATTATATGGCTGAGAGACGCGGGAACCGGCATTGTAGCCATCCAGTTATTATTTCCGGACCGGACAGGCACTTTATAATAAACGCTGATTTGATAGGCTCCCGGGGATTCCGCGAAAACTGAAGTGCCATTCTTCTGACCATTCTGTTTCTGGATGAGGCGGATACCTTCTCTGGCATTGAAGTGAATACTCATCATGACGGCTTCACTGCCCAGAATCTGGAGTTGCTCTCCAGCCCGTGCTCTCCAGTTGAGTTCCATTCTCGAACTGAGAAAGTTCTCCTCGACCGTGATCTGCTGGCTGATCCTTTCGACATTATCGACGATGACTGGAGCCTGCTGAGTGGTCTGTTGTTGAAACTGATGTGCCTCCTCAGCTGATCTCTGAGCAGCCGGTTGTGCTGACACCTGAGGCGCGGCGGAAGCGAAAAGTATGCCGACAAGAATCCATGAAGTCACAGCTCCTGAAAGGCCACCCGTCGATTCATCATTAGTCTCCGGAGAACCCGGCCCATTTGGTGGGACAATCTCGCGAAGCTTTGAAATGGGAATCATAACCTGAAGGATAAGCAGTAGAGCCACACTGAGGATAAAAAGTGGTAATCCATCATACTGCACCAGCACCCCACCAAAAATGAGCCCCCACGCACCTGCCTGTAATATAAACCTCAACGGCTGGCGACCAGTGCGTGTGGCACCCAATCCAAGGATGACACCAAAGACAATCAGTATCACAGCCGGACACGATATCCACGGTCCAACCGAGTCGACAACGGATAATTCAACACTCTGCACCTCGTCAGTTGAGTGGACAGGAACCGAGAACTTGAGTTCAGCCGGTTTGGAACCCGATTGACCCGAGCCGATCATCAGAAGCCCACTGATAACCAGCCCAAGGACTGCCAGGCCCAGCACTGAGAGCCCCGTCCACTTGACCGGCATCCATCCCCAAATCCTATATCGCGCTTTCAGATGTGAGAAAACGAGAAGAAATCCAAGACCAATCACCAGAATGACAATACACACAAGAACCATTTCACTGCCCTGATGGTATTTCGATGGTATTTTGTTCAACTGATCATAGCCACGCGCGGGTTTGGCTAGATTCTCAGGTTCCAGACTCGAAGGGCTTCCATGAAATTTCAGAACCTTGTCGTCAACTGACCGCACTGTCCAGTGAGTCACCAGCGTCGATGTATCCACCCGGGGAAGCTCGACAGACATGCGTTTTGTCGAATCCGGTTTTCTGGCAAGCCGAAGACTGACAGGTATCAATTCATTGGGATTGGCCTTGACCTTGACCGGTATCAGAATGTCCCCATCATCGGATACTGGAACCACTATCTCATTGTCGACTTTGACTTCCCATAGTTCCAGCCCATCTGGAAGTGAATACCTTATATAAGGATTACCTTTATTTTTAATAAAGTAGTCAGCCTTGTGCACAGTCTGGCCATCAGCTGAAATGTCTGTGACCACCTCGACCCGGTCCGTCAATATCTGAAGACTGTTGCCTCTTTCCAGCTGATTGACACTCAAATCCAGCTCGAAGGGATAACTCGAATATTGATAGGACCGAACCAGCGGAGAATCAAAAAGCAATCGGTACTCGGAGGGAATCTCTGCCGGCTCAATAACCACTATATTGGATCCCGGCGGAATATCATTGCTTCCCAGCTCAACCTGAAAATGGCTGATGAAAATGATATAGCCCTGGTTGTTGCGGGCAGTCACCGGATGAATTCCCTCAAATGGGTAATTCTCCCGCTCATCCGTCAGTTTCAGGTCGTAGGTAGCCAGAAGCGAGTATGTGCCGAATGTTGGATTTTCGAGAAATACTTCGTATCCACCATCGATCTTCCGCCAGTTTCTGATGCCTTTACCGACGAATTCGACATTGCTGTATTCCTCTGAGGCTGAGACCTGAAGGGAACTGACCGGTGAACCGGAGACCAGATAGTTAAGCAGTGAACTGCCATATATCATACCTTCACCGACCGAATACAATTGCAGTGTATCCGCTTGGATGGATTGTTCGAGCTCTTCAATTCCCAGAGCCAGACTCCAGTCCGCATCCCTCAAGCGGTATGCCAGAGCCAGACCATCAATGGATTTTGGGAAAAATGCCGAAGCCACTTCGGTGAGTCCCTCAATCTGTGAAGTGGAGACACGGAGTCCCTGTTCTGCAACTATACCAATATGCCCACGACTCGACTTGACGGCAGAAGCGGTCACTTCGGGAAGTTCGAGACTGCCCTCCGGCAAGGGTTGATTGCGACTTAATTCCAGACGACATGTCCATCGCCCGGTCACGGGACGGCTGTATACAATTTTCAGAAGTTGAGAACCATCATCCTGGCCGGTCAGGAAATAGTCAGCCACCTGATTTCCCTCAAGGCGTGTGAGAACATATTCCTGAGGAAGCACAAATTCATATTCACGGAGTGGAGCCTCGCGGATATCCAGTTCAAACATGGCCTCTACAGACTGTGTGTTGCGTCCGAGATTGTGGATAGTCACCTGGGAGGCGGCCACCTCGGGCAGAATTGTGTCGGCCTTAATTGAGAAATCATAATCCGGGCCACTGAAACGGTAGGCGAACACCTGTGACCCTGATGGATTTCCGAGCCCATTGACTCCTGGAAATCTTTCGGGACTGATCTGAGTCAGCGATTCGGTGTCGGCTATCTCAAGTTTGACAGCACCCTCATTGTATATACGTGTATATCCGCCAAATGCCAGTGCTCCAGATGGAGTCAGTTTCAGAGCACGAATACTGGCTGGAAATGCCGGCAGTGTCTGCTGGGTGAATATCCTTGCCTGATACAGGCCCTTGACCGGGCGGCGTGTTTCAATAGTCAGAATCCGTCCATCTCCGTCACCGTCTTCAGCGGGGAGGATTTTCCAGCTGAGTATGTCGTCGCCGGTGACTCTGACAATTTCACCTTCACCACTGATATTGAAGTCGAGCCGTGATAATTCACCCTGCATGATACGGAAGTCCATGACGACAGTCTGAGTAAGCCGCCCTGAACCGAGTCCGGTCTGAGCCACCGACTGCACGGAATAAAAGACTTTTTGTGAGACCTCTGGGGCCTTTGCTTTCCAGGTGAGATTAAAGCCGCCTTCAGGCTTGAGGAATCCGTGTGCTTCATCGCCGTCCCATCTGATATCGCCGAGAGGATATATATCAAAGCTTGAGTCCTTGTCCCAGCCATTGAGAACCACCGGGCGCAATGCGGAATCGGCAACAACAACATTGATGGACTGCTTCTGAACATCCTCATGCACCAGACAGTGAAAACGGAATGTCAGACTCACCTCCATCGGGGTGTCACCGGATATATAATATATCCCGTCTCTGTATATCATTCTGGCCTCCGTATTGGAGAGCGAATAGGAAACCACACCAATTTCACCACCCGCTACGGCCACCATGCCTCCAGACGGATTTCTAATGTCAGCGATTCCAGTCAGCGTCATTTTGACAACGCGGTCTTCGCTGTCGAAGTCGCTCACAAGATTAAAATCCCGGAATGAATTCGTGAACTGATCCGGCTCCCTTGGTAGAACACTAATGGCCAGACGCGAATCACCTCCCTGAATCAGGTACTCCAGGCTGGTGGATGGTTTATCCTTTTCATTGCCCATGTCCTCAGCGACGGGGATGAATCCGGAACCTACAAAGTCAGATCTCAATTGCAGAATGTCTGAACATTCGACAGAAAGTCTCCCATCCGTTCCCTCTGCGGCCGGAATTTTCAACTGAGTCGGTTCAACAAGCCTGATCAGTCCCCTTTCAGAATGAATCAGTGACATCTGAATAATAATTTCCGGGGTATCCTTCATGGACTCATCGACCACAAAATGAATCCGTCGCAGTCGCTTTTCCGGATCAAGAGCAACCGAGTACCTGATTCCATCTCCACGACCAATGGCAATATCGACCTGCGAATCTATATCGCTGACCTCCACTTCAAATTCATCCCAGACTCCACGGAGCCGGTGAAGAGAAATTTCCCAGTTTTCTTTAACAAGCTCGGGTTCAATATGAATACGGCCTTCAAGAGCTGCAAAAAACTTCAGCTTCTCCTCATGAGTGTTCTGATTCCCGCTGAATTGACCGTGTATGACAAACCCCGCCTCACCGGATTCTGAATTGGCCTCCGCCTTTACAGATATTTCATCCACCTGGCGTGTCGACACCTGTGCACCTGCCGGCACTATATTGAGTACCATGGCAGGAACCATGAGAATACACGCCATCAACTTCAGCACAGACAATGCCACGCGGCTTTTACCGGTATAACAAGTCCGGCAAATCTTATGTATATTTTCAGTTTTCATAGATATAAATTTTGTATGGAAGCAGTAATCCGTATATCTGGTGATATCGAATCTGCGGGAAATTTTTTTTATTTAAATGGTGATGCTGATTGGGTCCTGCAGAAGCGAACCATATCCCGGATCATAGCCGGTCCGGGATCCGGCTCATAAGCGGGGACGACCCGTAAAATCCAGTCTTCAATCACTCCAAGATCCACATCCTGTGCATAGGGATTATTCCCGAGGTATTCGGCCAGGGATGCAGACGAGGCGGCAAGCATGATTGATGGTCCGGATTCAACCACCGGCTGTGCCGACCCCAGGTACTCGATAACTCTCATTTCCTCGGTGTAGTCGCCAATAATTGCATCAAAGAAACGGACTCTGGCCCAGCCTATCGGACCGACACCCTGGTCATCGACCTGAATAATATAGACAGCCTGACCACTTTCAGCACCAGCCATTTCGCCGGCATCTACTGTATTATCCCTGAATTGTTCAGCGGTCAGTCTTCGGCTTTGATATCCGACCTGGCGGTAGCGGGTCACGCGACTCGGGTTGAATTCAATCTGAGCTTTGACATCGCGTGCCAGGACCTCGAGTGACTTGAGCCAGGTATTGAGAAAATATTCAGTGGCCTCATCCGGGGAGCTGATGAAGCCGTATCGGCCATCACCATTTCTGCTGAGAGCCTCAAGGAGCGCATCATCATACCCGTCCCAGCCAATACCGAAGCAGTCGAGGACGGCGCCCCTTCTCCGGTTATTATCAACAAGCTCACCCAGAGTTCCCCCGCGGATTTCCCCCATGTTCGCGGCCCCATCCGTGAGCAGCAAAATGCGATTCTCACCCCCGGATATAAAATACTCAAAGAGCTTCTCGTAGGCCAGATTCAGGGCTGCCTCCAGGTTGGTGCCCCCGGAGGGTGTCACATTGGCATACTCACCGAGAAGCCTTTGGGCATCACCGCCAGGTAGACCATCTATCCAGAGTGTCGGAACTGCGGCAAATCCAACCAGACTGAGTCGATCCGCTGGTGCCAGTTCATTGGAGATAACATCGAGAATTGCGTCAACACTGCGTGACCGGTCCATTCTCTCCATTGATCCGGAAGTATCGAGCAGGATAACCAGATTCATTCCACGGGTCCGGTCTTGTCCGATGGTGGACGTATTAATGCCGACGCGGAGAATTTCTCTGTCTGTCTGAAATGGCCACCGGGCTCTTTCGCTGGTAATGCCGATGCGGCTGGATTCCGGTGGAAGTGGATCCCGGTAATTCATGGCATTGATGAACTCCTCGGACCGGATGGCAGCTGGATCGGGAATGGCACCGGACAAAACCGACTGCCATGCCAGCCGGAATGACACATCACTCACATTCATGGCAAATGTGGACATTGGGGATGCGGCCGTATCCAATTCCGGATGGGGGCTGGATTCTGTCAGAACCCTCATTTCCGATGTCTCATTATCGGTGACTGATTTCTCGAACCGGGCATTGATTTTATCAACCCCAAAAAAATTGGAAACCGGCTCAGAAAAATCAATTCCCGAATCCTGCCCTGAAGTGATTCCGGTATCCCAGGAGGTGAAATCTGAATCATCTGCACCCAAAGCATCCCCCATATTATTCTTGAACCAGCCATCCACTGATGTTTCACCGGATGGCATTTTCTTTGCGGCTTCCGATCTGCGGTCCAATATCCGGAATCCCAGATCGGTATCCTCAGCTTTATATTGCTTCAATGACTTATTCAGTGATGCCTCTGAATCGAAATGGGATATTCCATTGGTAAAGTCGTGGGCACCATCGCCAGCGAGACCGGCACGGGAGCCAGCCCGGCGGCCCGGGCTCCGGCTCCGACTCCGCCGAAGTCTGTCTTCAACTTCGCGGCCACTTTCCCGGGCTGATGGGACGCTCATTGTCTGCGATCCGGATTGTGGTCTGGATGAGAAAGTTCTTCCCAGCATAGGTAAGCCAGGTTCATTCAGGATGGGAACGGAATTATCTGGCGGTGCCGGTATGGCAAAAAATTTCTTTTGCTGATCCGACTGACGGAATCTCTCAGCTGCTTGCTGAGGGGATGTCGAATTATAAGAATCATATTCCGTCGACGTCTGATCTGAGTTTGCCTCAAAGTCAAAATCAAAAAGTGATTCCGAGGATTGAGCCCCCCCATTGACTACACCCCATTGAATGCTTTCAGACTCATCAGATATTCTGGCCATTTTCATCTCCACATCGGGAGACGATGCAGTTGTGCGGGCTGAATCCTGTATCCGTGTATTGACCAGAAAAAGGACCGTCAGCGCTGCAGCGAGAGCTCCTCCAATCCACGGACCAGCCTTGAAAACAACCTTTGAAAACAACCCGGACTTCAGCCCCGAACCGGCCGGACGACTCTCAGGGGTTGAAACAGCTTTCAATATCTGATCCCGACACCTGTCATCAACTCGAAAACGGCTCACCAGATACTGGAACCCGTGATTCAGGAGCTCCCAGACCCGCCCCATTTCAGACAGGTTTTTTTCAGCCCGGGGATCAGAGACCCCATCGAGAGAGACCTTGAGCTGCTCCACTTCATAATCGGTGAGCTCCCCAGCTTTCCAGGCGACAAATCGCGACTCAAGCTTCTGGGACTCGGACATGGTTCCGGGATCGGCTGGCGGAAATTCACCTGCTTGAGATGATTGTCCCTTCTGTCCTGACTGACTGTTATCCTGCATAATGACCCAATGCTTCCACAAATTTTAATTCCGGAGATCTGATGTCCGCAAATTATATATACACATCCGTAACGTATTAATTATTTAATTAATTAATTATATATGATTAATGGATAAAGACGATCAAAGCCCCTGGATTCTGGCATTACGGACCATGGATATGAGGGATGGCACAACCGGATCATTACTGAACACGTTTGATACCTCCATCATCCTTTCCTCCAAATATGGCAGTGATACCTCGGCGGCGTAGGGATTACCTGCCAGCTTTTCAGCCAGGGAGGCGCTGGAGAAGGCCAGCTTCATGGCCGGCGTCGCCAGATCCATTTCCGGAGCGGGCAGACTGGCAGCCAGCACACGTGTTTTCATCTCCACCTGACCGGTGGCGGGCTGTTTGTAGCGGACCCGCACCCATCCGAGTGGCCCGTTTGCAGATTCATCCACTTCGATTATGTAGACTGCCTGACCGTCTTCAGCGCGGGCAATTTCGGCGGCATCCACGGTATTATCCCAGAACTGTTGCTGTGTGAGGCGGTGTTTGAGATAGCCGACCTGACGGTACCGAAGCACCCGGGCGGGATTGAATTCCACCTGAACCTTGACGTCTTTGGCCGCCACTTCGACGGCTCCGAACCAGCGGGAACGGAAATATTCGCCTGCCTCATACGGATCGGAGAGAAAGCCGTAATTCCCATCGCTGTTGCGGGTGAGCGATTCAAGGAGATTATCATCGTGACCTTCCCAGCCAATGCCGAAAGCATCCAGGGCAACCCCCTGTTTTCTGCGGGCTTCAGCCAGATCCCGGAGTCGGGCCGGATTGACTTCACCAAGATTCGCCGCACCATCTGTCAGCAGAAGCACCCGGTTCCGCCCCCCGGGAACAAAATGTTCGAGAGCTTTTTCGTAGGCGAGATTCAGTGCCAGTTCGATATTTGTCCCCCCGTCCGGGCGGATTCCCTGAACGATATCCATGAAACTGTCCGGGTTGCCACCAGGGATTCCGTCTGCCCACAGAGTGGCCCTTCTGGCAAATCCGACAACGGAGATTCTGTCCGAAGCTTTAAGCTCAGTGGCAATGGTCCGGAGAATATTTCCGGCAATTTCCGAGCGGTCCGGACGTTCCATGGAGCCGGAGGTATCGAGGACAACCACCAGATTCATGGGTTGGGTGTTGTCGAGTCCCTCAGCAGCTGTCTGAACACCAATTCTCAGCACCTGGCGTTCCGACTCAAAGGGGTGGATGGCCCGGTCGTAATGAATGGCGACCGCATCATCAGCTGATGGCTTGGGGTCATAGTAATTCAGAGCATTGACGAATTCCTCCGAACGAATCTGGAGTTTATCCGGGAGTTGACCGCGATCGAGAGCGCTCCGTGCCAGCTGGAACGAAGCATCATTGACATTCAGCGAGAATGTGGACACCGCATTGGTGGATGTCTCCATTTCGGGGAATGGTTCACTTTCGTGACGGGGCTCGATGAGGGTCTGGTTGGGGGCCTCTAAAACCTTCAGTTTTTCTGCGAGCTGTTGCTGCTCTTTGACTAAGGCTTTTCCAGCAATGAACCCGTCCTGCGCGATTGGTTCGCCCAGCTTGGAGAGTGATTCAGCGAGGTACTTTTCATCTGTCTCGATTGCCTGAATCGCAGCCAGATCGGGAGAGGAGTCGCTTCCCTCGAAGAAATAGCTGTCCTGCTTGCTTTCTGTCGCGAATGTGGTGGTTCCCCGTTCAGCATCGGCCGGAATCTTGTTGTTTTTTGCGAACAGACTGCCACTGAATTCCGTTCTCTCAACAACTTCCCATCCATCGAGGGCAGGCAGTTGATTATGAAGGGTATTGGCTGAAATAGTATCCAGAGAATCTTTATCCCGCTGAATTCCGGATGAGATGAAGCGTTTCCTTACAGTCCCGGCGTCAGCTGCTTCTGTCATAGCCCGGCCTCCAAAGCCGCCTCCGCCTCCGGCGGCTCCTCCACCATAACCGCCCTCGAACCACTGGTGGCCATTGCCAGCAGCATTGTCATCACCAAAACGGGCTCCACCGGATACCGACATATCAACCTGAGCAGCCATCTCAGAAGCCTGGTCCCCGAGCTGGACTTCAAATTCCTGCCCCAGCCAGACACCATCCGAATCAATATCGCTCGACGTATCAAAACGGACATTATTGCGGCCAAAGTAATTGGAGACTATTTCCTGATTTTCTGATGGCACGAAGGCATAATCATCGCTATTGGCGTAGGTGCTCCCGCCATAATCGCTGGTGCTTGAACCACTATATGTTTTGGCAGCCACGCCTTTGGATTTGCGGTAGGCCCAATTTTCCCGACCGGCATCCGCTCTTTCCCGGGAGCTGGTGACATTGCTGGAAAAGGTGGTGATTTCAGATTCCCGGAGTTGCCGACTGGAGAGAAGACTATCTGACGCCAGGCTGTCCGCGGGAGCAGGCTCAGCAACCAGCCCCTCAGCCATTTCCATCAGATTGTTTGATTCAGGGAAACCTCCCCTGCCATTATTAATCGAATATAAGCGGGTCCGCCCTCTTTCGGATGCGGCTGATTCCAGTGTGGTCGCAGGTCCGGTCGTGGGAGCTGGAGCCGGTGCCGATTGGGTCCGGGGGCGGGGCATGGCACCTGAAATATTGACTGGGCCATCCACGGAACCAGGTTCCTCAGGCCGGCTGAACTCAACCGCAGTCCCGGTCGCGACATCATCAAAATACTGCAGTGACTGGTCCTGAACCCCTTGAGGCACAATGGCCGCCCGATTGCGGGACGTCGGAACAGGGTTGATGCCGAACCCTTGTTGAAGAGCCACTTTTTTGGGAGTCTCCCGTTGAAGCGGTGCTTCCTCCTTTTCAGCTTGTGAACCGGATCTATCCAATGAGCTGGACAGTCCGCGCATTGAGCTCCGGGACTCATCAATCAAACCCAGACTATTATCCATCTGCCCCGCAACCAGCAGATCCTGAGTGACAGACAGTTCACTGACGGGGGCGGAGGATGGAGCCGGACCCACACCGAATTGCATGATAGGCCAACCGCCCTCCGGTGCGTATTTCGGGGACTTTTGCGGTTTGTCCTCTGATTTGTCGTCGTGTGATGGTTCCTGGAAATCATTGTAGGTAATGAATGCCAATGAGGAGACTTCAGAATCCATCTTCTCATCGGAAACCGCAACCGAGTCATTCCGGACGAGGGCAGAAAATG
Source organism: Smithsoniella earleae (assembly GCA_032356285.1). Classification (NCBI taxonomy): domain Eukaryota; kingdom Viridiplantae; phylum Chlorophyta; class Ulvophyceae; genus Smithsoniella; species Smithsoniella earleae. The sequence continues at coordinate 232,310 of JAULKQ010000009.1, forward strand.
GTCCGGCCAGAAGCAGACCAAAAATAAACAATGCCACCACCCCGCCGACGGCACCCATAAGCTCTGAGCGATTCGAGGCTGAATACCGCACCATTGCTGTAAACTTACTCCGGGTCCACTTCAGACATTTCCGGTAAGGGGAAATTTTCCCCGCGGGACGCGCCAGGCGCTTCATCAGTCTGGCTCGACGTTTGGCATCCATCGAGTATGTGGAATTCTCTGAAGTGGTCTGAAATCCCAGTCGCAGTGATGATGTGAGGTTTCTGACTGTGGATTCCCACTGATCTGAGGTTGGATCATTGCCCTGATCGCGCCTTTGTTCGTCTTCACCGTACGAGCTGAGTTCTCCCATGACGCGGGATGTGAGGCGAATATCATCGCCATGAACATTGTCCTGATTGTTTTCGCTCATTCTATGAAACCCTCCTTTCTCAAAATACTGGCCAGATCTTTTATGGCGTGGTGCAGGATGTATCCTACGTTGCTGACAGAAATTCCCAATTGTTCACTGATCTGCCGGTACGAAAAATCCTTTTCAAACTTCAGTTCGACGACCTTTCTTGCGCGTTCCTCCAGATTTTTCACCTGCAACATCAGGAAGTCGATCACCTCCTGATATTGCATGTAGGAATCAGGATCCAGGGGAGCCTCGCCAAATTCCTCAAATCGTTTCAACTGGTCCCTTTCCTGGTCGTCCAGTTTGATCATACGTTTCTGCTTCCGGTGAGTATTCATGGCCAGGTTGTACACCGTGCGGTATATCCACGGCCTTGGCTTTTCAATCTCGTTGAAGACCGGATGCAGTCTCATGAATGCCTCCTGCACCAGATCCTGCGCCGTCCCGTGGTCTCTCACCAGCCGAACTGCATACGCCATCACAGGCTTCTCCAGCACCTCAAATAATTCAGCCAGGTCGAGCGTATCATAATTGATCGACTCTCCTGCTGATTCTGATTCTGTTAACGCCATTTTAAGTTGTTGAAGCCCAATAGCTTAGCGACATTTTTACCGTTTTACCAAATGCCATCTGATTACTGATAGAACACCCGAGTTGTGGAGTCCTTAGATTTTTCCACATATTTCCACGATATTTTTGAATTGTCTGAACCCGAATCCGGATCTGGAGGGGTGTGGAGTCCTGTTTCACGGGCACAGGTATCCGCGGGGCGCGGAGAAAGGTCATATAAGGCATATATGAGAAGTGGCAGCCGCCTGATGGACCTGCCCTTGAAGGGTAGGAATGCGGATTGCCGGGATATGCAGAGAGGGAGGGAGGGTTGATGACTGCCCGGGAAAAGATGGAATTCAAGGCCAGAGTTGACCGGTACGGAACCAGTTCTCCGCCCAGATGCGGCCGCCAAAAAGAAACAGCGCGGCTGCCGCGGCAATGTAAGGACCAAACGGAATTCTCGATGACCATTCACGCCGACGGATCACAATCAGAAGCAGTCCGACTATCGACCCAAGAACCGAACTGACGGTGATGCAGAAAAGCACGGCTTTCCAACCGAGAAATGCCCCAATCGCCCCCATGAATTTAACATCTCCAAAACCCATGGCTTCCTGGGGCTGGATAATTTCCTCGGTCTCGACTTCCATCGTGGGCACGTCCTCCGGATTGAACTTTTCACTGCCAATCAGGAGCTGGCTTGGCTGCAGCACAACCTCCGTCGCAAAAAAACAACGGTCCGGCAATTCAACCGTCCTCGCTTTCATCTTCAACTTATCCGAATCGCGGAAAAACAACTCGGAATATGGTGTCTCCGGTTCGTCTGAACCCATCTGGGAAATGCCACTCTCGGAGAACTTGAGCCGTGTTCCCTCGGGGAGGCTGATTCTTTTCTGACCGAATGCCAGTTTTCCGAGCCGGAGTACGGTGTAGAGGAGTCCCCACCCGAGAACAATCCCGAAAATACTGTCCTTCATGGCCTCGATCCGAACATCGGTGAAATGAGTCTGTGGCACTCCGAAGGAGAGAAAAAATCCAACCACAATGCCTCCCAGCGTGATGGAGTCAGGAATGATATAGTGTTCAAAATCCACCCAGGTGGCGACCAGAAGTCCCGCCAGGAACATTCCCACCACCAGAACCAGCAGCAGGCTGGATCCCAGCTTCTCCAAATCGCCAAAATACATCCACGCCCCCGCAAACATCAGTCCGGTCACCAGCTCAACAATCAGATACTGCGGCGATATCTTCGCACGGCAATTGGCACAGCGACCGCCAAGCATCAGCCATGTGAATATCGGAACATTCAAATAAAATGGGATTTGATAATCGCAATGGGGGCAGTGCGATGGAGGCGACACAACACTCAGGTCGCGGGGCAGACGGTATATGCACACGTTCAGGAAACTCCCCACCATCGACCCGAAGATGAAAAAGACGACAAGCCAGAACTCAAAGGGAAGTCGCGTCCAGGTTGAAAGATCAAATACGGCCATTGGGATATTTTTTAAAATTTAATAATGAAAAATGATGACTGATGACTGATGACTGAATTATTGGGGGCGTTGGCAGTGGATCAGGTGTGGTATACGTGAGTTGTGAGAGCCTGCCTCATGATGTCCGTGGGAACGGACATACCGGACCATATTTCGAGGGCGGCCACGCCCTGATAGAGGAGCATGCCAAGGCCATTCGAGGTTCTGCAACCGGCATCGCTGGCAGCAGCCAGAAATTTTGTTTCAGCCGGCTGGTATATCATGTCGTATGCCTTCGCGACATTTTTGAGATCCAGTTGAGCCGGATCGAAAGGCAATGGGTCGCTGTCCCGCAATCCGGAGGACGTGGCATTGATCACCAGATCAAGGTTTTCACCGGAATCAGGATATCCGGTCCGCACATCCACACCCGGATATAATTTATGAATATCCCGGGCCAGAACATTGCACTTGCTCTGGGTTCTATTGACCAGATAAAGCCGCCCCACCCCGGCATCAGCAAGTTTGAGAGCGGCGACTTTGCCAGCCCCTCCCGCACCAAGGAGAAGGACAGAATTCCCAGTGACCGGCAATTCCAATTCCTCGTTTATGGCTCTCACCACCGCATCGGCATCCGTATTGAAACCGGCCATACGCCAGGCTGAAATTTCAGAACGTTCCAACTTCCAGACGGGTTTCCAATCCCTGTCGCCGGTATGTCCTTCAAAGCGGATGGTATTGACCGCCCCCCATTTTCTGGCGGATTCGTCGAGATAATCCACCATGGCATGGGCCAGAAGCTTGTGAGGAACCGTCAGATTCAGTCCGACAAACCCCATCTGACGTGCCCCGGTGAGCACTGCGGACAAGTCGTCAGGATGCACATCAAAAGCCAGGTAATTCCAATTGAGGCCCATGGCGGCCATGGTTGGATTATGCATGGCCGGCGACGCGCTGTGACGAATCGGATGTCCCAGCACACCACAGAATCGTGTTGAGGCACCTATGCGGTTGAATTCGAATGACTTAATCATGTAGCCGTGGACACTATGACTTATATCGTGAATTTGATGAAGCAGGAATTTTGGTGATCCTGAGACATAAAAAAGGACTGGAGTGCCAGATCTCCAGTCCTTTGAGAAAGCAGATAAACTGCACGTGGTTTACCGGTCAGAAAAACCCGTTGGGACCGCCGGTCCATCCGTCATTGCCATCGAAGCCAACAGTAATGTCCGGAGTTCCTGAGGAACGGATATCCAGGACTTCGATCCCCGGAAGAGCCGGTGTCACCCGGATAATCACGTCATTGAAACTCCTGTCGCTCACTTCGCCCGTTTCAATTCCGTCATCAAACAGAGTTCTGTCTTCGATGGCCACAATGGAATGTGTCACATTATTGAATACGAAGAACTGGTCGATCTGTCCGGGATTTGCTGAATGATTGGAGAAGAGTGGCTGTCGTTTTGTGCGGTTATCCCACCCTTTTGGAGTATACCTCTCCGGGTTGCTCAGGAATTTATCAACGGTGTTATTGGGTATCAGCACCAACCCGACTGTCTTCCCATCCAGCCCGAACAGGGACGGATTGAATTCGACTGAGGCACCCGCGTCATGAAGCCGGTCATCCAATATTGTGACGGCATTCTCAAGGGCGATCGTGCGGAACTCCAGAGTGTCCTGTCTGATCCCGGCCACCGCGCTATAATCGTAAGCCAGCAGTGAGAAGGACATGTCGCTGAAATCATGAGTCAGCTCAAAGGTATACGACGTCGCGCCATCGGGAATCGCAAAGACTTCGGCTCCGGACTCAGTCTGTTTGTCATCAATACCCAGATCGAGCAGGCTGTCATTCAAGTTGGCAGAGACAACTGGAACGGCCTGAACATCGGGTTGCTCGAATTGACGCAACGCCGTCCCGACGGGCACAATCTCAACAAGAATAATCACATCATTGAAATCGTTGTCACGCCCTTCGAACAGCTGGTCCTCAAATGCCAGCACAATCGGCCTGTCTGTCTGATCGAGAAACAGACGTGATGCGCAGAACTCCTGGCCATTGGGATTGAGCATGCTGTCCTGATAGATACGGCTCTGTCCACCGTGGCCGGCACCCCCGTCCATAACCAGCCCGAAGCGAAGCTGTGTTTCCGCCGGCAGACGTCCAAGGTATGAAACGGATCCCTGAACCAGTGGAGCTGTCGGACCTGTGGCCACCGATTCCCAGATCGTTGTCCAAGTCTCTGCCGGATTGGAAACATCGTACCACGCCAGTGAATTCACGAAGCTGGCCCCGTCATATATGAGCGTGACATAGACATCCGATTCATTCTCCAGCCAATAGTCATCCTCCACAAATCCTCGCTTCTCAGTTTCGAGCGGAATGCCATCCTCGTTGCAGTGGAGAACATCCTTGATCAGGTGCCAGATTTCCCGGGCCCGGTCATAGAGGGATTCATGCACGCCGAATTCGGCGAGAATATCGACTGAGCTGATGTCCCAGGCGATTTCCTGGTTGTCGCATTGACAATAGGGCTCAGGATCCTGAGCTGTTGGTATGCCATCACCGTCATCATCGTTATCCACAAAATTGGGAATCTCGTCATTGTCGGTATCGCGTGGACGGTTTTTACGGGTGTCAAAATATTCCAGAGCGTCATCATACCCATCCCCATCAGAATCCGTATCGAGGAAATTCGGAATACCATCCCCGTCTATATCCAAAGTGAAGGAAAAGTCGTCACATATTTCTGGTGGCCCCACAATTTCGATGATATCCGGGACACCATCATTGTCGCTGTCACCACCCGTACCATCCAGGTTGTCACTGTCTGGATCGAGGTAATCAGCTATAGTGTCGCCATCGAGATCGAGAGGCATTGATGGTTGCTGGCCGACTTCAAGGGATGTCGGTATGCCGTCGCCATCATCATCCGGATCAAGTATATCGGGGATGCCATCGCCATCAGAATCCGATTCCAGTTCCAGCAAATCCGGCACAGAATCGCCGTCGCTGTCCCGGGGAACCAGCAGCCCATTGTCATTGATTCCATCATTATTCAGATCGACAAATCCAATCTGTGTCCCATTGCCGGCATCCTGGCCACCCGCTTCGGTAACATCGGGAATTCCATTACCATTGGAATCCAGATCCAGATGGTTGCCATACCCGTCACCGTCGAGGTCCTGGTAACCCTCCACGCTGTTTGCTAGACCATCATTGTCTGCATCTCCATCGTCGAAATCACTGATACCATCGCCATCAGAATCCGTAACCTGCGGTGAGAATGGCGGCAGTGAAAGGGAACAGCTGGCCCCATCATTGGAGTTGGTTTTCTCTGTCGGAAATAAGGCCCAGGCAACCGGATTGCTGCCGGTATAAGAATCAATAAAATACATCGTTCCATTATTATTGGAGACGTAGAGATTGTACTGTGAATCTGTATAGGCGGCACCAAATGTTCCTGCACCAAGGCCGGGGACACGCGTCTTTTTAACTTTCAGCTCTGCATTGTCCAGATTATCAATAATGACAAGTCTGCCGCGAGCGGCTCCATATAATTTATTGTTAATATATATGAAATCAGCAGCACCTGCTCCCGATGCCAGCGGGACCACATCAACATAATCTCTGCCATCAAAGTGAAATTTCAGAAGGTAGTTTTTGCCTTGGTGCTTCGGCGAACCTCCAACCCACATAATCTGCCTGTCGGGATCGTAGGCTGCAGCATACAGTCCACCTGAAAAGAAAGCTGTGAGATCAGGTCCTGAGGAAGAGAAAGCTTTCGGGTTGTCAATAATGATAGTCACTTCCCCGGTGGCGTCTATGGCAATGAGGTCAAACCCCTCGGCTCTGGAACTGATGGCATACATGTAGCCATCTTCCTCATTGTATGCCATGGCATTGTAATGGGAGTGATACGCTTCACCAATGGGAAGATAAGCACCGGAGTCGGGATCCAATGAATGCAGACGACCACTGATGACCTGATAGAAGCCGGGATCGCAGGTGAAGACACGGCCCAGTGGTGATGGAGGGTTGAGATAGTCACTCACTCCGTCTCCATCAGTGTCTGCGGCAAACTCCTCAGCGTCGCCAATACCATCGCCGTCAGAATCCAGATCCATGGCGTTGTCAATACCATCACCATCCGGGTCGATTTCGACCACCACATCGTCACTCTCACGGTCCATTCCAAAGAGCTCAAGAGCATCCGGCACGCCGTCGCCATCGGAATCTCCGCCGGAACCGTCACGCGATTCATCATCGGGGTCGAGGTAATCCGGAATCGTATCGCCATCCAGATCATCAGGAGATGAAGGGTTCAGACCAAATTCAGCAAGAGTGGGTTTTCCATCATCATCGTCATCAGGGTCCAGAACGTCGGGAATTCCATCACCATCGCTGTCCCCTTTTCTCTCGAGCATATTGGGGATACCATCCCCGTCGGTGTCAGCGGGAATCAGACTGCCCCTGTCATCACGACCGTCCCGGTCATTGTCAGTGAATCCAAGTAGAGTGCCATCACCGGCATCAACACCCCCGGCTTCGACAACATCATTGACGCCATCTCCATTGGAATCGATGTCAAAACTGTTGGCGTAACCGTCATTGTCGATGTCACCATACCCTTCAATACTGTTTTCAATACCATCATTATCTGAATCCGTATCCAGCAAATCAGGTATGGAATCACCATCCATATCAGAAAGCATCGGTGAAAATTCCGGCAGGGACAGTCGGCAATTCGCACCGTCGTTGGCATTTGTGCGGGCCGTCGGAAACAGAGCCACAGCATATGGTGACGGGGATACATAATCACCAATCAGGTACATATAGCCGCGGTTATTCGATACATAAAGCATATCGTTCTGATCCAGATAGGCACCGCCATATGTTCCACCTGGAAGATCTTTAATTTTAGTAAATGAAACCTGTCCCTCAGATGAGTCGAGTTCTGAAATAACGACCAGCTTCGGATTTGAGGCTCCGTATAATTTATTGTCAAAATAGACAAAGTCAGCTGATTTAGGCCACTTGCTCAGCGGAAGTGCTTCGACATAGTTCCGGCCATCCATATAAAATTTCAGGAGGTAACTTGTGCCGCCTATTTTGGGCGAACCACCGACCCACAGCACTTTTCTGTCCGGATCATAGGCCCCGGCATAGAGGCCGCCACGTATGAAGGAAGTTAGAGGTTCCCCTGTGGAGCTGCCGACAGTTGGATTATCGATCATGACATGAACCCCGCCATTGGCATCGATCGCGAGGAGATCAAAACCTTCACTTCTGGACGATACGGCATACAGGTAACCAGTATCGTTGTTGAAAGCCATCGCATTATAATTGGAGGAATACCTGTCACCAATAGGATTATATTGCCCTGTCTCTGCATTGAGAATATTCAGAACTCCTCCGACAACCTGAAAAAAGCCTTCAGGACACACCCATGCCGGGCCGGATGGGGTATATAAATCCAAGAAATCAGGTATACCATCGCCGTCAATATCCATTAGGGCTTCCTGGGCATCGGTAAGTCCGTCGCCATCGCTGTCGGTATCCAGATAGTTGGGAATCCCATCATTATCAAAATCCGCGAATCCTTCATCAGCATCGGGAATGCTGTCGCCGTCGGAATCGGAATCAAGATAATCGGGAATGGAGTCGAGGTCGCTGTCTCCAGTTCCTTCGACTGCGTCGGCTATTCCATCATTATCGGCGTCGATATCCAGGTAGTCATAGATACCATCGCTATCGGCGTCAGTCAGACCTTCGATGGAATCATCTTTACCGTCACCGTCGGAATCGGCATCCAGAAAATCCATGATTCCATCCTGATCGGTGTCGGCAATGCGGTAAGCCAGAGAGCCATTCCTGGCGGCTGTCTCCACGGCATCCAACAGGCCATTCTCACCAACCGGACCATCTGCAATCCCGTCCCCATTGCTGTCTGGAATACCATGGCCTGCTTCGATGTAATCAGGTATGCCATCACCATCCGAATCCAAATCAAGATGATTCAGAATTCCGTCGCCATCCAAGTCCGAATCAACCGAGGCCTGCAGCTCCACCGAATCCGGGATTCCGTCACCATCCGAGTCCAGATCATCGAGGTCGCCAAGTCCATCGCCATCTGAGTCGACGCAGACTTCCACCCAGGCGGAAGCCAGAATGCCCTGACCATTATCAATCACATAGGAAAACTGATCACACCCGTGGAATCCGGCATTGGGTGTGTATTCGATTCTTGAGTCATTGGTCACGCGGGCGGTGCCATTGGATGGAAGGCTATTGAGGCCGAGGATGAAGGTGTCATCTCCGGATGACACGTCGTTGTTCAAAACATTCAGAATGATTGAACTGCCGGCCGGGACACTTCCCGAATCATTATTGGCCACCGAGTTGGGAAAGCCTGAAATATATCCGGCAGCGCCACGGACACCAGCCACTGTATAATAGCTGACAGTCAATGGGGCCTCTGCTTCAATACTCACATCTCCCGTCGTGTCCGATACCTGATGCAGACTGTATTTACCTGCTCCCGGAATTGACTCCCCTCCAGTCAGAATCCTAAGGCGGTTTCTTTCAGTGTATTGAATGTCAACCCCCGTCGGGGCGACTATGTTGACAATTGCTGAGCCGAGCTGGTTAATTCCGGGTATTACAACCTGCTGCGGGTTGATATCAGTTCCGACTGGCCCCAGAAGATTCATACCCCGTCCGGATGCTTTTCCGTCAGCCGTTATCGTCTGAAATACATATACCGGATTGCTGGAACGTATAGCGAAGGCCTTTGACTTTCCATAGGCCGACGCTGGAACGACGAAGTGGTCACCCGCATTCAATTTTGCCAGTGGGTCTGAGGAACCGGAAATATAAATTTCAGTATTATCCAGATCCGCAACGATGATGTTGACCTCATCACCACGGTCAGGGAGACCTGCTGCCTTAACTGGAATGTATTTGGTTCCAATGTAATTGACGGGCACCAGAGCATCAAGCCCCCAGTCCTGTCCATATCTCCCGTCCCCGGCATGAACTGATCCGGAGACCACGGCAACAGGCTTGTCTGACATAATCAAAGCTCCATTCAACTGATTAAGGTACTTGGCATTTTCACTGGTACTATACCTGACACCAATTGTGAAACTTTCATACTGATTGAGAAGTGTGGATCCTGGAACTTCACCATTCAGAAATTCAAGCCCATCAGGCAAATCTGAAAATCTCACAAGCGTCTGATTTTCAGACGCCATGACCGAGATGAATTCATTGTAATAATTCCCGTTGAAGCTATTCGAAATTCCATCCATGTTCATGTGACCGCTGCGGAACCGGGTACCGAGACCCACCCGCCCTTTGGATGTCAGAGTGCTGGCCTGAGCTCCGGAGCTGGAGCGTATATATGCATAAAATGGTTCATCCGCGGTCAGCACCAGCCCTTTGGATGAATTCGGTTTAAGCAGATCACCTATCTTCACAAATCCCATAGAATCATGAGCCCGGCCACCATAGGGGGATTTACTCAGATCTATAATTTCAGGATTCTGAAAATTGATGTTCACCGTCCTGTCCAGTCCTCTCCGGCCATTTACTGAGTCCGCATTCCGGATTCGGACTTTAATTGCATTCTTTGATGGCGTTGCCAGGACAAGATAATTCAGATCGATCGAACCGGATGCAGTGAGGTTGTCGTTGACAAAGACGGGTGGAATGATGTGCTGTGTGTCCAATGTTCCCAAAGATTCCTTTTTGGGAAAAAATCCAGAGACCGTATCGGAATCGAGGTAATCAGGAATCGAATCTTTATCGTGGTCATCATCATTCAGATCTCCATTTCCATTGACATCCTCAAGCTTGTCCGGAATGCCATCTTTGTCAGCATCCGGAGCACTCTGCCCAACCGCCTGCCCAACACAAAGACAGGCGATAAAAATCAGTAGCAGAAATTTCAAGGATTTAAACCGTTCGCCTTCATACCACAAACAGGCACGCAGGAGTTTTTTTTCATCAACCATTCTCAACTTCATTATTTTGCCGATGACGAATCCAGCAATTCATATGCCAGCCACTTAAATGCCAAAGCGATGGAACGCTTCCCCCCCTTGGGAAGGCTTTGAATAGATTGAAGTATTGGAAGCGACTATTGACGGCGGCCTGCGCCTCCCGGATGTGTCCATATCAAGGACTTGTCCGGATGGCAGGGTGACAATCATCATATATACATGTGGGACAACAGCTTACAGCTGGCGGTGACTCTGAAGCAGGAGTCCAATACCATATATATAAGAAAATTTAGGACATGGCAATCAGCCGCAATCACCTGCATCTATTGTGATACCTGATTTCAGATCAGGTGATGAACCCAGGCACCAATGATATCGGCGGCAAAAATGGAATCCTTTTTCCGTGAAAGAAGATGGTCGGCGCCATCCACAGCAACAAAACTGCGGGGGTGATTTGCCGCTGAGAAAATTTTTCCGGCATGATTTACTGAAACCACAGAATCTCCTGGAGCATGCATAATCAGGGTTGCCCCGTGAAAATCACGCAGGTTCTCCAGAATATTCCTGTTTCTGATGTCATTGAGAAAGTCCTGTCCTATAGTCACTGACTTTCCGCCGAGCTGAATCGTGACTTTGCCATTGGATTCGAGTTCGCTGATGCGATTGGCGAAGAGGTGCTGCACATGTTCCGGGTCAGACGGAGCTGCCAGAGTGACCAGGCCCCGGATTCCTGGGATCCGGTTGACGGCGGCAATTACTGCGGCTCCCCCCAGACTATGGCCAATCAGGAATTCTGGAGACTGGTAATTTTGTCTGAGGTATTCGCCAGCGTCCAGAAGGTCGTCGACATTTGAGGTGAAACTCGTTTCGGCAAAATCCCCATCACTATCACCTATACCTGTGAAATCAAAACGTAATACAGCAACCTGATGACGAGTCAGTTCCCGGGAAATCCTCGCCGCAGCCAGTATATCTTTCGAACAGGTGAAACAATGGGCAAAAATAGCAAAAGCAACCGGCGGTTTATCACCCGCTTCCGGCATCTCCAAGCGCGCATCCAGTGTGATGCCCCGTGAATTCCGGAACTGAACCGCCAGAGTGCCACTTTGGTATTTCTGAACAGTATCTGAAGGCTCATCACATCCGCACCCGCCTTCTGAAGGCGTTGTATCCTGGGCGGGGAAGCCCTGTCGGGTCAGCCACTGAGCGGCCTCGGAATGACAACTCAACCCACGAAGCCATTCGGCGGGAATGGACGCTTCACCATGAAGGGCACCCAGAACCGCGCCAAGCAAAAGTCCCCGTGCGGTTGAATCCCCACCAGCCATCGCATTCTCAACAATGGCTGTCCGGAAATCATCGGGATACTTCTGAAGAAGATATAATGTGGCAGGAAATGCGTCGGGGAAATGACATGTCAGTCCGAGTTTTCCGAGGGCCTGGTCGGTGGGTTCGGAAAGCAGTGTCAGGTTTGAGGCCATCACGCTGCGGATATTGAGAAATTCCCACTGCCTGGCAGCCAGCGAGTCCATCGATTCACTCAATGAATGCCCCTTTAAAATCTGGTGCAGAAGTGTGGCAAAATATTCGGCCGCCTCAATAACAGCCCCGTCATTATGGGTGAGGAGTGTCTGGATTCTGGCCGCCTCATTGATGGAGTCGCCACCGCCATTGAGTGTGGCAACGACCACGGGAGCAATTCGACTGGCTCCGGAAAGGTCATTGGAATCAGAGCCTGCATTCATGGGCCTGGAGCCCTGATCCAGTTTTCTCAAGGTATCGCGGGTGGCGCCATCCACATATCCGGTGTAATTGGCCCACATCGACCTCCATCGGTTGCTGAAGTGATCCACATGGAACCCACCTGAATCGGCAATACTGCGCATCAGTTCGAGGACCTGATCGCCATAGTGACAGAGGTCTCCCTGCTGGCGGGTGGAATGGTATTTATTGTGAACCGGGCCGACATACGAATCAATGCGGCCATAAGCGGTGCGGATTTTTGACGGGTTGTATATCCAGTGCACCGGCATGGCAATGGCATCCGCCACGAGACTGCCGAGGAGCAGACCACGAACCTGGCCGGTATGGGATATACTGGAGTTCACACCGTTATTTTATAACATATTATCGGGATAGAGAGAAAGGTCCCTGCCCTTTGTTCTGGTTATCATCATCATAGGTGAAAAGGTAGGTGGCAAAGAACATTTCATCAAAGCTCTGCTGGCCCCAGCCAATCGCCAGGGATGGGTCAGGATTTGAAGGATTCAGAGAGGAATTATCCCAGGCAGCCACCACGGTGATGGAGGAACCGGCCGGAATGCGCGCCGGCTCAACCAGCCGGTAGTTCCGCTGCCAGTTGAAATTATAGGCAGGCACCGACAACAGAACCTCTGACTCACCATTCGGGTAGCGCACTGAGTATTTCATGGCTTTGCCCCGCAGGTGCATGTGGGGATTCATACCATAAAGAGTAATATCCTTCTTAATCTCCCGGGTTTCGGTCCATTGGAAATTACCGTCGTGTGGGGGAATCTGGAAATCAGTATCGATCAGAAGTCCGGTGTGAAGTTTCTTCGCAGGCGGGGTTTCGTGGAAATAAATTCCCAAACGCGAGCTGTCAGTCTCCGGGGTTCCGCAGGAGGTGTAATGAAGTTCAAATTCAATCTGAGCACCCTTGGGAAGCAGAATGCCCGAATTTTCAGGAAATTCGGATGGTCCCATTCCTGGAGCGTATCCGGCGATGAAGCCGGTTCTCTGATATTCTCCGTCCTTCATTTCACGGATGTAGGCGATGATATGGTGGAGTACTTTGGTATTCCCAGGACGGATATCGACTGCTTTGATCCAGATATCCTTACCGAATGGGGAATCCATATAAACATATCGATAGTCAATGATCCCCTCGGCGGGGACATCCTGGTCGGGAATGGGGATCACATGATTGGGCTGCCCCATCGCCCAGTCGGGCTTTTCAACGACGAGGCCATCGAGAGGATCCGCTTCATCATCACCTCTCCGGGCTCCATCACGTATCCAGTGGACGAGTTTCTGACGTTCACTGTTACTGAGTGAGAAGTCGTTGGTGAATTCGCCAAAGTGGGGGTCGGCCTGCCAGGGTGGCATGCGATGGTTCATGACCACTTCCTCAATCATGTCCATCCAGCCACGGACCTTGCGGTGGCTCGACATGGCAAAAGGTCCGATCCCGCCCTTTGTGTGGCAGTGGACACATTTTTCCTTGAGGATCGGGGCAATGTCGTCGGCGTATGTCAGTTTATTCTCCTGATGGGCATCCCGCTCCGGAAAGGAAATCAGACAACCCACCGGTGAAATAACCGGTTTTGAAATGGCTTCACCATCGAGAAATGCGGACACGGCATCTGTAAAATAATGATTTCTGGCTTCAGGAAGTTCGTTCTCATAATCAAGACGGTCATCGACAGGGCCGCGGAAAACCATCTTCCAGGAATCGGTATCAATAAGGATAATCTCAGCTGTACGCGTCAGGCCCAGCATCTCCCCAACCAGCTGGTCATCGTCAATCAGAATTGGCAGGTCGATACTGTATTCACGGGCCTCATCGGCAATTTCATCACGGGTGTCCTGGAAATTTGAGTTGATCAACATCAACCGGATACCTTCAGCCGCAAGGGATCCGGCCATCGACTCCAGCTGAGGAATCCGCTTCCGAACCAGAGGACAGCCATTGCCATGCACAAACAGGGCAATCGCTTTGGTTTCTTTGTCCCCATCAAAATAGTGAATGCGATGATAATCCCCGCGGTGGTCAATCAACCCGAAATCCCCGACCTCCTTGAGGGGGCCGGTCAGATCCAGCTCAGTCTCATCCGCATGGACCACTCCAAGGCTGAATGCCAGAGTCAAAGCCAAACCGTTGAATATCGTATGTCTGCCGAGGTTAATAATTGTCGATGCCAAAAATTTCATTTCTATCATATCCCTGCTTCAATTTTTATCTATCGGCCCTTCCGACCACACTCCATAGTGGTGTCCGGATCATGTTTTTTCCAAGACAAAAAAGGCCAAACCGGATATAACCAGCGCAAAATTCACCCGATATTGGCAAAATCTCCGATACAAGACGGTTTTCAGCCATGGAGATGTAATTTATATGCTCACGTGATATGCAGAGAAAATTGACTATCGCACTGATGGCCGGGTTGCTGACAATGCCGTGTGGCCCATTGGAGGCTGCGGAAATCCCGGTCCCGGACTCGGCACCAAAGGCACCGGGCTTCAGCTCACGGACGGAAGTCATGGCCCGGATTGCCCTGAAGAACCTGAAGCTGGTTGAAGCGCCGGAATCCCAACCCGACAGCGTCAAATGGCATCAAGACGTGGTCTACGGGAAAGGCGGCTGGCGCGATATGATGATGGACATATTGCAACCCGACTCGGCGGAGACATCACCGGCAATGCTTTTTATTCATGGCGGAGCCTGGTCGGGAGGCCGGCGTCAGGACTATTATGTGTACACCCATCATTTTGCATCGCTTGGATATGTAACTGCCACGATGAGCTACCGACTCAGTGGGGAAGCGCCATTTCCGGCAGCTGTGGAGGACGTCAAGTGTGCCCTCCGGTTCCTCCGGTTTCATTCTGGGAAATATGGAATTGACCCGGACCGCATCGCGGTTGTCGGAGGCTCTGCCGGTGGCCATCTTGCGATGATGGCCGGATATACGGACCCATCTGACGGACTCAATGGTTCGGGGGGGTGGGAAAATACCTCAGACAGGGCCAATCTCGTTATCAATTTCTACGGCCCATCTGATCTCACAACCGACTTTGCCCGCAAAGCCGGGGCTGTGATGCAATTTCTTGATGGCAGTAAATATGAAGATGCTCCTGAGCTGTATGAAAAGGCTTCCCCGGTCAGATATATTGATCCGGGCGATCCGCCCACGCTCATATTTCATGGCACTCTGGATGAAATTGTGCCGGTCAACCAGAGCGATATATTGAAATCCTCCCTTGAGAAGGCAGGAGTGGTATTCAGCTATGACCGGCTGGTCGGATGGCCCCACACCATGGATGCCGCTGTCCCAGTCAATACCAGAACCCGATATGTCATGCAGTGGTTCCTCGAAACTCATTTTGGGCCAGTCACATCCGGGACCACAAACAATCAAATGCCGGATGGCTCGGTCCAGCCGCCGGGATCAGACGCGGGCGACTGACTTGAAAGCGTCGAGGAAAGCGGTGATTTTGCGGGGTAGATCGAGTTTCTGTGATTCACTGATGTTGCCGGTTCTGAGGTAGTTGGTGAATCCCGGGATTCTCTGGTCAATTTCGTCAATTCCCAGGATTTTGAAGCCCATGCTCCACTCTGAGAAATACCTCTCCGGACTACTCAGAGTGATGATAGTATTGACATTCCTGTGGCGGGGATCCAATTCAATCCGGCGGTAGGTCTCATCCACATTTTTTTCCTCTCCTTCGAGCACCTGGATAAAACATCCGTCGTAGTAGAGGAGCATCCCGGTTATACCACTCATTTCATTTCTGGAGCGGCATTTTGCGAGCATATCCTCCAATTCCTGTTTATTGAATTCGACTGATTCCACGCTGGTATATATGAGACACATATACATGAATTTTTCTGATTCCCTCACCAGAAAATCGGCATGAAAATTTGATTCCTTGAAAGTTGAATAATTATTCGACTCCGTAAAATCCGATTAAAGCTCCCATGGGTGCCTGAAAATATTTCAGGTTCTTCACCGGTCATGTCCGCTGGTCATTGTGGCGGAGGCTGACTTTCAGAACTTTTCAGGACTTCCGTCTCAATCACACCATCCCGTAACCTCACTGAAATTTTTTCAGAGACGACAACCTCTGTGGAACTTCTCAGGACTTTGACAGGTGTCCCGGAATTGGATTCCTGCGATTTATAGGCAATGGCATATCCCCGGTCCAGCACCGACTGAGGGGAAAGCAATGACAACTTTGAAGACAGTCCCTCCAAACTCAGTTTCCTGTTTTTAAGATGGAGAGCGGCAGAATTGGCAAGTGACTCCCGCGATTCATTCAACCGTTCCCGGTATCCATTGAGGAGGACGGAGGGACGGAAACGGCTCAGTTCCCTGATACGCGAGGAAAGGCGTTCATGCCGGTTGCTGAGATTTCTGCGGACCAGCCGGTTGAAACGGACCGACATATCATCCAGTTTCTGAAAGTTCAATTCGAGGACACGGCGAGGGTGGCGGCGGGCCAGCCGGCGGCTCAATGAATCGCTCCTGTCGAGGCGCCCGCGAATCCCCGTCAGCACAGCCCGCCTCATCCGGAGATTCAAATTGGAATATATCTCACGGGCCCGGACAAAACCTTCGGTAATCACTTCCGCTGCCGCACTCGGTGTCGCCGCCCGGAAATCGGCGACGAAATCGGAAATCGTGAAATCGATCTCATGTCCCACCGCCGAAATGACCGGGAGCCGGCTATTGAAAATAGCTCTGGCGACTATCTCCTCATTGAATGCCCACAAGTCCTCGAGACTTCCTCCGCCACGGGTCACCAGAATCGCATCCAGATGACCGCCTCCCGAATCATATTCATTCAGAATTCCAATGGCGCGGGCCACTTCCGCCCCAGCCTCATTGCCCTGAACACGGCATGGGATCAGAATAATCTCCATGCCCGGGAACCGCCTTTCGATCACATGCAGCACATCGCGTATGGCGGCCCCGGTGGGCGAGGTGATGAGACCCAGCCGGTGCATATAAGCAGGCAGCGGCTTTTTGGCTTCCTGATCAAAGAGACCTGCCTGTTGCAGGCGGGCTTTGAGTCTGTCGAATTCTGCCTGGAGGGCACCCAGACCGATCTGCCAGGATTTTTTGACGATGAGCTGGTATTGGCCTCTGGGTTCGTAGACAGAGATATTGCCGGAGAGGCAGAGTTCACGTCCGTCGGCTATCAGGTCCCTGTCGATATCCTTCTGCCCCCGGAAAAGCACACACTGCAACTGGGCATTCCGGTCCTTGATCGTGAAATAAATGTGCCCGGATGCCTGCACCCGGAGATTGGTCACCTCACCCGAGACCCGCACATCACCAAACTCCCTCTCCAGCGACGATCTCAGCCGGGATGTCAGTTGACTGACAGTCAGAGGAGTGTTTTCCCGGGGGGGTGGAAGGCTGGGCTGGAAGGCTGAATCGCCCCGGGATTCCCCGATATCTGAGTCTCCACCAGAGGAATCTCCTCCGCTCTCCTTCTGACGTGGATTGGAGGCTGGTCGGGCAGCAGTCGACTTCCTTTTTTCGGCGAGCGAAAAGAGATCTTCAAAATCCCACTGACTGGCCATCTTTTTTTTCATGGTTACTGGGGATCCGATGGCGCGAATCCGGAAATGTCATTGAGATTGCGTGAGACCAGCTCAATGGACCGGGCCTGTCCGGATGATTCCTCGACCTCCACAAGAACACCCTGCATACGGACATCGCCGGTGGCAACCGGAAACCGGTTTGGTCTCATGGATTTAAAGCCGGCAATGACCGGCTCAATTTCCCGGCCTATGACACTCTCATGGGGACCACAGAACCCGGCGTCAGTCAGATAGCCCGTGCCTCTGGGAAGTATCCGGCAATCACTTGTCTGAACATGGGTATGTGTCCCGACGACCAGAGAAACCTTGCCATCAAGCAACCACCCCATGGCTATCTTCTCGCTCGTGGCTTCGGCATGGAAGTCCACAAGAATCAGGTGGGTCCTCTCGCGCAGGCAGTCCACCGCCGATTCAATGGCATTGAATGGGTTTTCGAGTGGTGCCATGAATGTCCGGCCCTGCATATTGATGATTCCGAGAGGTGGTAGTGAATCTTTGGAGATGCATCCGAATCCATGCCCCGGCGTGCCGGCAGGGTAATTCAGGGGCCTGAAAAAATGCGGATCATTCTCGAGGAGATGGATGACGTCCTTCTGTTTCCAAAGGTGGTCACCCATGGTGATGGCATCGACCCCGGCCTCGTAGAGGTCCTGGGCACATTTTTGGGTGATGCCGGATCCCCCTGCGGCATTCTCACCATTCGCAACGACGTACGATATGTTCTTTTCCCTGATCAGATCTCTGAGGAGATGCTTCAGACAATCCCGGCCCTTGTGACCAACTACATCTCCCAGAAAAAGTATCCTCATATGCTATCGTCTGTCTCGGTGCCATACAGCCCAGGGGAAATATCCACCAAGAAAATTCTTCTGCCGCCCGAATTGCCGCGCCTCAAGGGTCCACATCATTGGATCGCATCGCACAAAACCAATTCACCTTATCCTTGTCAGAATAACCTCCTTCAAATCCAGAATTTCGCTGGAATGCGAAGCGAGGGCTTTCATTCTGAGCCGGAAGTGGCCGGATTCGAGCCGGATCGTACCGATTTCCCAATCACGCCAGGTCCGTTCGTAGACTTCTTTTCGGACAATCCTGTCGGGGGAAGCAATCTGCTCTCCTTCAAAGGATTTATCAATCATAAATTGAAACCGGGCCTGCCCCGCCTCCAGGACCATGGGAATACCCACACTCGTTTCCGGTATCGAGCACCGGACCACAACAGAGAAATCTCCCGGTTCCAGAACATGGACCGGCCACTCGGGCCAGGAATCATGGCTGGTCCAACCGTCGACCCAGTCATTGGCCCATCCGTTTGGGCCGTGGTAACGGATTCCCCTGCCCTTTTCCGGCACAAGCAAAGCTTCGTGGCCCGGAAGCCGAACCACCCGTCCGAAGCGGTTGGTGTGGCCAATCTGAATGAATTCAGGCTCGAAGCCGTCCCGGGTGACATCGCGGTGCCACTGCGACCAAGCCGTCCGCAGATTATCCAGTACCTGACCCGTCCCCGGGCTTTGTGAGGAGGCGAGATTGAATTCCTGTGAGGGATCAGAATGCATGTCATAGAGCTGCCATTTCCCGTTCTCGACGACGGCGCGATAATCCTGAGTTCTGATCGAGCCCCTCCGGAGTGATTCGGGAGTTCCGCCCCATTTGTGAAATATCATTCGGTCGGACCAAGCGTCCTTCCGCCCCATAAGCCCAGCAGTCAAATCGAGTCCGTCCCAGGTTCCTCGGATCCCGGGATCGACAACCAGTCCGCACAGGGAGGACAGGGTTGGAAGGACATCCATGTGACAGCTGATCCCATCCAGAATATGACCGCCCTCAATACGGCCGGGCCAGTGGATGAAACACGGCACCCGCATCCCTCCCTCATGAACGCTGCCTTTTCTTCCGCGCATACCACCATTGAAGCGGTTTGAATTGGGACCGTTGTCGGTCATGAAAATGAAGATGGTGTCATCGAGGATCCCGAGCGAGTCGAGTGTCTGGCGCATGGCACCGACCTGGTGGTCCAGATGTTCGACCATGGCATAGGCACAGGCGGCCTCCTCATCCAGCCCCACATCCGTATATTTATGGAAGTATTCATCGGGAACCTGCCAGGGAGTATGCGGCGTGTTTATTGAAAGGTAACAGAAAAATGGCTTCCTCTCCCGATGGGTGCGCCGGATGAATCTCCGGGCCTCTCCCGCTATGACATCCACCATGAAACCTTCGGTACGGACCATCTCTCCATCCGACTCAAGTTCGGTATCAAAATAATTATTCCAATGCCCTGCAGAGAAACCCAGAAACCGGTCAAATCCCTGGCCATTCGGGTTATGAGGATAATGAGCCCCATTGTGCCACTTGCCGAAACAGCCGGTCATATATCCATTGTCGCTGAAAGCCTCGGCCAGAGTGTATTCATTTTCCCTCATTGTCTCCTGGCCACGGGTCACTCCGTGAACGCCGGTCCGCAGATGATACCGCCCGGTCATCAGACTGGCTCTTGTGGGGGCGCAGACTGGACTCACGTAAAAGCGGTTCAGCCGCACCCCGTCACGGGCCAGCTGATCCAGGCTTGGAGTATTGATTTTATCATTGCCGTGAATACCGATATCCCCCCAGCCCTGATCGTCGGTTATCACAAGCACCACATTCGGATGATCCACGGCACCGGCACAATCCACCGAATAAACCGCCACCCAAAGCATCAGGGCAATGCCAATTCGGAATACCGGATAATGACTCACAGACATTCGGGGGAACTTCATGTACACAGCCTATATTGACGGGCACACAGGTGCACGCCAAATCCTCAATGATACTGATGAGCGGTGATCATCGGAAAATCCGGACTAATCAACATCTTCAGATTTTTTCACCGATGCGCAGGAGAAACTCCGCCTCGCTCGTCACAGGCACACCGAGCTTCTGCGCCTTCCCGAGTTTTGAACCGGCTTCCTCACCCGCCAATACATAACTGGTTTTCTTCGAGACCGAGGAGGAGACTTTGCCTCCGTGCTTTTCCACCAGGGCCGCAGCTTCCGAGCGTTTCAGTGAGGGTAATGTTCCGGTCAGCACAAAGGTCTCCCCCCTGAGTATCCCATCTCCCCCAATATCACCGGCCTCATCATTGACAGCCATGGTCAGTCCCAGACTTGTGAGAGTCGCGATCATATCCTGATTCTCACTGTCCTGAAACCAACTGATGATGGCCAGCGCCATGATTTCGCCGATATCCTCGATCTCCTGCAGTTGTTCAGACGTCGCTTCAGAAATGGCCTGGACCGACCGGAGACTGGAGGCCAGACGCTTGGCTGTGCTTGTCCCCACGTGAGGTATCCCAAGCGAATAGATGAGCCGCCACAGGTCGCGCCCGCGGCTGTCCCTGACCCCATCGAGAAAGTTGGTTGCCGACTTGACCGCCATGCGCTCCAGAGACGCCACCTGATCGACATTCAGCGAATAGAGGTCCGCCGGTCCTGAGACGAGCCCGGAATCGACGAGCTGCCGGACCAGCACCTCACCTCCCCCTTCAATATCCATACCACCCCGGGAACACCAGTGAATCAGTCTGCCTCTCACCTGGGCAGGACATCGGCGGTTCACGCACCGGTGGACGGTATTACCAGAACTCTCACTGATCTCTTTTTCAACTGGCTGGCTGCACTCGGGGCATTGCCCGGGAAATTCATAGACAGTTTCCCCGCCGGTCCTTTCATCCGCCTCGACCCGCACCACGGCAGGTATGACCTCACCCGCTTTTTCAATGACCACCACGTCGCCGATGCGCACATCCTTGCGTTTCATGTCGTCCTCATTGTGCAGGGTTGCCCTTGAAACGGTGCTGCCGGCAAGAAAGACGGGTTCCAGCTCAGCCACCGGAGTCAGGACCCCGGTCCTCCCCACCTGGGCCGTTATTCCCAGAAGCCGGGTGATTCCCTGCTCAGCCTCAAACTTGTAGGCCATGGCCCAACGCGGGGCTTTGGAGGTGTACCCCACTTCCTCGCGCAGCGCCATCGAATCCAGTTTGATGACCGCCCCATCGGTTTCATAGCCCAGGGAGTTGCGCAGGGTGTCGAGTTCATCCAGAGCGGCCAGTATCTCCCCGGCCCCGGAACATACCCAGATCCTCCCGGGCACAGGCAGACCACAGGATTTCAACAACTGAAAAAAATTCACGTTGGTCTCCGGTGGCCCGTCGATTTCCATGACCCCGTATCCGTAAAAAATGACGTCAAGGGGCCTGTCCGATACGAGAGCTGAATCCAGCTGCTTCAGCGAACCAGCGGTCGCATTTCTGGGATTGGCAAACAGATTTTCACCCCGTTCCCGGCGTTTTTCATTCAGCCGAAGGAATCCCTTTCGAGGCATGAAGACCTCTCCCCGAACTTCCAGAACCGGCCCCGGATTTTCCGACAGGATCATGGGAATGGATCGGATCGTCCGCAGGTTGGCCGAGATGTCGTCGCCGACCGAGCCGTCCCCCCGGGTCATGCCCCGGACAAAGCGCCCATTTTCATACCGCACAGCCACCGCCACACCATCCACTTTCGGCTCCACGGTGAACTGAAGATCCATTTCCGGCAGCAGCTTTTCAACCCTGCGGACAAATTGAGTCACTTCCTCCGATGAGTAGGTATTGTCCAGACTGAGCATCGGCACCTCATGGCGCACCGACTCGAAATGATCCAGAGGCTCACCCCCAACTCTGCGTGTTGGCGAGTCATCGGTCACCCACTCCGGATGGGCGGATTCCATTTCGAGCAATTCCCGATACAGTCGGTCGTAGTCCCGGTCCGATATTGTCGGCTCGCCCTGGACATAATAGGCATAATCATGTGCCCGGACGGAAGCCGTCAGTTCCAGGTACTTTGATTTGTCACTCAGCATGGACCTATATTACAAATGGGAGCGGGATATGGGTAGTGAGTTTTCCGCATTTCGGCAGGATTGCCCACCCGCTCAATAGAATGATTGCCATACCAGATGAGTTGAATGAGATACTGAATTCCAGCCCACTGCTCAGGAAGGCCTTCCTGGTGGGTGGCTGTGTGCGCGACAGTATCCTCGGACATGCGGTCACAGATTACGATATCGAAGTCTATGGAACAGACTTTGAGAAACTCCAGAACCAGCTGACACGCTTCGGCCGCACCAATATTGTCGGCAAATCCTTTGGCACCCTCAAGTTGCGCACCCAGTCGGGAATGCAGTTTGATTTCTCACTGCCCCGGAAAGATTCAAAAACCGGCAGGGGCCATCGGGGATTCACGGTGGATTTTGATCCGGACCTGTCGGTCGAGGAAGCCTGCTCCAGAAGGGACTTCACCATCAACGCCATCATGTACAACCCGTTTGATGCGCGTTTGACTGACCCGTTTCATGGTCTGCAGGATCTGGAAAACAGACTTTTACGCCATACCAGTGGAGCCTTCGCCGAGGATCCGCTCCGCGTCCTCAGAGGCATGCAGTTCGTCTCACGGTTCAATCTGGAAACCTCACCCGCAACACTGGATTTATGCCGGTCCATCCGGCACACCTTCAGCGAACTGGCCCCCGAACGCATCTGGGGCGAATGGTTCAAATGGGCCACACTTTCAGTCACCCCGTCGCGGGGCCTTGAGTTCCTGAGACATTCCGGATGGTGGGACCACTACCCGGTCATCAGGGACTTATCGGGAACACCTCAGGACAGCCAATGGCATCCCGAAGGGGATGTCTGGATCCACACACTTCATGTGTGTGATGCCATGGCTCAATCTGCCGACTGGCAGCATTCCTCCCCAACCAGAAAGGCCACCCTCATGCTGGCGGCTCTCGCCCACGATTTCGGAAAACCATCGACGACGGAAAAGGTCATGCGCGACGGGAGGGAGAGAATCACCTCACACCGCCACGATACAGTTGGTGCTCCCATGGCAGAAAAATTTCTCGCCGGACTTGGATGCCCGACCGATTTGGCCCGGCCGGTCCCTCCTCTGGTCAGGGAGCACATCCGTGGCCGTCAGGCCGATAACCACCGGAGCATACGCCGCCTGGCCAGAAGACTCATCCCATCAAATATCCAGGACCTCTGCCTGCTCATGAGAGCGGATATTGCCGGACGCCCACCCAAATCAAAATCACCGCCCGAATGGCTGATAGAGCTAGAGGAACAGTCGCAGAATCTGGGGGTTGAGAAATCTCCCCCTCCTCCCATTCTCCTCGGGAGACACCTGATGGAGCGCGGCTTCAAGCCCGGACCGGAGATGGGAGCTGTACTGAAAGCAGCCTTCGAAGCTCAGCTCGATGGTGAAATTCACGACCTGGATTCCGCCTGGGCCTGGCTGGACCGCAATCCACCACGGTAGATTATCCGTGGCATACCCGGGACATTTTCTCTGCTATACCGTGGCAGTGAGATGACGGGAGTTTATGTCTCCAAGAATATATTCACACATCATATCCTCCAACAACTTATAATCAACCGGCTTGGGAATGAAGTCGTTCATACCCGCGGAATCAATGCGTTGCCTCACGTCACTGCGGGAATTGGCCGAGCAGGCTATAATGGGAATCTCCTTATTGAATGTCCGGATTTCCAGGCTCGCGCCATATCCGTCCAGAACAGGCATCTGGAGATCCATGACAATAATATCAAAGTGTCCCTGCCCCAGCCGGTTGACTGCTTCCTGACCATTTTCAGCGACTTCAAACTCCATACCCAGACGCCCGGCAAATTTCTTGATCAGGAGCTGATTGATGCGGTTGTCATCGACAATAAGCACTTTCTTTCCGGCCAGAGTCGGAATTTCAATTTCAATTTCGTTCTGGACGGGAGATTCTGGATGACCATTCTCATCCTGGGCGGGTGGCCGTATGGCGTCATATGGCAGAATGATGCGGATTGTTGTTCCATGGCCGGGGCGGGAATTGAGTTCAATGCGCCCTTCCATAAGAGAGACTAGATGCCTGACAATTGCCAGCCCC
Organism: Smithsoniella earleae; assembly: GCA_032356285.1. Classification (NCBI taxonomy): domain Eukaryota; kingdom Viridiplantae; phylum Chlorophyta; class Ulvophyceae; genus Smithsoniella; species Smithsoniella earleae. The sequence goes on from JAULKQ010000009.1 coordinate 257,046, forward strand.
ATACCGATTCCACCGCAATCCCTGTCTTCGCTGGTATTGCCAATCTCAAAAAAGGAAAAGATATTCTTCTGTTTTTCGAAGGAGATTCCCTGCCCCTGATCCTCAACGGTTATGACCATATACCGGGCGGGCTCAATGCCGGCGGCTGCCGGTTCAGCCTCATTCATCTCAACTTTGAGAGAAACCGTGCCCTGCGACGAAAACTTTATCGCGTTCTCAAGCAGATTCATCACAATCTGGGAAAACCGCAGCGGATCCACATTGATGCGGTCCGGACAATCCCGGCTGACCATCAGATCCATGGAAATCCGCCGCTCAGCAGCCTGCTTGACAAACAGATTGAACGAGGATTGAAGCAATGGATACAGATCCACAACCTCGGTTTCCAGATTCAGCTGCTTTTCCTCCAGATTGGAGAATTCAAAAATTCTGTTGATGATGGAATTCAGTTGATTGACCGAGTGGGAAATCACCTCGTACGAGGCCCGCTGATCATCGGAGAGGTCCTGAAGCCGCAGTAGTTCCACCCCGCCCATGATTCCGTTAATGGGTGTGCGGATCTCATGACTCATCATTGACAGAAATCGCGACTTCTCCTCCGCCAGCTCTTCAGCCCGCCGCCTCGACTTCTCCATCTGGCGGCTCTGCTCGGAAAGGAGCCGGTTCAGATCTGTCAGCTCACGCGCCTTGATCTGATGGTCATTCATCAATTTCTGAATCTCTGCCAACTCGGAATTGGCTATCTCGTGGTGCTTCAGCACCATAAGAAACATCGAAAGTGGATCCGATGCGCTGAAATCACCCAAACTCAGTCCCTGGGATTCCAGTTCCTCCACCTTCTGAAACCAGGGCCCCCCAAAGAATGTGCCCACGCGCCCGCCCTCCATGGAGACAAACTGCCCTTTGAACATGACACCGGTCCGGTTGGTCAGGCAGAATTCCTCGCGGCGGCCCTGCAATATGGCCTCCAGACCTTTCCCCACAAACCGGCGGGGACGGTTGATGGACATCACATCCCAAAGGCATGTCTCCCCAATAACCACATCCTTGGCCAGTTTAAGGAAACCTTTCCCGACACGGATAATCCGCATCTCCGAGTCAACCATGAAATAGAATGGAAAGAGGTCTTCTATCTGGGTCACGTCCAATCCGAACTGAGCGGGAACAGCTTCATCGCACGTTGGATGGATATCTGCCGGATTTTCTTCAGCCATCAACGCCCCCTTGCCCAACAGGACTCTCTATATAAGTGCACTTACTCATTCAGCACATCATAAAATCTGCTGCCCTGACCTCCCATTTGCCGGAACAACATATCTCACATCAATTGATTTACTGTGCGAGGACGGCCTCCCAGGAAATCATAAATACATCGTGGTCATGGCCCTCATCCTTAGTATGGGTTATCTCTATCAACGGCTCCACCTGATATAGTTTTCCAAGTCCCTGGATCAGACCATAAACGAACCAGGTCAGTCCCGGACGGTCGGAGAAATAGTGAAGTTCCACCTGACATTCTCCAAATTCCTCGACTTCAAACTCCGGAGGTTTGAGATCGGGATAGATGAATTCCACGGAGGAATGAAAACGTGGAAGATAAAGCAGAAACTGCTTGAGGTTGTCGCCTCCTGATTTCAGGAGATATCCATACTTTTTGTGGGCCGTATCCATGACCCACCACTCACCGAAAGCAATAAGCACATCTTTCAATGACATACCCAGAACCTCTGACGCGGCAATTGCCAGGTCGTAGGTGATCTTGTCTGGATAGCTCTGTGAGAATACAAAACTCGATACCTCGACACCGCTCTTATCGAGAACCTGCTGCCATTTCTCCTCGCCAAAATTGGCCACAACAAGATCCTTGACCGCCTGATTGACTATTCCATACATGACTTGAACCTTTAATTCCTTTTATTCCGGGGGGGCATGAATGTGTCTGGCGGATAACCAGTCCATTTCCTGAGCCCGGAAATTATGCCACTCCACAGACATGCAGCCTGTCTCTCACCCCTAAAAACGGCTGAAATGGGAATTTACTGAAATGCCGTTCCAGAATTAAGCCTCCACTGTACCTGATGGGACACAGACCCACAGCGTATCCTGGCCATTTATGGTATGGGAATACACCCAAAGGCATCCCTGATCCCCCACTTGTCCAAAGAGTGTTCACAATCCGTCTCACTATGGCCCGATAGATGTACAAAAAATAAAAAAACCGACTTTTCAGTCGGCGTGTATCCATTAAGGACAGGAAAATGCGGGGAGATGATCAGAGGCGTCTTCTGTCAGCCGAGAAGCTCACGGGCCGCGGCCAGTGCTTTATCCGCATTTTCCGGCTGTGAACCACCTCCGCGGGCCTGGTCGGGCCGGCCTCCCCCTTTGCCTCCAACAACCGGGGCTATTGCCTTGATGATGTCTCCGGCCTTGACCCGGGACTGGAATTCAGATCCCACGGCCGCAAACAGGGATACCTTGTCCGTTTCCCGTGCCATGAGGACAATGACTCCCCCGAATCCGGAGCGCAGAGCATCGACCATTGACTGGCCTGTATCTCCATCACCCTCAGTGTTCACCCCGAGGAACGGGATTCCGTTGATACTTTCCGCCTGACTGACCAGAGATCGAGCCTTCTCAATGGCCTGGGACTGGCGAAGAGCTTTCAACTGTTTTTCAAGCTGCTTGCGACCTTCGATGAGAGACTCCACCTTCCGGGGAACTTCAACCACTGGACATCCCAGTGAGTCCGCCAAAGACCGGAGAGTAGCCTCAGTATTCAGCGATAAATCCCACGATGGCCAGCCGGCTATGGCCTCTATCCGCCTGATACCTGCCGATGAGGCTCCCTCGCCGGTGATGCGGAAAAGTCCAATGTCTCCAGTCCGCCGTGTGTGTGTGCCGCCACACAATTCGACTGAATACCCGTCGAGTCGGCCCGAATGGCCGCCAATCTGCACGATCCGAACGACGTCTCCGTATTTTTCGCCGAAGGCCTGCATGATATCCGGGTTGTCACGGATCTCGGAATAGGGCATCTCAAACCAGCTGACCGCCTCATTTTCCAGAATGCGCTCATTGACCAATCTCTCGACATCGAGAATCTGTCCCGGTGTCAGTGCCTTTGAGTTGAAGTCAAATGTCAGTTTCTCCGGCCCCACGTATGACCCCTTCTGCACGGCCTCGCGCGAGACAACTTCGTGAAGCGCCCAATGCAAGAGGTGGGTGACGGTGTGATGTCTCTCCAGAGCCAGTCGACGGGTGCGGTCGACTTCCAACCGTATATCCGTACCCGTTGCCGGCACGTCGTCGCCATCGATAAAGTGGAGAAAAGTATTTTCAACCTTGGTGGTATTCGTGATTTTCCAGGATTTGTCCCCGGTGGTGGCGGTGATGCTTCCGTGATCACCGAGCTGGCCACCCATTTCGGCGTAGAATGGGGTATCCTCGACAACAACGGCCTTGCGTCCCTGAATATCGACGATGCTGCGGACCTGGGCTTCACCGGTCAGTTCATCGTAGCCGTGGAACCGTGTCTGCACGGAGGTATCGATATCGCTGACGCTGATGACCTGCGATGATCTGCCCTTCCTGGCCCGTTCGCGTTGTTCCTCCATCAGTTCATCAAAGCGACCCGAGTCGATGGCATAGCCCTGTTCCCGCGCCATGAGTTCGGTCAGATCTGAAGGAAATCCGTAGGTGTCGTAAAGTTTGAAGACAATATCGCCGGAGAGTCTGTCCCCCTTTTTCATGCCAGCGGTGTGTTCCTGGTAGAGCTGAAGCCCGCGGTCCAGGGTGCGGTTGAATGATTTTTCCTCATCCAGAAGTGTCTCCTCAATCACCTGCCTGCGCTTGATCAACTCCGGGAAAAATTCTCCCATATGCCCAACAAGCACCGCAACCAGCTTATAAAAAAATGGCTCATTGAAACCCAGTGTGCGTCCGTATTTGACGGCCCGGCGCAGAATCCGTCGAAGCACATAGTTCCGGTCATTATTGCCGGGAAGTATCCCGTCAGCTATCGAAAAACTCAGCGTGCGTATGTGGTCCGCCAGGACACGGAAGGCAATATCCACCTTTTCCTGCTCCGTGAAATCTGTCGCTCCGGCCGCTGGCAGCGTCGACTTATATTGACAGCCACTCAATTTCCCGATCGCCTCGAATATCGGACGGAACACATCCGTTTCGTAATTTGATATGAGCCCGTCAAAGCGGGTGAATCCATGGGTGTTCTGAATGATGCTGGCCACTCTCTCGAAGCCCATTCCCGTGTCGACGTGGCGGGCGGGCAGGTCGGAGAAAGTCCCATCCGGATTCGCATTATACTGAATGAAAACCAGATTCCAGATCTCAATACAGAGTGGACTGTCGGCATTGACCAGACGCCCGCCGGTATCACCGTTGGGGGTCAGATCCATGTGAACTTCCGAGCATGGACCGCACGGGCCGGTATCACCCATCATCCAGAAGTTGTCCTTCTTATTTCCGTTGACTATGTGGATGGCTGGATCAAGGCCTTTTGACCGGAATTTTTCCGCCCACAGATCCCAGGCCTCCTGGTCAAACTCACTCGGATCACCGGCGTCCTTATCGGGATTATAGACGGTCGCATACATCCGGTTCACCGGAAATTTCCAGACCTCCGTGAGGAGTTCCCATGCCCAGTCAATGGCTTCTTTCTTGAAGTAATCACCAAAACTCCAGTTGCCCAGCATCTCAAAGAATGTGTGGTGGTATGTATCCATGCCCACATCCTCAAGGTCATTGTGCTTGCCGCCTGCACGGATGCACTTCTGGGTATCCGCCGCCCGCGCAGGCGAATACGGACACTTCTGTTCTCCCAGGAAAAATGGCACAAACTGGTTCATGCCGGCATTGGTGAACAGCAGATTCGGGGCATCGGGCATCAAACTCGATGATGGAACAATCGTATGCCCCTTGCTTTCGAAAAAATCTAAAAAGGACTTTCTAATTTCCTGACTTGTCATAACTTCAATTCCAGTGCTTCGGAGCCGGCCCGGATGGCAGATTCACGGTCCCGTGGCTATGAAATCAGTCGCGCCCATCCGATTCGGGGGCTTATTTCTATCGAATCGACGCCGAACTGGCCAGAAATCTCTTATTAAATAACCTCAATACTCCAATGGACTCCGGATATCCTGATCATTCCCTGCCAACACCACCAGCGGGTTCAGGCCTGGATCTGCTCCTCCTGCCGGATGAGTCCACCTGTATGGACCTCAGTCTGATGCTCTTCGCTGAAGGCATCGATTCCATCCCTGTCGCCTCCAGCGACCACCTGGACTGGGGAATCTGGATTGAAGCCTCCGCGGCCGACTACTCCCGCAGGCTCCTGAAGGACGTCATTGCCGAGGCCAGGGAATCCGCACGCTTTAATCCGCCCGCCACCGGGTCTGACCATCCGGCCGCCTCCATTTTTGCCAATGGCTGGATACTCGGATGGCTGGCATTTCTCGTCCTGATTTTCCTGGCCGGTCCCGAGAGCCAATCACAATTGAAATCCGCCGGCATCCTCAATGAGGCCACATTCCACGAGGGAGAAATCCACAGGCTCATTACTTCAATCTGCCTGCACAAAGATCTGGGGCACCTCGCATTGAACTTGGTATCAGGATGGGGATTCACCAGCCTTTCATCCTGGCGTCACGGATCGGGGGTGGCTCTTCTCGGCGCACTCATAGCCGGAGCAGCCGCCAATGCCGGATACGCCCTGCTTCGGATCGATGATGGACCCTATTGGGGCTCGCTCGGAGCATCCGGCATGATCTTTGCCAGTCTCGGTCTGTGCATCGATTTCCCTTGGAGCCGCCATAAATCGCCCACCCGACGACATAATCCCTTCCAGAAGCACCGGTCACTGATTGCCGGCACGGCCATTGTAGGCCTTTTCGGACTGAGTCCTGAAAGCAACTGGCTCGCTCACGTGGGTGGGTTTGCCTGCGGTGCGGCCATCGGATGGGTTATTTCCGCCATACCGGACTCCAGAGAAAAAATCCACTCCCCCGCCCTGCAGTCCGGATCCCTGGCATTGTTTCTGTTCCTCATCATAGGCAGCTGGCTCCAGGCTGGATGAATATTTCATATTCCCAAACAGTTTCACGTTGAGATTGGCATACCTTTATCCGGATTTCTGACTGAGAATGTCCCACAGATGGCTGGGCATGCATCGTATCGGACTACTTGATTTATGATCGCAGGGATCATGAAAAACAACGGGAAATGAGTTAAATATATCAGAGCCACTTCACTGCCCTCATAGCATTCTTTTTCAAGTTATCCCGCGATAATTTATCTGGGGATATACAGCATGGGTGATTTTGGCATTGGTGAAAGCCAGGGAACCCGGACACCACAGGATCTCAATGCGCGCCCGACCCAGGAATTGCATGTGTTCAGCAGGTGGTATCGCCCATTGGCGTCAATAAATGCATCGTTATTCGAATATGCGTATCCTTCAATTTGTATAACATTTCCTCTGTCGTCCAGTTTGAATGAAGAATTGATAAACCCGACAAGGTTTTGATATTGCTGTGCCGAAATGGTCACGGATATTGCGTCAGAATGGTATTCGGGCCGGGTAAACGAAGCATGGATACAACTTCGTGAAGGCAGCAGCAACGCATTGGCTGCCGTCGTCATTTTGAGGTCATCCCACGTTTCTGTTTCCAGAAAAAACCCTCGGTCGCCCCATCCGAATGCCACGTGTGATTTCCCGGAAATGTCACCAGGAAATTGGAAGCCGGAGAATTTTTCGTGCCAGTCGACGACGCCGGCAGTGGATGCAGGCACTATGATGTCTGCATGAACGGCACTGGAAACAATGAATATTTCAATTCCGACATTCTGTGGTTCGAAATCGTTGTTGACCGGTATCAAGCCGATCAGGAGTACCCCAAGATAGGCGAGCAACATGAAAAATGCCCACCGCAACAGTCGTTTGAGCCATAAAACGATTTTATTTCTTAGTTGTTTAATCTTTTCCATCAGACTGCTACAGAGTGGATGTCAGGAGACAATCCCGTGGTCGTCATTGTCATCTCTTGTGATATGTCCGCATTGCAGCACATTCACGGCAGTATATTACGACAATGGCAATGAATATACTTTGAGCTTTATTCCCGGACAACGGTCTCATGTGGAATATCGTTTGTTTATATCCCCAGATCACTACGGAAGCCCAACTGTTCCACATACTCCAGCCCCGTGAAACGGTAGGTAAACATGGACTTCAGTGCATCGCGCAACCTGGCTGCCTTTTCGGGACTGGGACTTGATCCAGTAATGAAACTTTTCTTATAAGCAAAGACTCTGAAAGAAACAGACCCGGCCCCTTCAAATGCATAGCTCATGGTCATGCCACGACCTGAATATGTGGCACTCGCGGTAATATCCGTGCAATCAATACATTCAAGGCCGTGCTGGTGCATGACCTCGGCGATCGCCCCGGCTACCTTTTCCTTATCCAGAGGAATATCAACAGAGGATGAACGCACAGAATACATATCGGGTTTCCGGGCTACTGATGTCCCCATAACCGCCAAGGCTGTTATTATGAATACCGGCAATGTCACTAACCTCCGTAATCTGTCACTCCGTAAAATATACTTTTCCACACATCTCACGACATGCGGACAGACTGGCAATACTGCCAGAGACATCAGGTCAGTGAAGTCGACAACCCGCCCAATTCGAATTGGAGACAGGTTGTTGATATGATCGATTACCGGTTGGGACCAGGGACTCTTCCACCATAAAAAAGCAGACGCGATGGCGAATGTGACTGCTCCGGTCTGGCGGGGCCAGACGGCCATGGCCAGCATTCCCACTACAGCAACACCAGAAAAATCTGAAAGCTTTCCAGAAATGGCTCCCGGATAGGCGGCCTTCATCCACCAATCATTCACAAGTAATATTCCAAGACATGAAAGAAATGGCCAGGAAGCCAGGACTCTGCTTATACGCCGTTGGGTTTCTTCATGCATTAAATCACCTCGCCATCTTGTAATGAGAAATTAAGCTATAAGGTTAAAAGAATCTGATCAATCTTAACGATCCGTCCAGTATTGAATTTGACAGGTAGCAGGATAACTCAGGGGACAGGAATGTCCCCTCTCCTTTCATCAACCCTTTCATCAACCGGCTTCAGGATTCAGTCGTCTTTGACTTGTCATAAAAAAGCCCGGCGGGAGGCCGGGCTTTTGAAATGTTCATTGTGAATCTGACTTTGGAGGTCAGTCTTTGCGGCGGCGTCCGCCGCCGCCGGCTCCACCACCACTTCCGCCAGAGCGTCGGCGGCCAGGACCTGATGAACGGGGGCCCGATGAACTGGAACTGGAGCCAGATGAGCTGGAACCACCGGAGCGGCGACGTGGAGCAGGCCGGCGTCGGTTTCCTCCGCCATCATCATTGCGATCATCATCGCGGGAACGGTCGGACGAATCTTCAGATGAATCATCATCATCGTCGTCGTAACGATCATCATCAAAGTCTTCGACCTCGTCATCATAATCGTAATCGACGTCATCAAAATCATCTTCCGGGATGGATTCCTCATCCGGCTCGGAGGATTTTCTGTCACGGTCGCGGTCGCGGTCACTGCCGTGGCTGCGGCTTCTTGGAGCTGAAACCTCCTCATCGCGGCTTCTGCTGCGTGAGCGTGATGGGCGGTCCTCATCATCGCGGGAGCGCTCGCGGTCTTTATCGCGGCTTCTCGGGCGGTCTCTGTCCTCATCATCGCGGGAACGCGAACGGGATGGGCGGTCATCATCGCGGGAACGGGAGCGGGACGGACGATCCTCGTCATCGCGGGAGCGGGAGCGGGAACGAGGTGAATCATCCTTGTCCTTACTGTCGCGGTCGCGGTCACGGCCGCGTGAGCGGCTTCCCCGTGAACGGCTTTCGCGGTCACGGCTGTCTGACCGGCTGCGGTCGCGATCCCTGTTACGATCGCGGTCGCGATCTCCACCCCGGGATGAGGTCTGAGAATCGGAATCATCCGAATCCTCATCTCCCTCGTCATCGACATCGCTGTCCATTTTGTAGGAATCATCCCGATCGGCCATGGCGGCGCGACGTGAAAGACGCACACGGCCTTTTTCGTCAACCCCAATGCACTTGACTACGATTTCATCGCCTTCCTTGACAATGTCGGATGGGCGTTTGACGCGGAAATTGGCGAGTTCACTGACGTGGCACAGGCCTTCCTTGCCTGGGAGGACTTCGACGAAGCAGCCGAATTCCTTGACGGAGACGACGCGGCCACGGTAGATGGTGCCCTCTTCGATTTCGGCAGTAAGAGCAAGGATTTCGCTCTTGGCGATTTCCATACCATCCTGATCAATCGAGTATATATAAACCGAGCCATCGTCCTCGATATTGATTTCGCAGCCTGAGCGCTCAACGAGTGCTTTGATATTCTTGCCGCCAGGGCCGATGAGCAGACCAATTTTGTCGGGGCTGACTTTGACAATTTCGATTCGCGGAGCGTATTTGCTGAGCTGTGGTCTGGGCTCAGCTATGGCTTCGGACATGATGTCGAGGATACGCAGGCGGGCAACGCGGGCGGATTCGACAGCTTCCTCCATGATGGAAAGAGGCAGTCCCCGGAGTTTGAGGTCGAGCTGGAAGCCCGTGATTCCCTGACTGGTACCGGCTATTTTGCAGTCCATGTCACAGAAGGCATCCTCCCATCCGATGATGTCAGTCAGCAGCTGGTAGCGGTCGATATTATCCTCATCGTCCGTCTCGGTGCAAATACCAATGCTGATACCGGCAACAGCCTTCTCGATGGGCACGCCGGCATCCATCAGGGCCAGACTGGCGGCACAGACACTGCCCATGGAGCTTGAACCATTCGATTCCAGAATGTCACTGGTAATACGTATCGCGTAGGGAAAGACCTCCAATGGAAGAACCGGGAAGACCGATCGCTCAGCCAGCGCTCCGTGACCAATCTCGCGACGACCCGGGCCGGATATCCGTCCGGTCTCGCCCACGGAGAAGTTTGGAAAGCTGTAGTGGAGAAGGAATTTTTTCTCAGTGACGCCACCGGTATAGGAATCAAATTCCTGGGCGTCCTCATTGGTTCCGAGGGTGGTGATGGCAATGGCCTGAGTCTCACCGCGGGTGAACACGGCTGAACCGTGGGTTCTGGGCAGCACACTGACCTGACAGTCGATGGCCCGGAGCGCGTCAAATGTCCGACCGTCGAGACGCTTCTGGTCATCCAGAATCAGCTTGCGGACCTGAGCCTTCTGGAGTTTGTACCAGATTTCTCCGATAGTCTTGCCAGAGACATTATCCTCGCCGAATTTCTCGATGAGGGCATTTCCCATTTCCTCTTTGAGCTTGTTACAGGCCTGTTCTCTGGGAAGTTTTTCGCCAATGAGGAGCGCATCGATAATCTTGTCGCCGATGACACTTGAGGCTTCGGCAATATACTCGTCGGGGATTTGAGTGAGAGTGACTTCACGCTTGGTGATATTCATCTCACTGGCGAGCTGTTCCTGGGCCTCAATCATCGGGAGGCAGTGTTCCTGGGCGAAGGTAAGGGCCGCATTGAAGTCGGCTTCGGAGATTTCCTTTGCCGATCCCTCATACATGACGACATGGTTCTTGTTGCCAACGTAAATGAGATCGAGATCGCTGTCCTCCATTTGCGTATGAGTCGGGAAAGCAACAAACTCGCCATTGACGCGGCCGACCCGGAGAGCTCCGAGTGGTCCACTCCATGGAAGATCGCTGAGTGTCAGAGCCACGGAAGCCCCAAGGATGCTTAATATATCCGGGTCATTCTGTCCATCAGCACTCAGAACAATGCTCTGCACCTGAACTTCATTAAACCACCCTTTGGGAAAGAGCGGACGAATGGGGCGGTCGGTCAGCCGGCATGTGAGAATTTCCTTTTCACTGGGACGTCCTTCACGTTTGTGATATCCACCGGGAAACCGGCCAGCAGCCGCAGCTCTTTCGCGGTAGTCGACTGTGAGCGGGAAGAAATCCATGTCTTCCCTGGCACTCTTTGCACCAACGGCAGCGGTGAGGACTACGGTTTCACCGAGTTGAATGATGGCGGAGCCATCGGCCTGTTTTGCCAGTTGACCTGACTTGAAGGTGAGCTTTGCACCTCCTATTTCGAACGTTTTCGTATATTCCTGCATATTCTTGGTCTTGATCTAGAATCAGTATGATATGGGGAGGGACCGGCTCCACCGGAAAACAGAAACAGGTACGCTGAGAAACTTCAATGGATACCCCATCAGGATATGGGAGTCACTCTCTTCACAAACCTGAAAGAGGATCCATTGAAATTACCCGTCGCACCGGATGCTGATTATGCTGGGAGCCGGAAAATAAAAAACTTCCAGTCTCATTGGAGATTACTGGAAGTGGGACAAAATTATCTTATCGGCGGAGTTTCAGTTTTTTGGTGACCTGCTGATAGCGCTCCAGGTCATTGTCGTGGAGGTAGTCCAGAAGCCTGCGACGACGCCCGACAAGCATGAGAAGGCCCCGACGGGTGCTGAAATCCTTGGGATGCTGTTTCAGGTGGTCGGTGAGGTGGTTGATACGCTGGGTTAAACTCGCTACCTGCACATCGGCTGACCCTGTGTCGCCATTGTGCAATCGAAAATCATCCAAGTTGATGGATCTCAAACTCATGTGCTGTTTTTGTACTATTCTTCCGCTAGACTTGATTTGGCGGAGTGATCTGAGTCCCGGTCAAGTATGATCTTGCCTTGTCTCCGCAAATAGACGACGAATATTCCAATCTGTGGCAGATAAATCAAGAGATTTTTTTCCTGAATCCATCGATGGGCGGGATTTGAGGGAATCCTGGGAGACGGAATCCCCGGCTGAGACCCACAAAGTGGCGGCAGAACTGGCAAAATGTCTGTTTCCGGGAGCTGTTATTTTTCTCCATGGCGACCTGGGGGCGGGCAAGACAGAATTTGTCCGTGGCCTGGCAGATGCGCTGGGATCAGGTGATGAAGTTCAGTCGCCGAGTTTCGGGCTGGTTCACGAATACGGATATACATGCCAATCCACCGGTCTCCGGAAAACCCTTAATCATCTGGATTTCTACCGACTGGAGGATGCATCGCAGATTGAAGCGGCCGGGCTCACTCCGTATTTTGAGCCGGACGGCATTTCCGTGATTGAATGGCCGACACGCTGGGATGGACGGAAGTATTTTACCCCGATGGATGTCACTCTCGAAATCATCGACGGGACAACCCGGCGGATTTCAATCACCAGGCCCGACGACGGAGGGGGTCTTGAATAAAATGCATCGACGGGCACTGGCGATTGAGTGGACAGGCCAACAGCGCTCTGTGGCGGTCCGGGAAACCGGAAAAAGCACCGGACAGGTATGGATAACCCAGGAGATATTCAATGACCCTGGCGCGACTCCCCTGCCAATGGCACTGGAGAAGCTTTTCAGAGACAGGAAAATCCGGCCGGAGACAATTGAGGACATACACATCAATCGCGGACCAGGGTCCTATACAGGCATCAGGATAGCTCTGGCAGCGGCGCAGGGGCTCGCACTCGCCGCCGACATTCATTCCCGATTGAGATTTCATTTCTGCACCACGCTGGATATTCTGGAATGGCGGGTGTCAGACATCGGGGAAAGCACCGGAATTGCGGCTGCCGGTGTCTACGCACAGCAGAAACAGGTGGTTGTGCGATGGCTTAGATCCGATACTGTCGGGAATGCCGGAGAAGGTGAAAATGATGTGATCCTGGAATCAGCCGATCTCATCCGGAAGCTCAGGGACCTGAAAAGCCGGATTGCCGGACCGGATTTGGAGAAACACCTGCCAGAGGATGTCCTGTTGCCGATGTCTCCTCAAGCCGGAGATCTTTTTTCCACGCCATCAAACCGGGTGGAAGCCGATGCGCTCCATCTGGTTGAGCCGGTATACGTGCGTTTACAGGAATTCGTCAAGGCGCCGCCCGCACAGTTTTCCGGGCTGAATGCGGCGGAATAACCCGACCGTCCCTTATTGTCCGGTCTGGAATAATTCAAGCGCGGAGGACTGGCATCTTCCTGCATAGACACCTGACTCAGGCTGTTCCATGTCTATCAATTCCGGTTCGGCAGCCATCGCAATACGAATAAGGAGGATCTGTGGACATCGGTATTTCATTATGGGCAATGAGATGCGGACTCAGTCGGAAAATCCGGCGAGGTGGTAGCGTTTGAGGTTGGCGAGGGCAAACCCGGCGACCTGACGTCCAAGTTCCTGGCCGGCTGAGTCAGAGAAACCGAAGTGAATTCCCCCATAAATCCGGGAGCGGCCCATCTCGGCAGCACATTCGGAGAATGATTGATATTCTCTCTTCACCCCGGGAAGCGAATCGGATTGTGTGGTGAAATTGTATGAATCGCTCCCAAAAATGTGAGCCATCAGTATGGCCCCCGCTCCGGCAAATGTGCTGTGACCGCTGACGTACTCGGGATGAGGAGGTGCCTCCAACAGCGACCGCCATTCACTTTTCTCCAGTGGCTGACCACCTTTGGCTGCCATGGCCTGCACCGGACGCCAGAAACGATAGTGGTATTTGCAGTCCCAGGCAGCTATGGCCGCATCGGCCATTCCCAGATTCAGGATGGCATACGCCCGCAGAGAATCGCGAAGAGACGCACCCTGACCAACCAGTTCCTGATTGAGAATAGTGTTCCAGTGCCCAGCTGGAGTGGCGGTGTAGCTGAAACAGGACCAGAACCCGGCAATGATGGATTGGTCAGAAGTCCGGTCCAGCGACCCTTTACGGCCCAGCTCATTCACCTCAGCCAACGCCAGTTCAAAAGTCGATGAGCCAGGTGATGGCGGAGGCTGGGGGCGGAACTGGTCCGCATTTCCCAGAAAAAATGGACGCACTCTGGACCAGTGGGGCAGCTCAGGCGGACGGAATGCCGGTGGGGTTCTCTGCCACTGTCCGGTTTCTCGGACAGGCACAAAAGTGATACGGGTGGTGGCACCATCATCCTGACGCAGCCTGATGATATCTGTGGCGGCCTTCACCCCCCGCCCGACCGCCCCATCCCAGGCCAGTTTGTCTCTGGACATCAGTGAAACGAGTTCAGGGGCATTAAGCAGATTCTTCTGCAGGGAATCGAGGGATGCTTTCTGGCCGGGAAAAAGCACAATTGCCGTAGTGTGGATGGCCGACACCGAAGACAAAAGGCCCATGGCTGAATCAGATGCCTGTGAATCGTCAGATGGCGCCCCGTGTTTGTGAAAGCCCGCGGAATTCCAGGCGGCCAGATGAGCCATTGCCAGAGCCCGCGTTGCCTGTCCTGGCGCTCTGGATTCCATGCGGATGGCTTCGAGCAGACGGCTGTTCCAACGATGAATGGGAGCCGCCAACCCGGCAGAATCCGGGGATCCGGGGGCACTCAATAAAAAGAGCCCCGAAGGGCCCATAAGATACGCGCAGACAAGGACAATTTTCCAGTTCATAGTTCCAGAGTGATCAGGTGGACCTCAGAACAAAAAGAGATGGCGGGTCGGTGAATTAATTCTGAACGGTTAATTCCGCGAATGCCTGGACAGTCCCGAGACCTGCCGGAACAGTGGCGGTGAAAGTTGCCCGTCCATCCGCTCCCATGACCACTGGAGGCTGCCCGTCCGAGGGAAGATTCAGCGTTCCCTCAGTGGTGGTGATCCTCAGGGATATGGAGGTCCCAGCAGGAACATTGGTCCCATTGACCACAATTGTCACTGGACCGGTCTCCGCAAAAATGACATCCGGGGAATTCAGACTGCCGGTTGGATTGGCGGGAGCATTCGCACCAGCGATAATCGTCACCTGAAGCATCGGTTCACTGCCCGGTTCATACAGGAAGGTTGAAATAGGCACCGAAACAGATGGAGGTACCGTCGATTCCGTCGCAAAGGGACGGAAAAAGGCCTCCATGCGGACTTTGCCATGGCCGCCACCGGAATTGCCACGGACATCCACGGACCCCGACCCGAGGAGACGATCGGCCACAAGACGGACCGAGCCACCGGCTCCGCCGCCTCCAGAGGAGGCATGTGATCCGGCGGTGCCGCCCCGCGCCAGGATATTGCCTTCAATAATCATATCGCGTGAAGCGGCGATCAGGATGAAACCGCCACCGGCTCCGCCATTGCCACCATTGGCATTCGATGTGGATGCTCCACCACCGCCGCCACTGCCGCCCTCACCGTATTGGAGGCTGGTATTGGCTGTATTGACCCCATTGCCACCGCGTTGTCTTTCTTCAGTTGGAGCATCGCCTCCACCAGGTCCCTGACCGGGTGTTCCGGCAAAGGAGCCCGACACGTCAAATCGAATGCCACCAATGCCGCCGTCATAGCCACCCGGGGCAGCTTTGGCGAACTCACCTGTTCCGTTGTTGGGGGGACCGTTCTCGCCATTCAAAATAACATTCCCGTAGATTTCGACGTACCCATTGGACAACCAGCTCACCGGAGCATTCTGTGCATTTCTGATGAAGACCACATCCGTGGCCCGTGGAATGAAGATACGTCCATGGTTATATATTCCATCCGGCCGCTGATTCATGTCGATGACATAGGCTCGACCCAGGATAAAATCCCAGTCGGTGCCGTTCCAGGAATACATATTCTGAAAGATCTGACCACCAGTCCAGCCACCGAGAGCAACCAGCCGGGCCAGTGTGGGATGCCACACCAGGTTTCCATAGGCAATCGTCTGCGGTGTCGCATCACCAGCCGGCTGCCAGTCATCATTTTTGAATATCCAGGTGGCCCCCCATACTTTCATGACTATTTCCTGGCGGACCGGGTCGTAAGCCATGGACGGGGCATAGGAAAATGCAGGGTCAGACGAGGCATTGATATTGGCCCAGTCGGTTCCGTCAAATGCCCAGGTCTGACGATCACTCTGACCGTATAGGATAACTCGGCCGGTGGAGGCTTCGAAAGCCATGGCATCGGTGTCATGGCTTCCCCAGTTACCATTGTCGACCGTTGTTGGGGTGGCTATTTCAGTCCAGGTGGTGCCATTCCAGAACCAGGTATCCTCAACCACCTGGTTGGCCGCATCGCGTCCACCCCAAAGGATAATACGGTTGTTGACGGAGTCCCAAACCATTTCATGGAACTGCCGGGGGGATGGGGATGCGGGGGGATTGAGTTGTTCCCAGTCGGTTCCGTCCCACTTCCAGGTGTCGCCGAGTACGGTATTATCCGAGCGGATGCCGCCGAACATAATAATATGCCCGCGGGCACGGTCGTATGCCATGGCGGAATTTTCGCGGCCGGAGACGAACGTCGGATGATTCTTGAGAAGCCACTGGTTGTTATCATAGACCCAGGTTTCGAAATTGCGGTCCAGACGGCTGTCGGCCAGCGTGTACCCGCTTCCACCAAAGACGACCAGCTGGTTGCGGGCTTCATCGTAGGCGGATGCCAGACGCCAGCGTGTCGGCATGGACTGCGGAATGATGAGGTCGCCATCCGCACCAGTTGAGCCACTGTCGTATGGCAGGTCGGGTTCATTCTGTGCCTGGACAGCTGTGACCGCCACCCAGCATGCCAGGCCCAACGCCATGGCTTTTCTATATGAGTTGAACAGGTTCTTATTCATTGTCTTGCGCGTTAATATTTAAATTTGAGCTGTTGATATTGAAACTGAGACCCTGACTTTGCGGTGCCGGTTCTCCATTGAAAAATGATAGAATGGGGGAGACAAGCCGGAATGAGGAATCCTCCCCGCCCGGCGATGCATTGAGAAAGGATACTGTCGGCGAGGCCAGTCTCAGCATCACATCCGGCACATCGACAACCGGGGTGATGAAATTGCCAAAGGAGACAATCGGGGATGCCAGGCTGACCACTGAAGGCTCACCGGGACCGCCGGGTATAAAATTGCCGAAGCTGACGACCGGAGATGAAATTGAGACCATGATTGGCTCTCCAATGGCCAAGGAATCAAGTGAGTTGATAAAACTTATGACAGGCGATTCAATTTTGACCGGGGGCAGGGATTCGGCGCTGACCGGGTTGGTGCCTTCGGCAATTTCAGTGGCGTCATCGTAAAGATCCCCATCGCTGTCCGCCAGGAGCGGGTTGGTCCCGAGGTTGATCTCATCTCCATTGGAAATCGTATCGAGATCATTATCCTCGTCACCGTCCTGGATGCCATTGCCGTCGGTGTCCTTCACACGTGGATCCAGAACAAGAATAACCTCGCCGGAATTTGTGAGCTTATCCCGGTCAAAGTCTTCTTTTCCATCGGGAATGCCATTGCCGTTTGTATCCGGATTGTCTGGATCGAGACCCAGCTCGGGTTCCAGATCATCCGGCACCCCGTCGCGATCCCGGTC
The DNA here is from genome assembly GCA_032356285.1 of Smithsoniella earleae. Lineage (NCBI taxonomy): Eukaryota > Viridiplantae > Chlorophyta > Ulvophyceae > Smithsoniella > Smithsoniella earleae. The sequence goes on from JAULKQ010000009.1 coordinate 274,414, forward strand.
CTCAAAGCCATAAATTCTGAATGAAGCAACAAACGGTCGTGCCACGGTATTGCCGACCAGGTCGCGAAGTGGTGAAGCTATGCGGAGGTTGTAAAGATCGGGAGGCAGGACATCCGGAGCGATGAGGCCAATGGTTGCAGTCTCGGCATTGTATTCCATCGTGAATTCAGGAACCACATCATCACCTGTGCCGGCGAGTTCATCCTCCCCTGCCCCGGTGAATTGTATGGATGTGCGGTTTATAGATGATGGAACGACTGGCTCGCTCAGATAGATGAGCACGGATGAGGCGCGGCCAAGCACGTCTCCATTGGACGGGGTTGTCGAGCGCACCCTTGGAGGTGTCGCATCCGGCACCAGCTCAAAAGACTGGCTCTCACTTGATGTGGCATTGCCTCCCGTATCCGTGACCACCGCATGAACGGAGAATGTCTGTCTGTCAGGGGTCCGCAGCGGAGCGAGCAATGCCAGTTCAAATGGAAAACTCCCGTCCAGCGCCACCGCTTCGCCATTGATGAAGAACTCCACATTCCGGATCTGAACATCATCCGCTACCAGAGCTTTTACAGAAAAGACCTGCCCCTCCTCGATGGTCCCATCTGTGGATTGCACCTCGATGGTGATTTCAGGGGGCTGTCCGGCTGTGTCTGCCCCAAGGTAATTCAACACCTGGAGTCCGGCAGCACCATCGGCAATATAAGCTCTGCCATTATAGAGAGCCAGAGAGGTGGCAATACCCGGTGTTTCAAATGTCGCCAGAAATGTGGACGCCACATTATTTTCACCGACGCGGTAAAGGTCGACGTGGTGGGGGCCGTCCGGAGTGCTGTTCGGGCTGACAGTGGCAACAGCCAGACCGGAGCCATCGGCATGGATCTGCTTCCATCCCCGCTGGTTGGTGCGGAAGTATTCAACCACACTTGGGTTCAATGGATCAGAAATGGAAATGGCACTATATCCGGATGTGTCTATGGCATAGAGAAAATTATCACCTGTAAAGAGCCGCAGCCGGAAACGCCCTGCTCCCAGACCAGCCGATATATTAAGTGTTTTATGGGGAGTGAAGTCGCCACCATTGATTTCAGTGGTGTATAATCTGTTTGGAGAAAGTATATAAAGCACCCCTCCGCGCTCACCCAGGTCCTGAATGGGAGTATTGATACGGGTGTATCGGGACACTTCGATCCCGGTGATCATGTCGACCATCATGATGTGCCCATTCTGCAATCCCACAAAAGCAAAATTCCCACGCGCTGTAATTGAGACAGCCGGTGACGGGGTATTGAGCTGGTGACGGATAAATGCCTGGGGCGGATCAGAAATATCAATAACAGCCAGACCACGAGGCCCATCGGCCACACCAATCAGATTGCCGAAACAGGTGACAGCTGTGGCGGCACCAGGTGTATTCACCTGCGCAATTCGTGTGGGGGCATCCCCATTTCGCACGTTGAAGACTGAGACTCCAGCTTCACCACACGCCACCATGACAATATTATTAATGGCACATATATCGAGTGCTGGAGCAGGTGTCGGCCCACTGGCCAGAATCCCGGTCGTTTGGACAAAACCATCAAGCGGATTGGTCCCCTGCCGTATTTCATTTCCATCCAGGAATGAATCACCATCGGTATCGGGATTATCGGGATCAGTGCCGGCAATATGTTCCAGAGCATCACATATAAGATCATTGTCGATGTCGGGAATCTGGGGGATTTCTATATAATCCATGCACGGAATGATGAATGTCCGTCCAGCTGGGGGAGTTGTGAAATCGACATAACCGAAAGAAAGTGTCTCCGCATAGAATGAAAGGAACCGGTATGAGGTATTGGGCGCCAGAATGACACGGTCAACACCTTCCACATCCATGGTCCCACGAAGTATCACTTCATCCGTCTCCACTTCGACAATCGCAAAGTAGAAAATCCCACCGCCAAAGACAGTCCGGTCCACAACGAAATTCGAGAGAACCACACCATCATCGCCAGTATCGACATCCGAACCATTTGTCTGTGCCCGTGCACCGCCCCCCAGAAACAGCTGAACCAGAACAGCCCCAGCCAGGAGATTTCTGAAAAAGCAGGCCCGGAACAGAGATCCGCCAGAACCCGCTGAGAAAGTTTCTTTCATTTGTATTTTTGTTTTAAAATCCATAAGGCAATGAGCGAGGCCACTATAAAGCCAAGGACAGCCAGAAGAATTCCCCAAACCGGTATGTCCGTCTGAGTCCCTGAATCCGGCTTTTGTGTCCTTCCCGAGAAAAAGTCCCTGACCGCATCACCGGGATCCGTCTGAGCAGGGATATTATCCGGGACTGAGTTGGTGATTGACGGGGCGACTGCCACCTCGGCCGGCTGATTGGCCGGAACAGAGACCGCGGCCGCATTCACCGGAGCCGGCCCCGGCGGAAGCTGCGGCACAAAAAGTGGACGTATCACCGAATCCACAAAATATTCCTGATCCATAAGAATATCATCAATCAGGTATTCTCTATAAAAGTTGGTCACGCGGAATGACCCATCCTGGGATTTGTATATGGTGTCATATTCAGTGCGGCCATCAGGAGTATCAAAAAACACCAGAAAAATCGGATCGGCATCGACAAGAAAACGTACCATACGTCCGGCCTGCACAGATTCGCGGACAAAGGACTGATATTTTTCGAGACCCATTTCGACGGCCCATTCCTCATAATTGGCTCTGGAGTCCCCGGTGAAAAAGCCAAGAACAGCCTCCAGGAGTCCGGTGGCCATCGACTGACCAAATTGATGGTAAAAGAGTAATACAGGATGATCGGGCAATTGGGCCTGGGCATCGAACATATTAAAATAGGCAGGCTGTCCGTTAAACCGCCACCAGGAATTCTCATTGGTCAGCTGCCGGCGGTACTGCAGGTCGCGGACATCATCAGCGGTGACAAATATTCCCCCCTCCTCCAGATCTTTCTGCTCCGCATTGGCCAGAACATTGACCAGCGCCATGTCTTTCTGGGGGGCGGGATCGTATTTCCAGAAGTTCCTCAGGTTGGCCGCTTCCACATTGTCGATCCGGAGTATTCTTCTCAGGGGCTCCCCTTCCAGCACAATCTGAAATGTGAACCACGCCTCATCGGCGATATTGTAGCGCCTCAGTATGGATGCATTCCCCGCGGTCTGTCGAAAGGTCTCCACAAATCCCCGTGCCAGTTCCATGCCTGTTTCGTCGGGTGTGAATGGAGGATTCTGGTAATATCCGGAAACAGACTGTGTATCCCCAAGACGTATCTTATCCATCAGGAGGTAAAACGCCTCCTCCTGGGAATCCCGGAAACGTCCGGCAAAATTGATAAAGGGTTCCTGAAGTTCGGAGGATGAGACTTCAAGCACCAGGCTGGATGTCACTGTGTCCATGTCCACGGCAAATGGAACCTTCACATACCGGGTTTCCTGGGCAATCACCTTTTCAACAGGATTTAGAAAAGCCAGTCCCAAGATCCAAAGTATTGACGGAACCACACAGAGACCAATACCCCGCGGGAGACGCCAGTCACCGACACTCAACTGATAATTATCAGATGGCACTGACACCTCCTCTGAAGATGACCCGCTCATAGAATATGGAGACGGGGCCAACTGTGAAGGTTGCCCTGAAACGTATGTCACCAAGAGTCACTGTCCCACCAAAACCATCGCAGGCATCTCTGGAATTCCAGCGGATCCTGGCCTGAATTGGAATGACAATAGCCGCCGGGGTCACTGTGATATCAGCCAGTTCATATTCACGGCCGAAGGCCTTGATGAAGGCTTTCACAGTCACTGACAAATTCGGAATGATTCTGACATCCGAACCTATATCGGCGAAACCGCAGTTGGCAGCCGGGAGACATTCGCTGGTCCGGCGCCCGCCCGTGCCCACAAACCGGAGTTCTGTGCGGACATAAACACCTGCTCCAAATGTGAGTGTCCCCCCGGCGATTCCCCAATCAAAGCTCTTGGTGACTTTGGGCACACCCCAGATGGTGGCATCGACACCGCCGGAGATGGCATACTGGCCGGACGTGTAGGTTTCGCCATTTTCGACATAGCGCTCACCGGCACAGCAATCGCGCTGCCCGTGGCTCAGAAATGCGGTGCTGGTTGTCAACTGCACGTTGATCCGGGGGATGCGGTTGACGATCGCCTGAAGCCTGTCGACCAGCGGACGGATATTGGGCGTCTGAACCGCCAGGGTCACACTTTCCCAGACGTCTTCACCGACTACAGTCGCCACAGGTCCCGCCAGTTGAACGACCTGTTCCAGGCACTCGCGACGAACCCCGGCTTCAAACCGGGCCGTATAGGCTCCGGGACGGGTCACAATCATGGATGCCGTGGTGCCGGCACCCCGTCTCACCGCAGTCCCGTTGAAAAAGATCGTCCACCGGTAGAAGACATTGGAGGCGGGATCGGGGATCTCCTCGTCCCGGGTCACATTGCCGTCGGCATCCCGGCAGACGATGCGTTTGCGGCCACCTGTATCCTCAACGCCGGACGCCGTGAAGACAACGGTGTCTGAAATACAGAGTATCTGCTTATTGAGGGTGACAGTTCCGTCGGAAATCGACCCTGCCTCAATACAGGTGGTGTCGCAATCCTCACCGCCAGGTGGATCGTCGTCGTCGTCGTCATCGTCATCATCATCTCCGGGATTGAAAGGATTGTTGGGATCTTCAGGACCATTCTCATCCTCATCGGGACCATCGCCTCCGGGGCCATCACCTCCGGGGCCATCACCGCCGGGGCCATCACCGCCGGGGCCATCACCTCCGGGGCCATCACCTCCGGGACCATCGCCTCCGGGGCCATCACCGCCAGGCCCATCGCCACCTGGGCCGTCACCTCCGCCAGGATTCGGATCGCCTCCACCACCGGATGCTCCTGGCGCTGATCCATGCCAGCCCGGCTGGCGCACCCCGACTCCAGCATCGGTGACAATCCACTTGCCATCTGCTGTGACATGCATCGGTCCGGCAATTTCCCAATCACCTATGTCATGGTCAAAACTCCAGAGAGCTGTTCTGGCTCCGGGAGGGAGTGGTTGTCCGGTGCGGGCGTCAGGAAGATTTGGAAGACGAACCGGTGCCGGGACATCAAAATTGGTCGCCCCATCAGTCTGGATGGTGATAACCAATGGAAGATCGAGGCCGGTTGGCAATGGTTCGGGAAGGCGTTCCGGAGGAACCGGCGCTATTCCCACCCGACCGCCCCTCGTGCCGTCATTGGCAAAAAGTGAGTTGGGAGGAATGACAATTTCAGTTCCTTCGAGGCCGGCATTCTGGTCGAGGACATCCTGTGGAAACTCCACCGTTGTTTCCGCAACCGGGCTGGTAATGATCAGTGTCCCCGGACATATAAATGGAAGGTAGATGATGCCTGTGCCCGCTGCCGGATTGTCGATTTTACCACCAACAGCTTTCCAGACTTTTCCCAGAAATGGATAATAGGCCCCGTCCGGATATTCGCCGGTCACCGGACGGCCGTCTATATTGACAAAAAATTCTCCGGCCGGAACCGGCGCCAGAGAAAATGTGCCATCGGCAGCCGTGACAGCGCGGGTATTTTCCTCGTCGCCAACAACTTCAATGATAACGCCCGGAAGTGGAATATTGCTTCCATCAGGATTTTTTTCGGCTGCATAGACAGTCCCGACCATTCCCGTTTGAGGAACCGGGCTGATACTGACTGTGTCAAAATCCAACCGGAGACTTCCACCTTCCCTGCCGTCTGTATCCAGATCCATCTGTCTCCCCAGACTGTCACGGAGATTATCCGATAACATCGTGACTGTGATCCGCGCACTGGCAGGGAGATGCTCCAGATAAAAAAGTGAGGCCTTGAGTCGGTCCTGGGATATTTCCACACGGGACAGAATTTTCTGCCCCCCGAATGAAGCGAAAAAATCATCAGTTGTCAGGGTGACATCATCGGCGACAGGCAGTGAAAATCTCACCACCGTCTCACGGGTCAGAGATACATTATCTTCAAACCGGAATGGTGATGTCTCAATGGGAAAACCGACCGGGATGTCGGTGATTTGGGATTTCTCCAGCACCACGTCAATCAGGGCGGTCACATCATCCCCATCGATATCCCCATCGGAATCTATGTCCGCAAAAGGCTGAATCAATGGATGCATGAATTCGATCTGCTGCAGGTGGTTCACAATGCGCACCACGTCCCTGACAGTATATTGCCCATCCTCATCGAGGTCGCCTTTCATGCTCGGGACCGCCGGCAACATGCCTGGAACCCCCACCAATAAAACCATGGCCAGGAGTCGGAATTCTTTAAAACTGAATGGGATCTTCATAGAAATCTGAAATCATTTATCATTTCACGGTCATCAATGGCTTCCGGCCCTCAGGGAGTGGGATACCGGTCCTCTGTCCAAATCTGTGATCAACAACATAACTGTGAATCAGCCTGATTATGAGATTAATTAAAAATAGAACGCCGGAAATTATATATATAATTACTGAGTAATAAGCCGGGAGATGACAGCCTTATTTGATACTGGCGGCTGCTTTGAGAAACCTTATCGACTTGTCCGAGAGTGGTAATGAATCCCGCCAGGTCTGGACTTCTATATTCCCAAATACTTCAGATCCAACAAAAACCAGTGATCCGGTATCCGGTGCACCAGCCGTGTTAACTGAATCCACCGCAGAGAAATTGAATTCCAGGTCACTGGCGTCTGCGCGTTGCGGAATTCTCATGGCCAGATATCTGTTGCCAGCTTCGGTCAGTATAAAGGCTCCTGTGGGGAAATCCGGCTGGTCGGCTTCGTGTGGGTTGGTGCCTTCTATATATTCACGCAGGTTATTTTTCTGGTCGCCATCCCAGTCCGCCTGGAGTGATGAAATGGAGGGATTGGCGAGCTGATCGGCAGAGAACCAGAAATTCTGCCATTGGGAAAAGCTGCGGATGATGGCCCCTTCAACGACCACCTCTTTCTCCAGTCTCGAGGCAGGCTGGCTTTCCGATGCTCTGGTCAGGGCCGTAACCAGACTGACTCCCGGTTCCAGAAAGATGTATGATAATTGGATGCGGCCATCCGAGGAAAATCCAAGTTGCCGGCCATTGACCGTCAGTTCGAGAGCCTGTGGATTTCCATTGGCTCCGAATGCGACGGCCTCAACCGTAACGGGTGTGCCTGGCTGAACCTGACTGCCGCTGGTTCCATCAATGGCAATATCGAGAAACGTCCCGGCGGAAAAGGAAAGACTCAGTCCATAGCGATCGGATATATCCACCCTGCTTAATGCAAACAGTGCCTTGGGAACAGGTTGTTCGACAAGGAGAGTCACCGGTATTTCAGTCAGAATGCCACTCGACAATGTCTCGCCGGGAGGAGGCATGACCACAATGCGAAGTTGACCCGCCCTCGTGGAATGCGCCCAATATTTTCCAGAAGGCCCATCAACACCGGCACCGTCCACTGCAGAGACAAGAACCACAGAGGGATCGTAGCTCAAATCCATCTGAATACCGGCTATGGATTCGTCGGTCTCCAACGAAACTCTTATATGGCCAGCTGCCAGAGAAGACCCGGTGAGAGGACCAATGGAAATGCGGGAATCTGCTGATAATTCAGCTGCGGAAAGCAGGAAAGTAACTACCGATAGCCCTACATGACACAGAAGACCCCTAAGTCTCCTGTGATCAGACATTTCTGTCAAAATCATATAACCCCTTATCGTAAGCCCTGACCTTTACTGAATACTCTGGGAAGCAAAAAATCAGAAAAGTTGTTCGCCATCAACTGGTTGAATGGGGTTTGGTGACCCCATTTGAACCGTCGGAATCACTTGGACTCTTTGGCGGCCACCCTCTTGCGCTTGAGATAGCGAAGGCGGCGCGAACGTTTTTCTAGTTTATTGTATTGTTTTCCCATGTGTTAAGAGGTTAATCAGAAGGAATACATGAGGCAATCAATAAAACGACTTTTTTTTCAGATACTGATGGGGGTGACAATCGGAGGTATGCTTGGGGGATGCGCCACGAGCGGAGGGGATGTTGACGGTGAGGTCAAAGAATCCAAAGATCCGGAAAAGCAGTTAGGTCAGCTGCGCATCTACCTGGAGACTCACGAGGACGGAATCCGGTCCCAGAAAGTTCAGGTATTGAGGTCGGCCCCATTTGAAGTGGTGGTCGACCGCAGTCCGATTCTGACAGAGGCGCACCTGGATGACATTGAACTGGTCTACACGGATTTCGGGTATCACATTGAAATTCAGGCGGACCAGCGTGGCACATGGCTGCTCGAGAGTTACACCGCCACCAACAGTGGCCGCAAACTGGTTATATCAGCGGCCTTCCCTGAAATAATCTGGCTGGCTGCCCCCATCATTCGGGGGCGTGTTTCCGATGGACGCTTTTCGTTCTCACCGGACGCCAGTGTGGAGGAAGCTAACCGTCTGGTCCTCGCTGTCGACAACTCCATCCGGAAAATCAAAAACCGCAAGAAACCAAAGGATTCCGATGCGGAAAGTGATGGGGACAGCGACGCGGACAATTCCAGGGAAATTTCAGATTTCGGCCGCGGAAATACCAGCGTCGGTATGAGAGACAACTGACGTGAACCGACCGCACCTATTTGCCCGATCCGGATCCAGGGCGGTATATATTGAGCTCGGTCTCGAGTTTGGTGAAATTGATTTTCTCATTAACCGGGGTCGAGGAGATAATCCGCACATAACGGCTCAACCAGGCTTTTGTGAATTTGATACAGCCCACCCCCCAGAGGGCACATATTATAATGCCCATCACCAGGAAAAACTCTCCTTTGATAAATTCCTCAAGTGGAAAACGGTGCCCGAAAAAATATCTGTATAGACTGAGACCAATTCCTATGAGCACCATAATAAGCCACGTGATCATGGCAGGCAGGCAGACCACCCAGAGAAAGGTCTTGGAAAATGCGGTGGCATAGTGCCGGTTGACCAGCCCCAGCCAGGCCCCGCCTCCAGCAATGGCCATAATATCCAAAGCCAGAAGAAGGTAATGCCCGAAGAGAAGGATCGATCGCCAGGCAAAATCTCCGTCATCGAAATCCAACATATCCCCTTTGAGAAGAATGGCCATAAGCATGATGAAGTTGAAGAGAGCCACAACGATGATATTGCCTTTGAGATCATGGACGGAGGCCCGGACCAGGCTGGTGGTCAGAGTATTTATCCGCAGGGGGGTTGACAAAACAAACTCCAGAGTTCCGGCTGTTCTTTCACGGTGAACTTTAGAGACAATTGACGAGGCCCATTGCCATTTGAATATAAAATTCGTCAACATAAGCCCCCACATGGCGACATCTGTATTGGCACGGCTTTCCTGCAACAGGTATATCCAGAACCACAGGAACAGAAGAAAAAATATTGTGGAGGCAATTTCGACCTTTCGCCTGCTGAAGAGGTAGTCCAATGGACGACTGGTGGTGAGGAGCAGGCCACCGCGCCGGCCGGAAACAACAGTCGTCTGCGATGGGCCACCTGAAGTGTCACCGGATTTTCCGCCTGATCCCTTTTGACTCCTTCTGACCGCAGCCGGCGCAGAAGCGGCCCCGTCGGTGTCGACCGGATCAGTATACCGCCGCCATGACTTTTTCAAATGTCTGGCCGCCAGAATAAATGCGATACAGGACATCAGAAACGTTGTCAGTTGGGATAACCAGAAAATTGCCATCTTATCCACGCCAAATGGATTAACGCCCAAAGGACCAGACATGGAAAAAATCATAACCTGCACCCACCCATTCAAAAACCAGAGGAATGCCAGATCATTCTCCACTATCATCATTAGCAGAGGAAATATCAGATGAATAATCAGTAAGACCATGAAAGAAACAGCCACAGCCTTCCGGGCACTGGAAACAAATGAGGATACAGCCAGACCAATTATCAGCGAAAGAAGCAGATTATTAAGGCAACAGACAAACATCATCCCTATTAAACCCGGTGTCACCCCGCCGTACAAAAGAGTGAATGCCATAACTGGCACCATAGACAGAAGACATATCACCGCACTGAAGGAATTGGCTGCCAACTTTCCCACCAGGATATGCCAAGTACTCAGGTCGGTCAGAAACAGCAGCCCAAGAGTACCTTCACGCTTCTCGGATGATATGGAATCACTGGTCAGATTCACTCCTACCAGCACCGAATACGACATGAGAACCATTATCTGAAAATTAAGCATCAGGAGGCCAATATTCGACGGCCCCGACCTCTCATTAATCATGTCAGCAAAGGCAATGAACAATGTGAACAGCACCCCGAAAAACCCGATGGCCACGCGGCTGGAATAGGTACTCCGGTTCCTGGACATGGACCTTAATTCCCGGTCAATGACAGGCCATATCTTTGGTATCTTCATTCGGGGCAACTGGATTTATACATTGAATATGTGGGAGGGATTGGTGGCATGTGAGCTTGGTGATAAACCTACTGGGTTTCCCCACTTGTATAATTCATGAATACTTTTTCGAGGCTGATTTCCTCCTGATGGAAATCGCGGACTGGCACTCCAGCCGCAATGAGCGCCTTGAGTATAGTGGCAGGATCGGTTTCATTATCCTCCACTGTGAATTTTATCCGGCCTTTTTCAATGACCGGAGTGGATATGTCGGGGATTTCCATGAATGTTGTGAGCATGGGTTCGAGGTCACCCGAGCAGGCGACGCGGAACTGCCTTTGAGTCACCATGTCCTGACCGACGCCCTCAATGTCACCGCAGTATTTGAGGACGCCCTTTTCGATGATGGCCACCCGGTTACAGAGGGCCTGGAGTTCGCTCAGAATGTGGGAGGAGATGATAATGGTTTTGCCCATGTTCTGAAGCTCCGTCAGAATGGCCATCATTTCCACACGGGCGCGGGGATCCAGCCCACTGGCGGGTTCATCGAGTAGGAGAAGTTCCGGATCGTGTATGAGCACCCTGGCCAGTCCGAGCCGCTGCTGCATTCCCCGGCTCAGCGCGCCGATAAGCTGGTCGCGCTTTTCGGAGAGCCCGACAAGCTCCAGCACATCTTTGACTGTCTGATCGCGCTGGCTCGAACCGATCTGGTAGCAGGCTCCGAAAAAGTCCAGATATTCCCATACCACCATGTCGCGGTAGACCCCGAAAAAGTCGGGCATGTATCCGATGATATGGCGGACAGCATCGGCTTCCCTCACCACATCGTAGCCCAGAACTTCGGCCGTGCCCGATGAAGGCGTCAGGAATGTGGACAGAATTCGAAGAGTTGTTGTTTTCCCTGCTCCATTGGAGCCAATAAAACCGAACAGATCGCCTCGGTGGACATCCAGATTCAGGGACTGCAGTGCAGTCAGAGATGCATATGTTCGGGTCAGACCATTCGTCTGAACCGCCGGAACATCGGGTTTCACTGGGTATTTCATAAATCTCTCTGTCGCTGTCGCTTTCTCTATCTCTGTCTATTATCGGGAATCTGAACCATTCTAAATCCGGCGGAACCGTTCAGGGCCTGGGTGGCACTGGAATGATCCACCTGTATATGGATAAATCTCTTGTGTAGCGGGCATTGAATTCCGGCTTCACCGGGGTTCCGCTCCGGCCATCGACAACCCCCAATATAATGATATGTCCGTCCAATGTTTTCTCGTCCACCCAGGGTGTCGCTGGACCGGCTGAGCGGAATGAAGGCCATGATTCGGGCACCCCTTCCAACCTCTCCGACAGAAGATCCTCAACAGCCAGAGTAGGATTCGACAAAAGCACATCTATGACTTCAGAAGCATTTATGGGATCCCCTGGCTGAATATCCATGCCTGTGTCAGCTTGGGTATAATTGTTGTAATTATTCGCGACTCTTAATGGAAACTTGTTTCTGAAGTTGGTGTTGATGCTGTTTTTATCACGTGGTCTGGATGCATATTCCAGGCCGGATGGAACATCGGCGGATGAGGAGAGTGGAATCACCAGACTGTCCCCATCAAGATTGCGCTTTTTCAATGAGTACTGAGTCCCTTCAAAATAGGCATGCCACTCGATGAAAGGTACAGATTCTTCCGGGATAATGTGTATACTCTCCGGTCTTCCTGATGAAGGATCATATTGAATATCCAAACCGGCGGGTGATTTACTGGCACCGGGTGGCAATTCCCAGGCTACTGAGAATTCCTGTGAGGTCCAGACCGGAACAAAGATATCAGCCTGCGTGGACGCTCCGGCGCTGTCTGTCCGCACCTCTCCGCTTATGGAACTGCCGCTGGGGTCAGTCAGAACGGCCGAGGCTTTTCCGGTCGTCAGCGGGTATTTTCTGTTGGAGGGTGAGTAAATCCCGGCATACGTGACTCCACTGACCGGCAAACTGTCCCCGGACTGCCCCAGGTCCACAACATGAACCGAACGCCATTCAGTCCGGCCCGATCTGATCATGTACCCCACATAATATATGAGACAGGAAAAGATAAGGACCGCCATAGGGAATGTGACCCAGGTCCACATCTGCTTTTTCAGACGTTTCAGGACAATCCAGTCGACGGGTCCAATAACCATGAGGTAACCCAGTAGTATCATGCTGATCAGGACAACTGGTATTTCCTTTATCTGAACAGTCTTTACCAGCTGGGCCATCCATCGTCCCATCCAGGTGTCGACAATCATAGTGGAGCCGGTTGTGGTCAGAGAGCGCCCACCGGCCTGAATATGCTTAAGCGACTCCATAGACACCCCGGTGTAATTTTCAAAAGCGGCCACCCAGAACCAGCTGAATCCCTCCCAGTCCTCGATGGTGGTGAGGTGAATATCCCACGGAAGGACAATGACTTCACCCTGTCCCTTTTTGAGGTGATGAAGAATTGTCTGGCCGCTGCCCGAGTCCTGAAGCCGTTCGAAAGTATCTGAGAAGGCGAGATCGTGCACCGCAGCCTGAATATTCCCTGGAGGGGGCGTCACACAACGGTCGTCAATTATTTGGATATCCCCTTTGTCGGCGCTCCCGATGAAATTCTTCTGCCCATCCGACAAATAGGGAAAAAACTGTTCATTCAGACGCCTGTCGACAAATTGCCGTATCCCGGATATGGAGGCGACCCGGGATTCCCCGGACTGCCGGAACCCCAACCAGCCCCCCAGAAGACTGGATTGGGAAAGTTCGCCGGGCTGTGACACTGAGAGCACCAGAACTCCACCCGATTCAACATACTTGAGAAGGGCGGATGTCTGTGAGGTTGTGAGTTTTCCAAGAATCCCGGAGTTGATGAATATCCCACCGACCCCGGAATGCAGCAAGGCACGGTCGGAAAGCTCTTCGGGCTGAATATTGAAATATTGCCCGAGGAAGTCCACCTGAACCATGCTTCTCTGGGCAGATTCATTCCATATCAGAGCTGGAGGTCTGGAAAACCTTCTGACCCCTTTGCCGCTGACGGAGAGAAAAACACGGGCGGGCCATTTGATGAGTTGCAGATTTGTTCTCTCGTCCTCCTGGATGAATTTGCCATCTTTATCAAAGAGGCGGGCCGTCATATTTCTCGATGGCAGGCCTCTCGGATGGTAGGGGATCTGAAACCGCTTTCTGGTATTGGCCGGAACTTCGATGGGAAAGCTGACAACCGGGGAATTGTTACCATCGAAGATTCTCACTTCTCCTGTGATGCCCTGCTCTTCATTGGATATTTCAAAACTCAGAGGATTGATCCGCCCCTGCACCAGAACCCCACGGTAACCGGGAAAAAAGTCAAACTGCAGTGCCCCTGAAACCGATCCCGGTTTCAGGGCCATAACTATAAGCATCACGAGTGGTAACACTGAATGAACTTTATGGACGCTCCTGTGATGATATTCCATGGCCAGATTGAACTCCATGCAACATAGTCCAGTCTGTATTGTTCAATCAACCCAATATATTCGCAGACCGGAACTCAGTTGTTTTTTCAATTACCGGTTGAAAGATGGGTTTATTCCGGTTTAATTTCCACGCTGAGAGCAGTGACAATGGCAGACCTCAAATCAAAACCCAAGTTTGTTTCCATTCTTCAGGACTTCTCGATACCGTTGATATTAGGCGTATTCGTTGCGCTGATATGTGCCAATTACAATGAGCACCTGTATCATACCCTGATCCATACCCCGATTCACAAGATTCCGGGCGCCCTGGCCCACACCGGCGACCACCACAGTCACGGGGATCAGACTCAGGAACACGATGACGACCACTCCAGCGTGGTGGCCGGAGATCACGATGAGGAGGATAATCACCCCGGGGACTCCAAAGCGGAAAGCACTGCTGACAGCGGGATTCACGACAGTGGGGATGGCCATGAGGAACACAGCGCTCTGGACCATTACCTCACCCTTCATTTTCTGGTTAATGACATCTTCATGGTGATCTTTTTTGGCATAGCCGCCAAGGAAATCACCGAGTCTCTCCTTCCCGGCGGAGCCCTCAACCCGCTGAAGAAAGCCATCAACCCGCTGCTTGGGACACTGGGGGGGGTCCTGGGTCCGGTTGGCGCCTTTTTTGCGTTCAATGCCATGATGGGAAAACCGGAATGGAGTAAAGGCTGGGGGATTCCCACGGCGACGGATATTGCTCTGGCGTGGCTGGTGGCAAGAATTGTGTTCGGCAAAGGCCACCCGGCGATCAGTTTTCTGCTTCTGCTGGCGGTGGCAGATGACGGAATCGGCCTGGGTATCATTGCCTTCGCCTACCCGGATCCGGTCAATCCCGTGGTCTGGGCCAATACCGCATGGATATTACCGGGCATGGCACTGGCCTTTGTATTGCGCCGCATGAAAATCAAGTCATGGATTCCCTACATATTATTTGGAGGAATATTCAGCTGGTACGGGCTCTACAGTGCCCACCTGCACCCGGCTCTGGCTCTTGTTTTCATCGTCCCGTTCCTACCAGGACCAAAGACTGACCACGGCCTTTTCAAGGAGGAGGGAGATTACAACTCCTCTACCCACAAAGACCACAGCCCCCTCGAGAATTTTGAGCACGATCTGAAGTTTTTCGTCGATTTTGGACTGTTTTTCTTTTCTTTCGCTAATGCTGGGGTTCCATTTTCGGGGATTAATTCACTGACATGGATTGTGCTGCTGGCGCTGGTTGTGGGCAAGACGGCAGGGATAACGCTTTTTTCCTGGCTGGGTCAGCTGCTTGGATTTCCGTTGCCGCAGGGGATGTCGTTCAAACACCTGGTCGGAGCTGGAATTGTGGCTGGTCTTGGACTGACGGTCGCCCTCTTTGTCGCGGGTCAGGCTTATACCGACGCCGCTTCACAGGGAGCTGCTAAAATGGGAGCCCTTTTCTCTGGATTTGTCTTCATCCTGGCGTATGTTTATGGCAAAACAACTGGCCTACGGGATGAATAATTCTCATACTGGAATTAAACTCTGAATTATTCGAATATCCAGGCCGTGAAGCTATCGGATGGGTATGCAGTTGCGAACTACCATGCCGCACGGCTGAAAAGGGAAAGGATTTTTTTGTTTTTTGATAAGTATAGAAAGAGGTGTCCGCGTTGCGGCTCCATTCATGTGAGAACGTCCAAGTTACACCCGGGCAACCTGCTGCTCATTCCATTGAATCTTGTTCTTGTTCCCGTCCCGCGGATGGGCCTCCCATTGGTTATGAAGTGCACGGACTGCAGTCACAGCTATAAACAGGACTACCCCAACTGAGTGGATTTGAGCCTTTCAATAGCCCAGGCTGCATGCTCAGCCACCAGTGTGTCGGCCCCGTTGACCGCCTCAGTCAGTGCTTTCAGGTATTTCATTTGCCCTGAATTCCCCATGGCAATGCATACATTGCGAAGCATCCGATTCCTCCGGGTCCGGAACAGAGGTGTGCCGCGTGTCAGCTGCCGGTAGCTTTCCTCATCCAGTTCCAGCCATTTCTCCAATGGCATATCCACTAGATCCTTCCGAAGAAACTTTCTGATACTGCTGGATTGCTCGGCAAAGCGGTTCCACGGACATACCTGCAGGCAATCATCACAACCGAAAATCCGCCCCCCCATGAGCGGACGGAGCTCTTCGGGAACCAGGCCTTTGTGTTCGATGGTCAAATAGCTGATACATCGTCTGGCATCCAACTGGAAGGGCCGCGGAAGGGCTCCCGTCGGACAGGCTGTCAGGCATCTGACACAGCTCCCGCAGCGATTCTTTTCCTCCCGATCCGGAGCCAATTCTGCCTGAGTCAGAATCTCGGCCAGAAAAAACCAGTTTCCCTGGCGGCGCGAAATAAGCCCGGTGTGTTTGCCAGTGAATCCGACACCGGCCCGCATGGCAAAGCTGCGTTCCAGAACAGGACCGGTATCGACGTACCAGAGTGAGCGGCTGTCTGCCCCGGTTACTCTATCCACATATTCGCTGAGTTGTTTCAGTCTGCCGGCGATCCAGTCGTGATAATCCTGATAATGCGCGTATCGAGCCAAAACCGCCTCCCCATCGCGCTGGGCCGTTGATCCTCCCGCTGACTGATGGGTCCCAAGATAATTGACGGCCAGACAAATGACCGAGCGGGCTCCCGGGAGAACAAGTTGAGGATCGTGGCGTTTATCGCGCCCGCGGCGGATCCATTCCATTCCGGCGAGCATACCGGCATCAAGCCACTGGTCGAAGGCACGCAGCTGACCGGCTTCCGGAGGATCCGCACTCGTATACCGGCATTCGGAAAAACCAAGTTCCTGAGCCTTGTGCCGGATCAGTTCCTCCGGACTCATTTGGCAATCCCCTCGCGGGCTCGAAGCCGGGCCTGATGATGCAATTGAACCACTTCGTCGTGCAGCTGCACAGCCAGTGTCTTTCGGTTGTCGCCCGAGATGATGTTGTCTCCTAAAACAATATGACAATCAACCCGCCCGATGCGGATAAGTTGAAGAAAGTGCGGGAGAAATTCCATCTCACCCCAGTAACACACCTTCTGCGCCACATAATCCAAGTCCTCTCCCGGAATGGAATAAAAAATTGCCGACGGTTGAATCCTCCATCTCTCCCGCGCGGGAAGATCAAATAATGATGAATGAAATGGAAGCACCTCCTCACCTCCGGAACTGGTTCCTTCGGGGAAAAAAATGACCCGGCTTCCGCTCCGGATGACTGAGGCAAAGGCTTCAATGACACGTGGGATATCCGCCTTTTTCTCTCTCCTCAGAAAAAGTGTTCCGGCGGACACTGCCAGCCCGGACACCAGCGGCCAGTCCCGCACATCGGCTTTACTGACAAAATTCATCTCCCCAGCCGCCAGATAGCAGATAATATCCATGTATCCCAGATGATTGGATACTACCACCTGCGATGAAGCCAGATCCCGCCGGCCATGAACATACACCCGAAAACCAAAATTCCACATCAGAATGCGCGCCCAGAATATCGCCCACACCGCACGATGCCGGGCAGTATATCCACCGGCACAACTATATACCATACGCCTCAATAACGAATCCAGCGGCCCCACAATCCCCACAAAAACAAATACAAGAAATCGGAGCACCGCACGCATGAAACCGCCTCACCAGATACGAATCACCCGGATTTTTTTATAGGGATTCAGTGAATCAGACCTTGAGGCCCAGTCGGCGGGCCACTTCGATATTCAAATTTTCGAGATCCATGAATGTCAGAAAATCAATGGTTTTGAACTCGCGGTCGATGGCTGGCTTGCCACAGATTTTTGCACCGACAGCCAGATAGGCACTGAGGAGTTTGGGGAGTTTCAGGGTAGTTCCTGAACTCACTTCTCCCAGGCACTCGAAACCTGGATTCGGACTGGTCTGAAAAGACTCCATAACCAGGTGATCCTTGCGGAGGAGTTCAAACAGCCGCATCCCTTCCGCTGTTTCCTGAGAGGAAATGGAACTGCAGCCGATCAGATACCGGCATCCCCTCGCCTGGGCATATTTCACAATGCCCTGCCAGAGAAGGCCCAGGACAGTCAGATTGCGGTGTTCCTTGCGGACGCAGGCCCGGCCCAGCTCAACCATTGAATCCTCAATTTCAGAAAAGGCGGAAAAGTCAAATTCCTGTTGGCTGTAGAATCCCAGATTCGAGCGGGCGGCCTGGCCAGTCTGAAGCCGGTAGGTACCGACAACCTCACCTGACTGGGAATCCTCCACCAGTAGGTGATCACAGATATTGTCAAACTGGTCAGCATCCAGAAATGTTTTATACGAATCCTCGAGTCCCTCATTCATTTCGAGGTTAAAAACCATGAATCTCAGTGTCTGAGCCGCCCTGACATCGTGCTCGCCCCGGGCAAGTCTCACTGAATATTTTCCACCCTCGCGTCCCAGAGAGAGAATGCGATCCCCCTTTGAGCGGCTGGGTTGGTGTTCAGTCGAAATTTTCATCAATATTCTTCCATTTGTCCCTGAAACGGGAAGTCGGCGGAGCGCACTGAAGTGGAGTGCATTCTCTGCGGACTCCTGTTGATCGACAGGGAGCTGGACAAGTAAACATGCTTTGATTGGGTTTGGAAAATAAATTCTTGTGGCAAATTGACTGCCGCGTTGGAGGAGCGGACAGTTTTGCCACCGGTCAGGTCCGCTTCAGATAGCCATCCCGGCAGGCATCCTCCACATACTGCTTCAGACGACTCTCTGAGACCGGTATATGTGTCCCCAGTTCCTGGGCGAAGATGGAGATGTAATACTCCTCCACCAGGAGATTGAATTCCCGGGCGCGACTGAGAGCATCTCCTTGGAGACCGGTCATGCCGGACCACTTGGCACTGAGTGACTTCCACGTCCTGACCCGCTCCCATTTGGCGTTGTCCTTGGACGGATTCATGAGGGCGCGTTCCAGTCGGATCTTTCTGGCTTTGAGACTTCGCGGCAGTTGTTGGAGTTCATCCAGACCGGTGATGCGGCGGAGAAAATCCGATGGCACCAGCCCACTGACTTCCTCGGTCACCGCCGGAAATGAATGCGCCAGACTCAGGATTTCGTGGCGCATCTTCACCAGATCAATGACTTTGGAGACAACCTTCCGGCCCAGTTTTCCGGCCTGAGCCCGGGCGACACTCACCCGGGCCTGAAATCTGGACTGCTGGAGCGGCCAGGTCTCGGGTGCCGGGAAAAGCACGCGGAGGCAGAATTGGGTCGCATCGCCAACCAATGCCTCAGGAGAAGTCCAGCCTTTCAGATAGCCGGAAATTTCCTCCAGTCCGTGGAGGTCTCTTTCCATCCAGAGCACATCCTTTTCCATAGCCATGGCTGCCAGTCTTCTCCATGCCGGCACCGAGGCGGTCATGGCATCCGAAAGACTCCGGAAAACACGGACATGCACCTCATTATTCTCCAGATGAATTCCGGGATAGAGCCAGACCGTGGCCCCGCCGGGAGAATCGACTTCAACTTCTTCGGGCAGGTCGCCAAAATCCCATCGGGTCAGGGAATATTTTTCAAGTTTCCTGATGGTGTGGAAGATTTTCTCTTTCTGGAGCGCGGCGGACTGGTCCTGGAGGATTTTCCTGAATTCCCGGATGTCCTTGCCGGAGTAGTGGACATGGCCTTTTTTATCGACGACAGCGACTTTAACCTGAAGGTATTCGGGGAGGCTGGTCAATGGCCAGGTTTCAGCGGGAATATCCACCCCCATATATCGCATCACCCAAAGACTGAGATCTTCACCCAGAGTCACTGAGGCGGGTTTAAGTTCATCGGCTATCCGGGCAGCTATGGTGGATGTCGGTTGAAGATCCTTGCGGTAATTCCTGGGCAGGAGCCGGATAAGATTCTCTACCTTCTCACGGCGATATCCGGGGACCAGCCATTCCAGCACAGAGGGTGTCACCTTGTCGCTCAGAGCGGCCGGGAGTCTTATGGTCACCCCATCATCGGTCTCACCGGGAGAATACGCATACTCAATTTCAACGCGATGACCAAGGCAGGTGAGAGCTTCCGGATACTGATATGAATCCAGAGCCAGGCTCGTACCTTTGGTCAGGTCCTCAGCCGTGAGGTTGAGGTAATCGGCATCTTCCGCGAGCCAGTCTTTCAGGCAGCGATTGAAATCGTGCTCGGAGGATACAACCGCATCGCGGAATCTGGATGCATAGAATTCATAGATCCGTTCATCCAGATTTGAGAGGGAGAGATCGCGAACTCTGCGCTGCCAGGTCTGAACCTGTTCGACGACGTTCCGATTATGTTCCACAAACGGGTAATGCTGTCTGAGATCCTCTCCGACCAGGGCCTCTCTGATAAAAATCTCTGTTGCATCCTGCGGATGAATACGCCCGAAATCGATGGACCGGGTGAGAATCTCCAATCCTTTGAGTGTCACCTTTTCCTTGACCAGGACCCGCCCGCCTTTGGAATCCCATCGCGGTTCAATATAACTGAAATTGCATAGGTAATCACCCAGCTCCACAATCCATTCGGGACGGATGCGTCCCACATTCCTTGCAAAGAGCTGGCTGGTCTCCACGAATTCACCGGCGACAATCCAGCGCGGCTGCCCGGACCGGTCCTGGGAGACCGGGGTCGGAGATTTTCTCGCCAGCTTTCTTTCGCGGGCCGACATCGACTGGAAAATAACCGATCCCGGAAAAACCATCACCTTCCGGTTGCCCGGTGACTTATACCAGTTCTTCTCAACCCAGGTTCCAGTCTGAACCAGCAACCCGGTCAATATCGACCGATGAATGGCATCATGAGTCGCATCCGCTTTACTGAATTCAAAGCCGCCAATCTCCCTCAATGTCTGCCGCAGTTGAGTATGAATATCCCTCCACTCCCGGTAACGCAGGTAGGAGATGAAATTCCTGCGGCAGAACTTGCGGATCTGCCCCTGGGATTTGAGCTTTGCTGCCTGCTCGTCCAGGAGATTCCATAAATTCAGAATTGTGATAAAATCAGAATACTGGTCCTTGAAGACCTGGTGAGCGGCGTCGGCCTGCTTTTCCTGCTCCATCGGCCGGTCTCTCGGATCCTGGATACTCAGACCAGCGGCAATAACCAACACTTCCCGCAATGCATGTTCCTCATTGGCCTGAATGACCATGCGGCCAATCATGGGATCCAGGGGCAGCCTGGCGAGCCGGTGCCCCAGCTGCGTCAGGTCTCCACCTTCATCCAGTGCCCCCAGTTCCTGCAGAAGACGGTATCCATTTTTGATGGCGTTGTCCTGAGGCGGATTCAGAAACGGGAATGTCTCCACATCCCCCAGCCCAAATGCTTTCATCCGCAGTATGACCTCCGCCAGATTGCAGCGCTGCAGCTCCGGCTGAGTGTATGCCGGGCGTTCATTGAATTCCTCTTCGGAATAAAGACGGATACAGACACCGTCGGCCACGCGTCCGCACCGGCCGCGTCTCTGGTTTGCAGAACTCTGGGAAATTCCCTCGATGGGCAGCCTTTTGGTGCGGGTTCTCGGGCTGAAGCGGGATACACGGGCCATACCGCTGTCCACCACAAAACGGATATTGGGAATGGTGATTGATGTTTCGGCGATATTCGTGGCGATGATGACTCTGCGGCGTGGGCCTTCGGAAAAGATTCTCTCCTGATCTCCGGATGACATGCGCCCGAAGAGTGGAAGCACATCGAGTTGATGTCCATATCGGGCCTCCATCTGATCGCGCGTTTCCCGGATGTCCCTTTCGCCCGGCATGAAGACGAGAATATCGCCCGGCACGGGATCATAAAGCAAAGTGCCCACGGCATCCACAGCACCTTCGATATATGAATAGTCCGGATCCAGAGACTGCTGTTCCTCAAGGGAATGATATATAACCTCCACCGGATACACTTTGCCCGATACTTCTATTATAGGAGCATTATCGAAGGCTTTGGAAAATGCCACCGTGTCAATAGTCGCCGAGGTGATGATCACTTTGAGGTCCGGCCGCTTCTTCAGGAGCAGCCGGAGATAGCCAAGAATAAAATCAATATTCAGCGACCTTTCATGGGCTTCGTCTATAATCAGGGTATCATACTCACCCAGCCAAGGATCCCCCTGCGCCTCCGCAAGCAGCATACCGTCCGTCATAAACTTGACCAGCGTCCCGTCCGACGTCTCATCATTGAATCGGATTTTACAGCCGACCACCCCGCCCCATTTTGTCTCCAGTTCCTCGGACACACGGCGGGATATAGACAGGGCCGCCACCCGGCGCGGCTGCGTGCAGCCAACCATCCCGTATACTCCGCGACCGGCCGCCAGACACATCTTGGGAATCTGTGTTGTTTTCCCGGACCCCGTCTCACCGGCAATGACAACAACCTGGTGATCCTGGATGGCTTTGACAATTTCCTCACATCGTTCACTCACCGGAAGAGACGCCGGAAAGGATGGATTCGGAACCTGAAGCCGCCTCTCCCCGGCTGTCGATATGGAATGAGAAAGCCGGCCCGCCAATTTCTCCAATGTGCCTGGGCGGGGTGATTGCTGACGGGCCACACAGGTCCGCAGATCGTCCAGCATCTTTTCAATACCCGGGCGATCCCGAACCATGCATCCGTCCAGCTGACCCTCACTCCGTTCCACCAGCGCCAGAATCTCAGCCGTCTCCGTAACTCCGAATCCCATTCCCGGCTAAAATGACAAGTTCATTCACAAATTCCAAGTTAAACCCGTCGTCGAGCCAATCGATCCACCACCCGGATTTTAAGCGGAATTTAAGGTTGAAGTATTTTCCTGGATCTTACCGGAACCGGAAAAAGATGGTGGATGCCGGAAATTCCTCCGGGTTTAATGTGGCTTCCAACTGATCCTCACTGGAAGTTACGGATGGATTTTCCCACGGAAGCCAGGTGACAAGGTCTGTGGAGAATTCGAGAGTCAGCCCTGGAGCCGGCATACCCACACCATCGGTCGATGGGTAGTCCACGACCAACCGGACCCGACCAGTGGCTCCATCAAAGAAAATGGATGCCGGGTAGACCGTGTCGTCACCACCACCCGGCGTCGGAACGAAATCCTCCAGGGAAGTCCTCTTCCAGAAATCCAGAAACAGTATATCCCCATTCCCATCGGGATCGTCAAAACCGCCGTAAGCCAATTGCCCAAGATTAGCCATTTCCCATTCATCCGGCAGGGAATCCATATCTGAATCAATTGGCAGAGTCCGGTTTTCCTGGCGGGTCACTTCAGCCCGCAACATGGGCCTGAGGAGAAAATCTGAACTTCCAGCCGACACATTGAGTCCGTGCACAGCCAGCACATTGCCTCCAGCCCCATCGACCAGTCTATCTTTATGCACGGTCAGATCATAGAATTCAAAAAGGACGGCATCGTCATCTGACTGACTTGTCACCGCCTGGGAATTCCAGGCCAGCTGATCCACCTGAACGGAATTTTCAGAAGCCACTGGCACCCCATTCAGGTAGGCCGCAAATCCATCGTCATACATCATACCCAATTCAAGCCCTCCGACTGTATAACCTACCGGAATATCGAAGTGGAACCTTGTGTAGACTCCGGGATTTCTGGAACGCATACTTTCCTCGAGGTCGGTATTGATGAGACCATGATAATCATCGGAGCTGTCGTAACCCAGCGCGGAATATCCATGAATCCAGTGACTGTCATCAAATTCCGGTGTGAACCATTTCCCGTCCTCGGATCCGTCACCGGGAACCCTGAAGGCGACCCGGTTCTCCGGACTCACCATAATGACATTGCCGTCACCGGACAAATTAATCACATGAATTCCACTGAATGAATCACCACCCGGGTTGTCACCAATCACCCGGAAATAGGCCAACCCCTCAGGCCGGAGTCCCTCAAGTGAGCGCTTGAAAATCCCATCGGGGAGGATTCCAAAGTCGGTTTCATAGTCCCAGTCAGATGCCAGAATTCCTCCAGGCGAATGCCCGTACAGGACCCGGACTGACACGTCGCTTCCGAAACCGCCTTTGATCTGTCCGGTCAGAACCACACGACCAAGCCCTTCCTGTTCCAGGGCCAGAATTTCAACCGCAGCGGGAACCGGAGTATCGGCAGAAGGCGCCCGCGTGATCAGAAGCTCCGGATATATGAGCATATCGGAACTCGTCAATCCATTATTCAAGCCCTGCAATGCCAGAATATTCGTGCCTTCCCGGAGCATCCCCGAGACATCAAGTTCATAATCCTCAGGCAAAAGTGCCAGTGTGTCAGAGTGACTCTGAGTCGCTCCCGAGTCCCAGGCCAGTGAATCCGGCGCATTGGCTGAGGCCACTTCAATTCCATTGATATAGGCAACAAACCCGTCGTCATAATACATCCTGAGGGTGGCCCGATCAATCGAGTCAGGCTGGTCGACCGAAAAAGGTATTCGTATATAGACTGACTCATTTATATCAAACATGGAACCTTCAACGTCTGTTCCAATCCACGCGGCATATCCATTTCCGCGTTCGTATCCGGTACCGGATGTCCCGGAAATCCAGCGTCTGTCATCAAAACCTGAATTCATCCAGGTGTCTTCAATGGCGTCATCCTGTGGAATATGTATTTTCCTCTGGGTGCGTCCGTCAATAATCTTGACCGGCCCAAGCAGGGACACCTCGAAAAGCTTCGGTGATTCACCATTCCCCGAGGGATCGGTCGCTTCAATTGTCAACCGGGTCACACCATCAGAAATTTCGGCCAGTGCCTCTGGAAGCGTCAGTGTCAGACGACCGCTTCCGTTATCGATCTCAAAAAGAGAAAGAATATCGCCCCCGACAATCCGGTAATTAAGACCCCTCCGTTCCGGATCGTGGCTCCGGATGAATCCCACTGTGTACGGTTCATCTGACACACTGAGCTGAAAGACCTGGTCAACCACTGAAAATGGTTCATTGACATCTCGGACCTGGATATTCAGGGTCATCCTTCTGATGCCACCTGCCGTATATATTTCAATGTTCAGATGATATGCCGAACGCTTTTCAAAATCCAGTCCGGCGCCCGGTGATATCGAGACAATCCCCTGTCGGTCGTCCAGCGAGAATATATTTTCAGTATTCCCTGAGGCCATTCTGAACCATGCGGGTTCTCCCGGACTGACAGCCTGCCGCAGATCGTAAACCGGAGTTCCCGGAGGTGTGTTCTCCCGAACCTCAATCGAGTGATCCGGCAATCGTTCATCAGTCCGGCGCGACTGAACACGGATGGGAAGAGAAAGTGCATCCGATACATCCACGGATGTGGAAGTCTGCACGATCACCTGTTCGTCCAGAATAATACCGCCTGGTACAGAGATGGATATTCCTGTGCCATCTGCATCCGCTGAAATCAATCCATTGGGAAAACCAGCTTCAATCGCAATATTGAGCAGCGGGAAATCCTCAGGAACCTGCCCCGTCACCAGATCCCGGATATTGCCGGTGATATCAACCGACTTCACGGATTCCTGCAATCCGTTGAAGGACACCTGCGGCACCGCCCATGCATAAAGCTGATTCGGACCCGCTGCTGGAACCGCCTGTATTTGGATTCGGCGGCCCACAGTCGCCCCGTGAATGGTCTCACGTCGCTCGACAATATAATTACCGGGTTCGCT
Organism: Smithsoniella earleae; assembly: GCA_032356285.1. Classification (NCBI taxonomy): domain Eukaryota; kingdom Viridiplantae; phylum Chlorophyta; class Ulvophyceae; genus Smithsoniella; species Smithsoniella earleae. The sequence continues at coordinate 299,875 of JAULKQ010000009.1, forward strand.
GATGGTCCAGAAAGCATTGTCAATATCAAGGCCATCCCCCCCATCCACAACAATCCAGTGCCCGTCCGATACATCCCGGTCTCCCGGTGAACTATGCAAACCGAAAATCAACGGATCCACAATACCAGTCGGAAGCACCCAGAAATCACTGACCGGTGATTCAATTCCGCTGAATGGAAGGTCCGCTGCCATCAGTGACCGAATCTGCCCCAGCCCCAGTGACGTCGGGAAAAGCCGGACCTCATCAATACCTCCATCCCAATATTTCAGGGTGCCGGGAACCAGTCGCAATGCCCCGAGATTAATCTCATCCGCACCATGAATTCCCCGGAGAAAATACATGAATCCCTGCATCTCCATGTCTCCATCGACAACGACTCGGGTGTGGCCCGCAGCGTCTGTACTCAGCACAAGATGATGCCATTGATCGTCATCATAGCGCTGGGCTCCAGACAGAACCCGCGGCTGTGATTCTGATAATTCCTTCCGGGAGAGATGAAAGACACCATCTTCCATATAAAGTTCAAGCCATCCCCCGGGAGAGGAGAATTCAGTGCATGAGAAAAGTGTCTGGGCACTGGGAGAGCCGGTACGGAACCAGAGACTGAGAGACCCTTGTACCATATCCCTCAGAATCCCCGCATGAGGACCCAGGCGCAGGTATTCATCGCTGCCATTCAATTGTGGAGCAAGGCCTTTGATACCTCCCAGCAGCAAATCCACATTCCGGTGGTACATGGCACGGGAAAACGGTCCCGCGTCGGGAAATGTGGCTCCCTCCAATTCATCCAGCGACCAGCTTCCGGAAAGCCTCGGTGGAAGCACTGCCTTATTGTCCGGATCGACAACCATCACCGCAATCTTATCCTCTGTCACAAAGTCCGCATCCGATACGCGAACGGAAAGACGGTAGAATCCGGGGGTGGATGTCCGAAACCAGGCCACGGTCTGATCTCGGTCAACGATCTCATACTGTGCCCCATCCGGCGCTTCCTCGATGGACCACTCAACCCTGATATCACCGGTGAGTGGAGGCAAAGCCGATGGATAGGTTTCAACCTCCAGTTTCAGCGCGTTGTCCGGTTCTATGGATGTCAATGAGGGAGTCAGAACCTCCCCGAGTGGCAATACAAAGCTCACATAATTGGTCATACGCCTGAATGCCGCGTCCTCAACCACGTATTCTATACTTGCCAGTCCACGCGCATCCTCATCCGGTGTGAAAGTCAGACTGCCAGTCAACACATTGCGGGGCCGCCCACCCACCGAGGCCACAATCCTTTCCGTGGATATTCTGCCTTTTGAGGAATCCATGAGACGGGCCGAGACAAGCCAGCTCGACCACCCGAAGGTTTCCACCCCAACTCTCTCCCTGCCGGATGTCCCGATTCCCGTTGACAAGGTGAGATTGCCCAAAGCCGTCCGGCCGGCAAGCTGGTCATTAGCCAATGGGTTGAGTTCAATGGCACCCATTGACTTGTCCCACACAATCACATCGGTCACAGTCCGGCTGGCTTCCTCTTCATAGATAAGCCTCACACTGAAATTCTTGTTCCCCTGTCGGTATTGGAAAATCTCATTACCGGAAGCATCCGGGGCCGCCCGCACAACCAGCAGATCCGCCTCGTCGGGACTGGCATGCACTGTGGCACGGGTCGGATTCCTGACTATCGATATGGCACCATCACCCTGCCCTTCAAAGCTCAAAGACCCGCCCGGAGCAAGAGTCCACACATTGCGGGGAGATATGGAGTCAACAACCACCGCAACATCACCCTTGTGAAGCCACCCATTATTGCCATTTCCCACACTCCCCCGGATTGTATAACTGAAAAAGGCTGTCCCCCTGAAGTCCGGCGATGCATGAAACACCACTTTCCGCCCGTCTATCTCAACAGAGCCGGCCTCGAGTGGAAATACCCGGCTGACTTCCTCCAGGCTCAACTGATTGGGTTCGCCATTCCGGACCTGCACCCTGTCGTTGTCCATAACAGAAATACTTACGGATTCGCCCTGGTTTGTGCTGGCCGAGTCATTGCGGGCAAAAGGAATCTGCTCCGGGTGGCGCAATGATTGTTCGCCGGGAAGCCGCGATACCGCATGACGGAAGATGGACATGGCCGCAGTTTCACCAGGTGACACATCTGTGAAAAAATCCCGGTTCCCCCCCCCGTTGTCGAAGGCATTCATGACCCCGCCGGAGCTGTGATCCGATCCGAGATTGTGACCCATTTCGTGGGCGACTGTCGCCCATCCTGTGCCGGTCTTCATGATGGCAACGGCGGCCCGAGTCTGAATGGTTCTGAGAAACGCCACGCCGAGCGTGGATCCACTCAACCCACTTCCCCACTTGACAGCTGCCGACCATCGGAATGTCCCCTGCGGCCGCTCATTCTCACACCACTGCCCGAATTCCTCCAGGCTTCCCGGCACATCAATATATAAATTTGAATTGGGAGTCAGTATGAGTTCCTGAAGATACAGACGTATGCCCAGCTGGTTCTCATAGACGCTGGCCACATTGGAGATCATTGCCAGCATCTCGGATGTCCGGAGTTGAATAATGGAGGCCGACGCACCTCCGGTCGCCTGTTTATCCAGCACCCCCAGCATAAACATGGGCTTCAGTGAACGTTCATATTTATCGCCGGATGGAATGACCTCCACATATTTCTCAAGCTGATTGCTTTGTGGGTTGAAGCCACCCTGTTCCAGAATCTCCGGGTCTGGTGTGAGAAATGCCTGACCGGCCAGACTCCAGTCCAGTCCGGAAGAATTCTCCATGCCTGAACCGGTTTGGGACAGCATAACACAGCGGCCCGTGACAGGATCCAGCTGACATGTATAGGCCATATCATCCGCTTCGGTCTTCACATATTCAAAGCCCTGACCATCAGCACGGGATCGGAAATATATGCGGGATCCCTCCTCATCAGTCAGCTGACCGGCCAATTGGCCCTGGACTATGGCAAGTGCATATTCTGATGGTTCCCCTGAAGTATCCAGACTTTGCCCCCGATATACGCGCATCCCCCAATCGGCCTGATTGTCAGCACCAGCACTGATGCGGAAATTATCCGGGGTGACCTGGAATGGCCGCCACGCCGTGCGGAATTCCTCCACCTCGCCGGACTCCTCCACCAGTGAAACCGACAGGGAACCTCCGCGATCCAGAACCCTCACCAGATCAGTCATCTCCTTACTGAAGGCCTCATTGGGCTCCAGTTCCTCCTGGCTCAAACCAGTTACCAGAGCTGGAGTCGCCGCCAATCCATCGGATACGACCGCCTCATTCCCCTGGGTTGAGAAATTTGTGCTGGTCTCAGCAACGGCAGGCGTGGTCAGAATCCCCTGAGAATTGGATGCAAATTGGAATGGGTAATCAGGAGTCTCCTGCACACCGGATTCGGTTATTTCTCCAGAATCAATTCTGTACAGCGCAAACCAGAGAGCGATTATTCCGGATAAAAGAATGCCCGCCAGTGGCATCCATCGATTTTTCAAGTCACCTTTCATGAACCAGTCACTCACAGTAACTCATATCGGTGAATTTTGGAATATCGGGCACGATTATGTTGCCCGGGAGTTTTCCTCTCAGATACCACCGCGAAATCGAAGGAGTAATTTGACTCCATCTCAGGGTGTGCCATCGAGAGCGGATTCAATGGCTTCAATAACCTTCTCCGCCAGCAGACGACTGCCCGCAGCTGTGAAATGAACATCACCGGGAGCCCGGGTCAGCGATTCAAAGCGAGGTCTGATAAACCCGTGAAGGTCATTGATCTGAATGCCCGATTCCCCCATGACACCGGCGGCAACCCGATTGTATTTTATCTCATCCCCGGCAATGCGGCCGGCCTCCCCATCGGGAACCGGAGTTGTACTGGCCCAGACGAGACGCGCCCGACTCCGTCGCAGAATTTTTGCCAGCCGTTCAAGTTGGACCCTGTAGTCGTCCAATGTGGTGGTGAGCACCCCATTGACCTTGTCCCGCTTGCCCTGACTTTTTGAATCCGGATGACGGTAACACAAATCCCATAGCCCCCAGTTGAAATGAATGACATCCCACCGGTCATCGCCAATCCAATCGTGGATATGATTCAGACCATAGCGCGCATAGCGCGCATTTCCGGGATTATGGTGAATCTCCCACCGCTCTCCCGCCATTTCTTTCAGAGCTTCCATGTATCCCATGGAAATGGAATCACCAATAATGAGAACACGGGGTTTGCGGGTGGCGGCGTCATCGGATGGCTGAGGTGTCTTCCTGGCTTCACAGGATTTTTTCCACGACGCCCACATTGCAGCCAGTCTTTCGCGATCATCAGTTGCCAGACTGGTGGATTCGGATGGGTCTTGGTTCAGATCAAAGAGCATACCGGGATCCGCGGTCCCATTACCGGTTGACACCCACTTGAGGGATCCGTGGCGGACGGCCTTCCCACGGTTATGTTCCCAGAAAAGCGTGCGAGGTTCGGCAGGCAATTCACTTTCCTCCCCCAGGAAAACCGATGAATAATCCATACCATCCACCCCCTCAGGCTCCGGCAGTCCACACATTGAGGCCAGTGTCGGAAAAAGATCAAATCCAGCCATGAGCCGGTCACTGACTCCACCCGATGGAATGATTCCCGGCCAGGAAACCATCGCCGGCACACGGTGCCCACCTTCCCAGACAGATCCCTTATTTCCCCGCAAATCTCCATTTGAACCCAGGGACGTGGCCCCATTGTCACTGAAAAAGAAAATCAAAGTATTTTCCAACTCACCAAGATCCTTGAGGGTCCGGACAATCTGACCAATCCCCTGATCCATGACTTCCACCATCTCCCGATAGGCGACTTTCCGGTCTTTCCGCCCCCCCTGATTGGCGTGTTTTCCCCCTTCGGTCCGCTCCGGCTGATCATTCGGCCCCTGGTATGGATAGTGGGGTGCCTCGTGGGCCACATAGAGAAAAAATGGCTTCTCACTGTCTGCCCGCCTTTTGATGAAATCGACCGAATGTTCCGTGATCAGGTGGGTGACATATCCCTCCTCCTCCACATGATCCTCTCCATGCCACCAGTCAAACTGTCCGCTCTGGTCGATATGTGAGAAAAAATCCACATTGCCACTGACGTATCCCTTGAATTCATCAAATCCATGCCGCAGTGGATTGTATTTTCTATAATACCCCACATGCCATTTGCCAAATACTCCGGTCGTATACCCGTGGGACTGGAAATGCTCGGCAATTGTCAGCTCTGACTCCTGAAGACCATCGAGATGGGCGGAATTCCCGGAGTCGGCCACCACAACGCCGTCAATACCATTGCGCTGTGGGTATTTCCCGGTAAGGAAAGCTCCCCGGGTTGGACTGCAGACCGCCCCATTGCTGTGGAAATCCGTCATCCTCATCCCCGACTCAGCCAGTTGGTCAATATGAGGCGTCCCGATCCACCCGCCGTATGTGCTCAGATCCCCATAGCCAAGATCGTCCGCCAGTATCACAACCACATTGGGTCGGTCCTTGCCGGCAGCTTCTGCAATCCCCGCCCACCAGTTGCCGACTATACCAATAATGATGCCGGCAATCACAATGCGCCAGCCACACAATCTTCGTGATCCTCTGAAATTCAATCCGGGAAATATTTGCATAACTTCACTTTACCAAACTGGTAATTTTTGCGCGAGTCCTACCAATCCCAGGTCCGGTGTCCTGCCTCCCCCTCATTCTCCTAACTAAAGGGCCATTTTCTCATGAACCCTATTGATTTCTGTCCGGATCGGAAGTGCGGTCTGAGGACCGCTGTGCCCACCTGTTGACTCACTATTCGGACACCATAGCCATTTGGGGGGCTCTTCAAAAACCTCTGCGCCGGACTCAGATTCCCCTTCTCATGGGTTCTCTTCTGCCAGCTTGCCTCCCGCAACTTACTTTTCCGTTTCATTTGTCACACAAAACAGATTCTCCCATAAACTCCATTTTCCAGAAATTCGCTCATTTCCATGGCTCCTGCCATGGTGTCCTGTTGATAAGGCAACACGCCCTCGCCCTATTACAATGAAACTCGTTGACTTAATGGCCACAAAAGCCGACTTTGTTGGTTGATCAAATTCAATCCAACCGGCTTATGCTGCAGATCCGTGGTGAATCGCATCGTTTTTGTGACGGGAAAACCCGTAGGAACTTCCTTCAGATTGGTGCCCTTGGGCTCGGCGGGCTCTCCCTGCCCGGCATACTGAAGGCCCAGGATCATTCCGCCAGCTCCAGCGGCGCAACTGATCAGCGCAACTCCATCCCCAGAGAAAAATCCATTATCATGATTTTTCTTCCCGGTGGCCCACCCCACCAGGACATGTGGGACTTGAAAATGGATGCCCCAGCTGAAATACGCGGAGAATTCTCGCCCATATCCACCAATGTGCCCGGCATTCAGATCTGTGAGCTTTTCCCGCGACTCGCCAGACGAATGGATAAACTCTCCATCATCCGTTCAGTCGTCGGTGCCGACCCCGACCACGACGCTTTCCAGTGCATGACCGGACGCAGCCTCAGAAACCAGCCCCCCGGCGGATGGCCATCAATGGGCTCCGTCCTCTCAAAAATCGGTGGCACGGTCAGTCCCGATGTGCCTCCCTTTGTCGGACTGGCTCCAAAAATGGGTGAAATGCGCTGGGCCAACCCCGGAAAGCCTGGATTTCTTGGCCCGGCCTATGCGCCATTCCAGCCCAATGGGTCCGGCAAAATGGATATGGTCCTGAATGGGATCAGCCTGGACAGATTGCGCGACCGGAAAGGACTTCTGGCCAGCTTTGATAATTTCCGTCGTCAGGCGGATGGCTCGGGGCTGATGGATGGGCTCGATACTTTCAACCAGCAGGCCTTCGGGGTTCTGACATCCAGCCGACTCGCCGAAGCACTCGATATTGAGAAAGCCGACCAGAACCTCCGCGATACCTACGGCCGTGGCTCAGCCAAAAATCAATATGACGGTGGCCCGAAACTGCTCGACCAGTTTCTGATCGCCCGAAGGCTCGTCGAAGCGGGAGTCCGATGCGTCACTCTCGCCTTCAGCCGCTGGGACTGGCATGGAGGAAATTTCAAGAGAGGCCGCGAGGACATGCCCATGCTCGATATGGGCGTCTCGGCACTCGTCGATGATCTCTATGCCCGCGGTCTGGAAAAGGACGTCTCGGTAGTGGTTTGGGGAGAATTCGGCAGGACGCCTCATATCAACAAGGATGCCGGCCGAGACCACTGGCCCAGAGTCTCCTGCGCCATGCTCTTTGGCGGAGGGATGAAAACCGGACAAGTCATCGGAGCCACCGACAGGCTCGGCGGTGAGGCCGTCGAAAGACCGGTGACATATGGCGAAGTCTTTGCCACCCTCTACCACAACCTGGGGATCGACGTGAATAAACTGACCGTTCCCGATCTGACTGGGCGGCCCCAGTTCCTGGTGGCCCCCGGCAGCCAGCCCATGAAAGAACTGGTCTGATCCCTGTTCTCTTCACATTGCCGACCTCGCTGAAGAAAAATGACCACCATCGCACAACACAGCCAGCCACCCATGATCCGGACAGTTATTCTCGCATTTTTAATTGTGGCTTCGGGACACCTGAGTCCGGCCGTGCCTGGGGATAGCCAGACAGTCGATTATTCCAAAGCGAGACTGACTGTTCCCTCCCTGGGATCGCCCAGCCCGGATGTCATAATACTTGACGGCGCCGACGACAAAAGACAGCTGATAGCTGAAGCCATGGATTCCAATGGCAACCTGGTCGATATTTCCAGAGAGATACGTTTCTCCACCGTTCCCAAAGGCATTGTCGAAGTGGATCAAACCGGCAGGATGACCCCAATTTCCGACGGCGCCGCCGAAATTGAAATCGTGGACACAACCGGAACTGTCCTCGCATCAAAACAGGTTCTGGTCGCCAACGCCGGAATAACCCAGCCCGTCCATTTCGTGAATGACGTCATTCCCGTATTGACCAAATTGGGATGCAATGGCGGTGGATGCCACGGAAAGTCAGGCGGACAGAATGGATTCCGTCTGTCTCTGCTGGGATTTGAGCCGTCCGAGGACTATGAATGGCTGGTCAAGGAATCCCGATCACGGCGCATCATCCCCGCGGCCCCCGAATACAGTCTGCTCCTGACCAAAGCAACAGGTGAATTACCGCACGGAGGCGGAAGCCGGCTCGAAAAAGGATCCGAGGACTATGACCTGCTCGTGCGCTGGATCCGCCAGGGGATGGATTTTGGAAGTCCTGATGCCCCATTCATTGAATCTATTGAGGTTTATCCCACATCGAGGATGATGCGGAGAGGTGGTGGCCAGCAACTGGTTGTCACCGCCCGCATGAGTGACGGTTCATCAAAAGATGTGACCCGGAGCGCTCTGTACGAATCCAATGTCTCTGACATGGCCACGCCGGACCCTTTAGGCTATGTTTCTGTCGCCGGGCAGCCGGGTGATGTGGCTGTCATGGTCCGTTTCCAGGGAAAAGTCGACGTTTTCAGAGCCATGATTCCTCTTGGGGCTCCAGTGACGGAATATCCTGAGCCTTCTGGATTTGTCGATGAACTCGTTTTCCGGAAGCTCTCACTGATGGGAGTGCCTGTTTCCGCCATGGCGGATGACGGCACTTTCCTGCGGAGAGTCACTCTCGATATCGCCGGCAGAATCCCCACTCTGGACGAGCTGGAGGCCTTCGAATCATCCAATTCTCCCGATAAAAAAGCAGCCGTCATAGACAGGCTGCTCGATTCGGAGGACTATGCCGAATATTTCGCCGCCAAATGGAGTGCATTGCTCAGGAACAAACGAACCAGAGACCAGGATAAACGGGGGAATTTCGCCTTCTATCGCTGGATCAAAAACAGCCTCAATGCCAATAAACCATTCGACCGGTTCGCCGGTGAAATCCTCACCGCTCAGGGAGATATGCAATTCAATCCCGCAACCGGCTGGTACAGACAGGTCAATGAGACCACTGAGATGCTCGAGGATTCGGCCCAGCTTTTTCTCGGCACCCGCATCCAGTGCGCCCAATGCCATCACCACCCGTTTGAAAGATGGAGCCAGAAGGATTATTACCAGTTTTCAGCCTTTTTCAGTCAGGTGGGCAGACGCAATGGCTCCATTCCCGGTGAGCCATTCATATTCCACAAGAACGGATCCGCCTCCGCTGTGAATAAGAAAAACGGTGAGAAGGTATCCCCGGCTCCACTCGGTGGACTGGTGCTAGACATCCAACCCGATGAAGACCCGCGGGTTCATCTGGCGGAATGGATGCGGAATCCGGAGAACCCGTTTTTTGCTAAAACCTTGATAAACCGATACTGGAAACACTTCTTCGGTACGGGACTGGTCGAACCTGAGGACGACATCCGTGCCACCAATCCACCCACAAACCCGGAACTCTTTGAGGCCCTCGCCACACATTTCATTCAGTCAGGTTACGATCTCAAACAGCTGATCAGAACTCTCTGCAATTCCATCATCTATCAGCTCGATTCCATTCCCGATGAATGGAATGCTTCCGACCGTCAGCATTTCTCTAGATTCTATCCCAAAAGACTCCAGGCGGAGGTTCTCATGGATTCCATCGGCACCGTCAGTGGTTCCCCATACAAGTTCGCTGGTCTGCCAGCCGACTATAGGGCCGTCGCCCTGCCCGATAATTCGTTTAATAAGGATTCCTACTTCCTGACTGTTTTCGGACGTCCCGACAGTGAATCGGCCTGCGAATGTGAACGCACTGAAGACGCCAGCCTGGCCCAAAGCCTCCATCTCATCAATTCCCCGGAATTACAGGAAAAACTCGCCCACAATGAGGCCACAGCCGCAAGTCTGGCCGCCAACACCAATATCCCTGACGAGGATCACGTCCGCCACTTGTACAGACTGGCCCTATCAAGAAATCCGGCCTCACACGAATCCCAGACCGCCATTGATTATATAAATCTCAAACTTGAAAACAATCCCGATCCTGCCTCCCGTATTAAAAGTCGGCGCGAAGCCTATGAGGACATTATCTGGGCGCTTATAAACACCAAGGAGTTTCTTTTCAATCACTGAGCTGCCGCCCGGTTTATATACATACACATTTTCATAAGCATTGAAATTACTGAAAAATAAATGACTAAAAGAAACTATAAATCACAAATGAAATTACTGAATTGGAGTGTCAGCCGAAGTCTGGTCCTGGCTTCTCTGGTGCTTGCTGTTATCACGGGCGCAGCCACAGTGGCGACGGCAGCGGATGAGAAAAAGAATCAGGAACCCCCGGTCATTGATCCCGGCTCATGGAGAACCCCTCCTTCCGACGCCATTATTCTCTTTGATGGCTCCAGCCTCGGTAAATGGAAAGGCCAGGACGGAATGGACGCCCCCTGGAAAATCGTCGACGGCAATGCCATGGAAGTCGCCGCTGGTAAAGGCGGTGTCACCACCAGAGACGAGTTCGGAAGCTTCCAGCTCCACATCGAATGGGCCACTCCCGCCGAAGTCAAAGGCGAAGGCCAGGGCCGGGGAAACTCAGGCGTCTACCTCCATGGCCGATACGAAGTCCAGGTCCTCGATTCCTATGAAAATAAAACCTACCCCGACGGACAGGCCGGCGCCCTCTACAGCATCGCCCCACCTCTGGTGAACGCATCACGCCCACCCGGACGCTGGCAGTCTTACGACATTATTTTCAATGCCCCGACCGACAAGGATGACGGAACCCAGTCCCCCGCAACTGTCACCGTCATCCATAATGGCGTCCTCATCCAAAATCACGTCGCCGTCAATCGCGCCACCACCGCCTCCCCTCTCAAGGGCCTCCCGAACAAGGGCCCTATCTTCCTTCAGGATCACGGCAACCCCGTCCGATACCGCAATATCTGGCTCAGACCACTCAATGCCTCTCATTAACCGGCATCTCTCAAAGGGGCGATCCTCACATCGCCCTCATTTTTTTCCCATTTTTAAAGTCCACATAAGTCCACCAGATCCAGCCATCTTGACATTCACCTGCAGATGCCCGATCGTGAACCCTATCCAGCAAGTGGCGCCCACGCCTGTCGTCTGCATGAAAGTTCTTTAATTGGAAATGTAAAAGCGGAATATGGTGGAGAGTCTCGGCACCACAGGAGATTCGTTTAAGGAAAATGGAAAACTAAATCCTATGGATAAAGAAATCACCCTTGGGGCTGTTATTCAGACGCTGCTGACATTGGTATTTTCAATGGCACTGCTTTATCTGGTGTACCGACACCTGAAAAACTCGCGCATTGAACGTGTGGGAGCCAGGATGACTCTGTCGGCTTTCCTCATTGCATTCTACATATTCAGTCTTCTGAGCCCGTTTACGGTCCTTTTCGGCATTATCGCTGCAGCAATTCTTGCGTTTGTCTGGGCTGGACCGATAACCACACTTATAGCCCGCCCACTCACTGAAAGTTTTTTCCCGAATCAGGAGGTTGAGGACTCAGCCAATTATTCACCCGCACTGCGCATGCGGAATCAGGGACTCTATGTGCAGGCCGTAGAAGCAATTGACCAGGAACTGGAAATGTTTCCGTTGGATGTTCAGGGACACTTGCTCAAAGCACAGATCTGGGCCAAAAACAGAAATGAACCCATAGAAGCCATTGCGATACTTGAGGAATACATGGCTCAGGACCCACCCCCACCAGCAGCCTCCCAGGTCCTCGCTCTCAACCAGCTGGCCGAGATATCAATTTTCTATCTCAAGGACATTCCCAGAGCCGTCGGATATTGGAAGCTGATTGTTGTTCAATTCCCCGAATCTGAAGCCGCTCAGGATGCCGAACAACGCATTGCCCAACAATCCATCTCCACTGCCGCCAAAGCCAGAGAATCCATCAAAACCATCCAAGTCACCGAAAATAACCGCGACTTCGGACTCGAATTCGGACGCAACTACGTCAATGAATCCGTCACAAAGCCCAACGAGGATCTGACGACTCAGGAGCTGATGGACCACCTCTACGAACACCCGAAAAATTTCTCCGCACGCCGCGAACTTATTTTCCGGCTGGCTTTCGAAGATGATGACCCGTCTGAAGCCATGCGCTGGCTCCAGGAAACTCTCGAAATCCCCCTGCAATCAAAAAAGCAGCGGGCCGACTGGTACCACCTCCTCGTCGATATTCAGATTAAAAAACTCCAGAATATCGTCGCCGCACGCATGACTCTCAAACGCCTCATAGACGAGGATCCCGATTCTGCCATGGCTGCCCGCGCCAAATCCAGAATGGCAACCCTCCAGCGGGAAATCGAAAGCCTCCAATCAAAGTCGTCTATCCAACTCGGTTCCTATGACCAGGATATCGGACTCAAATCGCGCCCGAAATAATCAACACCTTCCAACCACCCCCGAAGGCGCTGAAAATCCGTAAAGAATTTGCCTGATTCCCGAAGGATTGATGGGTATAGTATTGGCCATGCGTAAATACCTGACAATTATCGCTCTTGGAATAGTGCTGATCGTGTCTCCCGACCTGTCGGCCCAGAAAAAGATTGTCTTTCTCAATGGCCCGCTGAGTCATGGCTATATGCAGCATGAACACAGGGCTGGTTCTCTTATTCTCGCCCGCTGCCTGATCGAAAGCGGCCTCCCGGTCTCAGTCCAGGAAATCGGACCAGGCTGGCCTGATGACTTCACTCCCATTAAAGAGGCGGATGTATTGGTGGTCTTCTGCACTGGTGGCGGCAGACACCTCCTCAATTCCCATGTCGAAATGATTGACGGCCTCATGAAGGATGGCACGGGGCTGATCTGTATCCACTACGCCGTCGAGGCTCCCAAAGGCGACCCAGGCCAGAATCTGCTCAACTGGATGGGGGGGTACTTTGAGACTTTCTACAGCGTCAATCCACATTGGGTGGCCGACTTCAAATCTTTCCCCGATCATCCAGTCGCCAATGGACTGAAGCCCTTTTCCATCAGGGACGAGTGGTACTACCACATGAGATTTGTCGATGACATGGAAGGTGTCACCCCGATATTAAGTGCCCTGCCACCCGAAGAGACATTGAGCCGTCCCAATGGCCCTCATTCCGGAAACCCGCACGTGCGCAAGGCTGTCCTGGAGGACAAGCTTCCACAGCACGTCGGCTGGGCCTACCAGCGCCCGGGAAATGGCCGTGGCTTCGGCTTCACGGGTGGCCACAATCACTGGAACTGGGCCCACCCTGAATTCCGCCAGACATTACTTAATGCGATTGTCTGGTGTGCAGGTCTGGAGGTTCCAGAGGACGGCGTTCCATCCAACCCCGTGACATTCCAGGAAATCCTCAGAAACCAGGATGAACCCACCCCGGATAAATGGCAACGTAATCCCTGGACCATGGAAAAAGTCAAGCAGGTGGTTTGGGATTGGAACAAACTCGAGGAGAAACAGTAAGTATAATTACTGATGACGGTCTCTGATGCAGCCCGTGTGGCTGCTTTTTTATTACCAAAATCTGATTGAGCTCTGCCCATGGCAAAACCCCTGATGATAGAAATGCCGGATGGCAAATCAATGCCCATCCTCTATGAAGACCGCTCTGCATTGGCGGTTGATAAACCACCCGGTTGGGTGGTCTCTGCTGAATGGCAGACCAATCCCGATACCAACCTGCAGCTTTTCCTCCAGGCCGGAGTTTTCAATCGCGATTTCTGGGCGCGCTCGCGCAACCTCAAATTCATCCGCTTTGTGCACAGACTCGACTCAATGACCAGCGGCGTGCTGCTCCTGGCCAAATCACAGGGAGCAATCGCCCCACTCAGCCGAATCTTCGAATCCGGCCAGGCCACAAAAGAATATCTCGCCGTCGTCGATGGAATCCCTGAAAAGGACGCCTGGTCCGTCGAAGTCCGATTGGTCAAGGACCCCGACAACCCAAGGCAAATGATGGTGACCAGTTCCAGTGAAGGAAAGGAATCCTATACTGAATTCCGATTGCTCCACTCTGTCGATGGACGTTCCCTGATTCATGCCAGACCATTCTCAGGTAGAACTCACCAGATCCGAATCCATCTGGCCCATTCGGGGCTCCCCATCACCGGAGACAATCTTTATAATAATCGTCTCGCCACATCCAGAGGCCGGCCCGACAAATTCGCCAAATTCCCGCTCGGCCTGCGGGCCATAAGCCTCGCCTACAAAAATCCTTTCGAAAAAAAACCAGTTAGGATCAAGGCCCCGTCGGCTTCATGGCTGAAATCATTCCACTTTCCTGAACACACGCCAATTCCACAATGGGTCAATCTGTTTGATTGATACCCGGTGAGATATATCGGATTTCAGGTCATCAACAACAACTGGATCCGCTATTGTCCGTATCCTGATCTCCTGAACTCCCCTGCCTCTCCTGTGGCAGTAGAAATGGCCCAAAGTGCCGGCTGCGGTCCCCTGAAACTTTAAAATGCCTGCCAAATCGGCTTTCAGATAGCATGGTCGCCGTGTTGCCGGAGACGGCCATCGGCCTGTTCGCCTCAAAGCAATGCCCTTTGTCCAGCTTGAAAATATGAGGTTCTTCTCTGACTGTCCCAAGATACGTGGCCACCTGCCCATAATCCTCAGCATGATCCTCAAGCGATGGCATCTTGAATGCCCGTATAGTCCGGCTGTACAATCGCGTCATTCCAATTTTCTCTTTGACCTTGGGATCATGAACCTTGATCTCCCGCTCCGAGACAATGCGGACATCACGGCATCCCACCTCCGACATCGCCCGCCTGAAATCCTCAGTATAATAGGCTCCCGCAATGCACTCACCTATCAGAACCGGGTCGTCCTTCAATGCCAATGGAATCCGACGCGAGGTGAACACGTCTGAAAAATACAGCTCCCCTCCCGGCTTCAATACCCTGAATATCTCGGCAAGCAGCTTCGCTTTGTCAAAGGACAGGTTCACCACGCAATTCGAAACCACCAGATCCACAGACCCATTCTCAATGCCAAGCCCGTCCAGTTCCTCAATATAACCATGCACAAACTCCACATTTGATTCAGTAAATCCATATTTCTCAGCCATGGATGACTGATGTTTCCGCGCCACATGGATCTGTTCCTCGGTCATATCCACGCCTATCACCCGCCCCTCCGGCCCAACCAGCTTCGATAACACATAGGCATCCCGACCTGTTCCACACCCAAGATCCAACACGGTGCACCCTTCCAGGTCCAATGGTATCGGAGATCCACATCCATAAAACTTCTCATGTATCTCCCCGTCGATCATCGACAATATCGGCTTCATATAACCAGGCATCGCCTCCACCGAACAACATGCACTCGTCTTCAGATCCGCCTTCGTCTTCAGGATCTTCCCATAGTACTTCTGGACTTCTGTCCTATTCACAGTCGTTGTCATATCTCTCCCCATTCAACAGCCCCGCTCATTCATATCAAGAGGTTTCTCAATACCCTTATTCTTATTCTTTGTATTCATTTCGCCTATTTCACCGAACCGGGTCAATTTGTCCCAATCCACCCCATATCTGACTTCTACCCGATTCAATCTCAATGGATGGTTCTTGACAAAATGATGCGTACACAAATAGTTTCCATGCTAACTGAATACGTCCATTCAGAAAATGAGTGAGACAGGAAAAACATAACGGTCACAAGACAGTAGCAGGAGGTGAGCATGCAGGAATTCAACCGTGATGAGATATCGGCAGCAGAGGCAGAAGCCAATCAACTACAGACTGGGGATTCGCTGGAGGCCATTCCTGTCTGGCCAAAAGAACGTTACGACCTGCGCATCCTGCATTCCATGCGGCGGATTATTCGGTCTGTGGATATTCATTCGAGGAGGTTGGCCCATGAATACGGGGTGACCGTACCTCAATTGCTTTGCATGCTGAAGATTGATGAAGTCGGCCCAATGACGCTGAAAGAGCTGTCCCAGGAGGTTTACTTGAACCCATCGACGCTGGTGGGAATAGTTGATCGTCTCGAGAAACAAGGGGTCTTCCGTCGGGAAAGATCGGTGAAAGATCGAAGGAAAGTGCGGATATCCCTGACGGAATCAGGACGTGAGATGTTGGCTGGAGCCCCTTCCCCACTGCAGGAATCACTCCTCGAAGGCCTCAGTGGGCTTCCCGAACTCGAACGGGCTACTATTGCCTTGTCTCTGGAAAAGATCCTTGAATTGCTGGAACAGCCATCAGAGGGGAATAAATCCGCACTTTATGATGAAACAGCCCCCATTCTGGAATCAGGTGTTCTTGATAAGTCTGCCGAGTCCCAGAACTCTCCGCCAGCTTGATTAGTGAGAACCCAGTGCAGCGCTAGGACTACGAAATAAAAAGAAATACAATTTTTAACTGACTGATACAGGTCAACAAATATTCACCAACCAAAGGAAACACAGGACTCAATGTCTGATCAAAAACAACAGGACTACGGCGAAAATCCCATTGATGTAAGGGAAACCGACAAATATAAATCTGAATATGTTCAATCTTTTGTTGATAAGTGGGATGAACTCATTGATTGGGAGTCCCGATCACAGAGTGAAGGACATTTTTTTATAGACATACTCAAAGAAAGAGGAGCCCAGAAGGTGCTCGATGTGGCAACTGGCACCGGATTCCATTCAGTCCGACTCCTCAATGAAGGATTTGATGTCGTCAGTGCGGACGGCAGTCCGGAAATGCTCGCGAAGGCATTTGCCAACGGGCGGCGACACAATCATATTCTGCGGACAGTCCAGGCTGATTGGCGCTGGCTCAATAGGGACATTGATGGGAAATTTGACGCCGTCATCTGTCTCGGAAATTCGTTTACACACCTTTTTTCTGAAAATGACAGGCGAAAGGCTCTCGCCGAATTTTACGCAGCACTTCGCCATGACGGAATACTGATCCTTGATCAGCGGAATTACGACATGATCATCGATGAGGGCTTCAAGAGCAAACACACCTATTACTATTGCGGTGATAATGTCAAGGCAGAGCCAGAGCACGTGGACGAAGGTCTTGCCCGCTTCCAGTACTCATTTCCCGATGGTTCCACTTACCATCTGAATATGTTCCCTATCAGGAAAAAATATGTTGAGAAACTCATGAAGGATGTTGGATTCCAGATCGTCACCTCATACGGTGACTTCAAAGAAACCTACCGCCAGGACGAACCTGATTTCTTTGTTCACGTCGCAGAAAAGGGATACCATCCAGACGACGAGGAGGGGAACAGTAATGGGTGATTCCGTCGACGTAACAAAAAAATATTACGACAGCGGCGACGCAGATGAGTTTTACTTCCGTATCTGGGGAGGCGAGGACATCCATGTTGGTATGTATGCCTCTCAAAAGGAATCTATCTTTGATGCCAGTCGCAGAACTGTGGAAACCATGGCTGAAAAAATCAGCCACCTTCCAGAAAATGCCAAAGTCCTGGATGTCGGTGCAGGCTACGGAGGTGCCGCCAGATTCCTGGCAGATAAATTTGGCTACCATGTCACTTGTCTCAATCTCAGTTGCGTTCAGAATACACGCAATCGTGAATTGAATAAAATTGCCAGCCTGGATAATCACGTTGAGGTCATTGATGGCAACTTTGAAGAACTTCCATTCCAAGATAATTCATTTGACCTTATCTGGTGCCAGGATGCCATACTGCACAGCAGTAGAAAACAGGTCGTCTTCAATGAGATTGACCGGGTTATGAGATCAGGAGCCGAATTCATCCTTACCGACCCAATGCAGGTCGATGGTGCTGACCCTCAACTTCTGGAACCTGTACTTAAACGCATCCACCTGCAATCCATGGGGTCAGTGCCTCTCTATCTGGATTACGCTGGAAAACTCGACTGGGAATTAGTTCAGCATATAAAACACCCTGAATGTCTGATTCAGCATTATTCAAGTGTCCTTGCTAATCTCGAGGCCCGAGATGCCGAACTTAAAGATTCCATCAGCCCGGAATATATCGAAAACATGAAAGCCGGCCTGCGTCATTGGATCAGTGCCGGAGAGAATAATGTGCTGGACTGGGGCATTCTTCACTTCCGTAAAAAATAATCTGTCCCCGTCTGATTCCTTCATGAAAATTTGAACTCCTGAATTTAAGTCAGCCCGGTGGATCCGAATATCTCCCGGGCGATCTTTTATCATATAAAGAAAATATCCTGACCCTTAGGGCTTACCTACCAGTCCTTAAGGGTAACTGCATATATCTATATCATATTCCGATTTTTTAAAAATCTCCAATAGCCATGCCTGATAACCAGATTGAATCTCATGTATACGGAGGAGGAAATAAATCATTCCACCCGATTGTCTTCCCCGTATCCGCGGTATTGATACTAAGCTTTATCCTCATATCTCTCATCTTCTCATCACAGGCAAAAGAGGCCTTTTCAGCCATTAATGGCTGGATCGGACACAATGCGGGCTGGTTCTTTATTCTGGTGGTCAATCTATTCCTGATTACCTGTTTTATACTTCTGTTCTCAAAAAGCAGTAAGCAACGCCTCGGAGGGCCGGATGCCAAACCGGATTTCTCATATACAGGTTGGCTTGCCATGCTTTTCAGTGCCGGAATGGGCATAGGCCTTGTTTTCTGGAGCGTCGCTGAACCAATGACTCATTTTTCTGCTCCTGCCATCCCGGATATTCAACCAGATTCGGTGGAGGCGGCTCGAAGCGCCATGGCATTCACCTACTTCCATTGGGGATTGCACGCATGGGGTATATACGCTCTGGTCGGTCTGGCCATGGCTTACTTCGCTTTCAATAAAAATCTGCCACTGACCATGCGCTCTGCTCTCTATCCCCTGCTTGGTGATAAAGTTCGCGGACCCTGGGGAAATGTCATTGATATCATGGCCACCGTATCCACGTTATTCGGTGTGGCCACCTCTCTCGGATTTGGGGTAACTCAGATAAATGCGGGCCTAGGATTCGTATTTGACACTCAGGAATCAACTACTATACAGGTAATACTCATAGCCATTATTACATCCGTTGCCACGATTTCCGTGGTTCTAGGCCTGGATAAGGGAGTACGAAGACTCAGCGAGATCAATATGGTTATCGCCTCATTCATGCTCCTTTTTGTCCTCCTGGCCGGGCCTACTGTATTTCTTCTCAACAGCATTATTCAAAATACTGGTGAATATGCCCAACAGTTCCTTTTCCTCAGTACATGGACTGATACATATTATCAATCCGATTGGCGTGAAGGATGGACCGTTTTCTACTGGGCATGGTGGATTGCCTGGTCACCTTTCGTAGGTATGTTTATTGCCCGTATTTCCCGTGGCCGAACAATACGTGAATTCCTTCTCGGGGTCTTGTTTGTACCTACCCTCATGACTTTTGTCTGGATAAGTATTTTTGGAAATGCGGCAATTGAACAATCACTTAAAGGGAATGAATCCGTTGCCAATGCTGTCAACGAAAATGTCGCCACCTCTCTATTTGCTCTGATGAATCAGCTCCCGTTCACTACCATTTCCTCAGTCATGGGTATCTGTGTCATATTCCTTTTCTTTGTAACCAGCTCAGATTCCGCAAGCTTTGTTATCGATATTATCACCTCAGGAGGTCACACAAACCCACCTGTTCCTCAGAGAATCTTCTGGGCCGTTCTCGAAGGTGTTGTCGCAGCCGTTCTCCTCACTGTTGGGGGCACGTCCAGCCTCGAAGCACTCCAGACAGCTTCCGTTCTGACTGGTCTCCCATTCGCCATAATCATCGCACTCATAGCCATTGCCCTGGTTAAAGAATTGTGCTTCCGGAAAACCAACGATGTCTGATCAGATTTGTTCCTCCCCCCCGGACAATCTCTTGAGTATATCACAGAAACCACGAGCCTTATGCCATGTCTCCTCATATTCCATAGCAGGATCAGAGTCTGAGACTATTCCTGCCCCGGCACTATAATGTATACGATCCCCCACAACCATGGCTGTTCTGATCATTATGTTTAAACAGGACACCCGGTTAAATCCCAGAAAACCAAGTGAACCGGTATATGGCCCTCTCGATACAGGCTCCAGAACATCTATAATTTCCATGGCCCGGATCTTCGGGGCTCCAGTAACACTCCCTCCAGGGAAACATCTCTTCAATACCTCCAGGTGAGTCAACCCATCCCTGATCTCTCCTTGAACTGTGGAATACAAATGATGCACATGCTTCAGTGTCTTTAAAGCCGTAAATTCGCTTACATCAACACTCCCATACTCAGCTATACGACCCACATCATTTCGTAATAAATCAGTTATCATGGTGAGTTCCGCTTTCTCCTTTTCACTCTGACATAAATCATCAATCATTAGATTATCCGATCTCCGGTCAGCTCCTCTGGGTCGGGTTCCCTTTATTGGACTGGTCAGGACTCTCGAGCCATCCATCTTCAGAAACAACTCTGGTGATGTGCTTATCAGATTGATTCCCGCTTCTGAAAACCCTGCATATCCACTGAATTCAGCTCCTGATTCCCTGGCCATCATTTGATATAGCCTCCAGCTGAATCCACAACCCGCCAACCCCTTGCAGACAACGCTCAATCGCTGGCTTAAATTGACTTGGTATATGTGCCCCAGCCGAATCCATTCGAGTGCCTTAGTAACTGTCTGTATGAACTGATCACGCGTCATACTCGAATATATCGCCCCAAAATGAATTCCTGAAAATTCCCCATCATCACCCGATTCACTGCAACCAGTGTCACTCAGGACACGGTCAATAAATCTTTGCATCCGCTGCCGTCTCTTCTCCAATAATCCCTTATATATGTTTCCCTGGGCATCATGCCCGGTATTCACTGAATATTGTCGCCTGCTCCCATCTTCCAGGGTCTGCTCAACAATAAGACTGGGATAAAACCCAACCACCATATCAGGCAACTCGAGATCATCTCTGGCGGTCTGAGGCAATCCGGGCTCCACTGCATTCTTAAGATCATACCCGAAATACCCGGCAGCCACACCAATAGGAACTCCGGCAACCCCAGCTTCCCCGGGTATTTCAAACTGTCCAAAATGTGTCTCAAAAACATTCCAGGGATTCCCAAACATCCTCTGCTTCACATTGTCATACTTCAACTCACAAAATGCTCCTTTGGCCCGAAAAACACAAACAGGGTCGAACCCAATCAATCGCCACCCATTGCCACCACCCAATATCACAACATCACGATGCTCCTCCACCGCCGTCCGACCAAGCTTGACCAGATCCACACACTCTGATAATTCCTCTACCCGATAGTTCAGCATCCGTTAGATCATCGTATATCCACCCCATCCGGAACTCAAGCATTCTCCATCTCCAGCTTCCATCTTATAGGGTAAGTGCCTGTATCTACTCCACTTTTCTATATGTATAAAGATCAGAAGCTCCACCCGCCTTTACCCTGGATGATATCACTTTACGATTATTATTAAGCTTATCCCTGTTTTTTGTATACCATTGCTCAATGAACTCACGACTCCCCACTAAAACACCATCAATGAAGTATCGAACGCGAACCGCCGCAGATTCAACGACACTCACAGAATCGCTTTCCACCAAATTGTCCAGGTCCTCCGCATCATCTCCCTGGGACATTGGTTTTCTCGATCCTTTCTGGAGTCCGGATTTATATATGTGGAATTCCCGGTATCGCTTTTCTGCGTCTCTGTATGGCATCTCCACATTCATTCCTGAGGCCAGAATTACTATTCCTGCCCTGGCTGCCTTGCCTCCAGACACGGCCTCCGTATATGAACACCACCGGTAATGTAAAGGATCTTCAACTATCCCCGCCCGTACAGGATTCAACTCAATATAGGCTGCCGTATTCATCAGTGCATTTGAATGACCCTCGATCAGAGAACACCTGAATCTTTCCTCCCAAAGCGTCCCCTTCCGCTCATTCTTTGCATTATAATACTTCGAAAAGCGTAATTTCAATTCTCTGACAAAATGCGAAAGATGAAACATCCGGACTCTGAATTTATCCAGATATTCTTCCCTTAAATTCTTCAGCTCCTCTGTATCAATTCCGCCAAGATGCTCCTGAATCTCCGACATTTGTTCTTTTGAATAAAGATACCCCATCCGCTTGAGAACTTCATCCTCCGGGATGAAGTCAGGTCTCGGGGGAATATAAATCAGAAGGTGAAAATGATTGGACATAAGACAGTAACTCAGAACCCGAACCCCCGTGAACCCCTCATATTGCCTGATCATTCCCAGAAACACATCCTTCTCATATTCTCCAAATATAAACCGCCGGTCCACCACACGACTGACCACATGAAAATACTGCCCCCGACGATCATCCATCAAAATACTTCTCCGTAATCTCATGGTCCGAAAATAGGCTTCATACAATTCCCAGTCAATATTAATGTACCTGGCACATTTTTTCATGTTGAGTATTTGTGTGTGGGTGTTAGGATTGTTCTAATGAAAGTGTCAGTTGTTGGCATTGGGATATGGCTGTTGCTTGGTGGGGACGTTCATGCGGATCTGAAATCGGAATTCGGGTCTGATGTGAAGCGTGTATTGGAGCGGAGTTGTAACGAATGCCATGGGGCGAAGAAGAGCAAGGGCGGGCTTAACTTTGAGGAATTCACCCAATATGACCAGGTATTGGCGGATGTGGAATTGTGGAAATATGTTCTGGAGAGGGTTCAGGCATCGGAGATGCCACCGAGCGGCAGCCCAGAGATGCCTTATGACGACCGGCAGAGACTGATGAACTGGCTTAGGAAACTGCCAATACCTGAAGTTGATTGTGACCAGCTGGCGTCGGACCGGACACAGAATTATTATCGTGGCTACGTTATGAGCCGGCGACTGACGCGGTATGAGTTTGAGAACAGCGTGAATGATCTGCTTGGAATCAAGGTGCGAATTGCAGACCGACTTCCAGCGGATGGAGCTGGCGGAGAAGGATTTGACACAAACGGAAGCACCCTGTTTTCCTCGCCATTACTCGTGGAGAAATATCTGAGTTGCGCCGATGAAGCGATTGATATTTTCATGGAAACGGCCATGGTAAGGGGCGGTTTTAGTGAGATTGCCCCGATAGAAGATCGCATGAACGAACGCGACAGGGCTTATGCGATCCTGGATCACTATGCCTATCGCGCTTTTCGGAGGCCAGTGAGTCCGGACGAAACAGCGCGGTACCTCAGGCTCTTTGATATCGGTCGTGAGAACGGATTGGATTTCAATCGCAGCCTGGGATATGCGGTCAAAGGCATACTTGTGAGTCCGGATTTTCTATTTCTGATTGAGCCGGAGTCGGATGAACCGGGCACGCACCCAATCGGTCCATGGCAACTGGCGACAAGGCTGGCCTTTTTCATCTGGTCCAGTCTTCCAGATGACGAGTTGCTGGAGTTGGCGGCATCACGAGCCATCATGGAGACAGAAGTCATTGAAGAGCAGGTGAAACGGATGCTGCGGGACCCTAGAGCTGCGGGACTGGCGGAACGGTTTGCGATCCAGTGGCTGGATCTGGATGACCTTGGCAAGACCGTGCAGCCGGATTCAAAAGCTTTTCCAGAATATAATTCGCAGCTGCTTCAGTCGATGAAAGGTGAGCTGGGACATTTTCTTGAGGATTTGTTTGTGAATGACCGGTCATTGTTGAATGTGATAGACAGTGATTACAGTTTTGTTGATGCCAATCTTGCCGGGATCTACGGGTTGGAACCGGGGAATGAGCTGGAGGGATTCAGACGTGTTCAGTTTGAACCGGGATCGGGCCGAGGTGGGATATTGGGGATGGCTGCCGTGCATCTGTCGACATCGTATCCGACAAGGACGAGCCCGGTTCTCAGGGGACGCTGGGTATTGGAGAGTCTTATTGGCGATAAAGTTCCACCACCACCACCCAATGTGCCGGAGCTGGAGGAGGCGGTGAATGAGGGTTCAGAAGTTTTGTCTCTGCGTCAACAACTCGAAAGACACAGAATCGATCCGGACTGTGCCGCCTGCCACGATCGCATGGACCCGCTGGGATTCGGGCTCGAGAATTTTGATGTTCTGGGTCGCTGGAGGAGTCATGACAAAGGAACGGAGATCGACGCCGGTGGCACGCTTCCATCAGGAGAATCATTTGTCGGTCCCGCTGAATTGAGGAGAATTATATATACCAAAAAAGATAAAGTCATCAATCACCTGGTGGAGAAGATGATTGGATTTGCCTATGGCCGTGAGCTGAATAAATTTGACAGGTGCGTGATCGAGGAAGCCACCCTGGCACTGGTGGCGAACGATTACAGGCCATCCGCACTTGTCAGCACCATAGCGACAAGCTTTCCGTTCAGATACCGATTCTATGCCATTCAGGAATAGTGGTATCAGGTGGAATAAACCAGCCACCCCATATAGAATTAATTAAAGAAACTAGTAAAAATAAGGCTATGAATCTGAATCTCAGAAAATGGATGATACCACGGAGGACATTCTTGAAAGGAGCAGCGGCATCCCTGGGCGTCCCCTTTCTCAACGCGATGGGACTCGAGGAATCGCCTGAGGCCAAAACCGGACCTGCCGGGGGCCAGCCTCCGACGCGCATGGCCTGTATATATTTTCCGAATGGGGTGTGGGAAAAAGAATGGCACCCATCCGGCGAGAGCCCCTCATTGGAGCTTCCGTGGTCGCTGGAGCCACTGGAATATTTCAGTGAATCCATCAATGTTTTTTCCGGACTGGACAAGAGACACAGTCATCAGGGTGACGGACACTATGCAAAGACCGCCAACTTTCTCACCGGTCTTCCCGTCCGTAAGACGACGGGAAAAGATTTGAGTGTGGGAGGAATATCCATTGACCAGCTGTATGCCCAGGAGCACGGGCACAATACTCCCCTGCCCTCCATGGAACTCGGTATTGATCCGGTGATATCGGGAATTGACACTAATGTGGGGTTCACGAGGTTGTATGGATCATATATATCCTGGCGGTCGGAGTCTGTGCCGGTTGCGCGTGAGATCAATCCACAGAGGGCCTTTGAAAGGCTATTTGGAGTGATCGAGGCCCAATCAAAGCGCCGATCGGGAACTGATCAGGAGAAGCGCTCATCGTCACTGGCTGACCATGGACCTTTACTGGATACCGTTCTGCAGGATGCCGGAAGACTTCGTAATAAACTCGGCCGTGACGACCAATTCAAACTGGATGAATATCTGGACTCGGTCAGGGAGGTTGAGAAGAGACTGGAATTTTTTTCACGCCAGGACCCGCGTGAGTGGACGCCCAGCCATTGGCCGGAGGACCGGGATCTGGCAGCACCGACTGGCGCCCCCGGAGATCACCAGGAACATGTCCGCCTGATGCTGGACCTGATGGTTCTGGCCTTCTGGACGGATTCGACCCGGGTATCCACATTCATGTTTGCCAATGATGTATCCAACAAGAATTTTGGAGAATTGATTCCCGGGGTCAAAGGCGGACATCATTCACTTTCGCACCACCAGAATAAAGACGATGCCATTGCGCAGTATACAGCCATCAATCGCTGGCATTCCCAGCAACTGGCTTATATGCTGCGGAAAATGAAAGGAATTCAGGAAGGCGCAAAATCACTGCTTGAGAATTCCATGATACTCTTCGGATCCAGCTTCTCAGACGGGAACCGGCACGACCCGAGCAACCTCCCGATTATTCTGGCTGGAAACGCAGGTGGGACAATCCGTACGGGGAGGCATATCGATTGCCAGGACCCGACTCCACTCTGCAATCTATATGTGTCCATGCTGGACCGCATGGGTGTGGCAGTCGAGAGCTTTGGTGACAGCACCGGCTCCATTGACCTCAGCTGAATATTCACACATGAACAGACGGATATCGGACTGACACCAACCAAGGCACCTGAGTCATCCATATT
The DNA here is from genome assembly GCA_032356285.1 of Smithsoniella earleae. Taxonomy (NCBI): domain Eukaryota; kingdom Viridiplantae; phylum Chlorophyta; class Ulvophyceae; genus Smithsoniella; species Smithsoniella earleae. Next base: position 325,709 of record JAULKQ010000009.1, read on the forward strand.
TAAAAAATGAGATAAAATAAAAAGTCTGTTTGGGTTATATGAAACCCGGGGCGGCCAGCTGAAGAAGTTACTGTATAATCCGTCCGTTCAGGTTAGTGAGGTCTGTGGCTGAATTGAAACTGGTGCTGTCATCCCTGCGGGATGCATAGGATTCCTCAAGTTGCTGCACCATCAGTCTGCGCCCCAACTTCCAGGAAATATTCCAACGGCAGAATACGGAACGAGCCTGGCAACCCTGAAAGCCAACAGCCGGATTATTCTATAATAAATATGTATAGGGCAGGTTCCGGAAAAGTGATGGCGGGAAATAAAGCTATCTAGAATCTACAGCTGAAGACTGTGGACTGACAGAATGTGCAGAAGTCAGTATTCCGGTGAAAAATCCGGGGGGGGGAATGGCTGGATATGCCTTTTAAACTGATTGGCGACGATGTCCCATGAGAAGCCTGAAGCGAACTCGACACAGTCCTCTTTTTTGAGATCGAGGCATTTGAGTGAGGCTTTCTGGAGGTCCCAATCGAGGCATCCTGCTTTATCACTGGTGATCACGTCGACCGGGCCGGTGACCGGGTATCCTGCCACCGGGAGACCGCTTGCCATAGCCTCAAGCATGACGACACCAAAGGTATCGGTCATACTGGGAAAAACAAAGACATCGGACGACCTGTAGTGAGCAGCGAGTTCATCGCCGGTTTTGACACCACAGAAGACAGCCTCTGGAAATTTCAGTTCGAGACTTTTTCTTGCCGGACCGTCACCGACTATTGCTTTTGTTCCCGGGAGGTCGAGTTTCAGGAAAGCCTCAATATTCTTTTCTTTGGCGACCCGCCCCACATAGAGAAAGATTGGTCTGGGGAGGTTTTCAAAAACAGTGGCTGGTCCCGGATAGTATTTGTCGAGGTGAACACCACGGGTCCATATGATGAGATTTTCAAACTTCTGAGCTTGGAGTTCATCGCGCACCCGGAGAGTGGGCACCATAACCGCCATAGATGGGGCATGGAACCAACGCAAGTATTCATAAGTAATCTTCTTGGGAATGCGCAGATACTTATTCAGATAGTGAGGGAACTGAGTATGGTATGCGGAGGAGAATGGAATTTCGTGTTCCATACAGAAGGTGCGGGCACACATGCCAAGTGGACCTTCAGTGGCTATGTGAATGGCCTCGGGTTCGTACTTATCAATAACCCGCCATATTCTCGGCCATGATGCAAGGGTCAGCCTGATTTCCGGATAAAATGGACAGGTCATGGTCGGGAACTCGGATGGGTGGAGCACCGTGATATCAACGTCCTGATTGCCTTCAAGTTTGGCAATAACATTGTTATAGGTGGTCACCACACCATTGACCTGGGGGTACCATGCATCCGAGACTAGAAGAATCCGCATCATAAGCCGGGAGCAGGGAGAATCAGGATGACTTTCCGCAACACTGTTTGTATTTTTTACCTGATCCGCATGGGCACGGGTCATTGCGCCCGACCTTGGGGCCAGTGCGAACCGGAGCCGGCTTGGCTTTGGCTTTTTCAACAGCCTCAGATGCTTCAGAAACCATGGCACTGGCCTTTTGAGTGGAAGTATCCTGTGCTTCGGCATCAGCCAGGGTATTTGTCACCTGGTGAGTGGCCCGCTGGGGCAGTTTCATGAGAAACTGCTCAAAGGCCTTCAGACTTGAAGCACTACGGAAAATATTATGGCATACTTCAGTTTTTATATGATCCAGGAGCTGACCGAACATGTCGTAGGCTTCAGATTTATACTCGATCAGCGGATCTTTCTGACCAATAGCCCGTAGACCAATGGACTGACGAAGCGTGTCCATATTGTACAAATGCTCCTGCCAGAGTTTATCGATCGCAGAGAGCAGAGTGTATCGTTCAATTGATTTAATGGCCTCCTCTTCCTCGAAACTGACTTTGAGTTCGTAGGCTTTGCGGACTTCTTCGGCAATATGCACGCAGACAGCAAACTGCTGCGGGGAAAGTCCATCGAATGCGCTATCTTTGACGGGTGCTTCCTGGCCATCGCGTGCCACAGAGAGAATATCCTCCTCGCTGAGAGCAATCGGAAAATTGAGATTCACCCAGTCTGCCAGCGGTCGTGGATTCCACTCATCGACGGGAGTTTCTGGATCAGTGAGTTCCTGAACCTTGGAGATGACGACCTCCTCCATGATATCGAGGAGCTGATCGCGGGTATCAATGCCTTTGAGAACCTCCGTACGGAAGCCATAGATTTCTCCCCTCTGATTATTAAGGACATCATCGTATTCGAGAGTGCGTTTCCGCATCTGGAAATGGTGCTGTTCGACCTTTTTCTGAGCGGACTCGATGGATTTATTGAGCATGGGGTGTGCGATCTCCATGCCTTCCTCCATCCCGAGTCTCTCCATGATCTTGATCATATTGCCTGAGGCGAACAGGCGCATTACGGTATCCTCAAGCGAGATGAAAAAGTGGGACGAACCTGGATCGCCCTGACGGGCACAGCGTCCGCGAAGCTGGCGGTCGATCCGCCGGCTTTCATGGCGTTCGGTTCCGATGACGTGGAGACCACCGAGTTCCTTGACACCGGGACCGAGTTTGATGTCGGTACCCCGCCCAGCCATGTTGGTGGCGATGGTGATGGCACTTTTCTGGCCGGCACGAGTGACAATTTCGGCTTCCTTCTCGTGGTATTTGGCATTGAGTACCGAGTGCGGGAGGCCGGCCTTATTCAGGAGCCTGGAAAGCTGTTCGCTGGATTCCACAGTCACAGTCCCAACCAGAATGGGTCGGCCCTGAGCATGAACCTCGCGGATCTCGTTCAGAATAGCATGATTTTTCTCGCGTTTGGATTTGTAAACCGAGTCATTGAGGTCGTCTCGGAGAACCGGGCGGTTTGTTGGAATGGGCAGCACACCCATACTGTAAATATCGAGGAATTCCTCCGCTTCGGTCTCGGCGGTCCCAGTCATCCCGGCGAGTTTGTCATAGAGGCGGAAATAATTCTGGATAGTGATCGTGGCGTACGTCTGTGTTTCGCCTTCAATAGTGACATTTTCTTTGGCCTCGACGGCCTGGTGGAGACCGTCGCTCCATCGGCGGCCGGGCATCTGGCGGCCTGTGTTTTCATCGACGATGACCACCTTGTTTTCCAAGATGACATAATGGTGGTCTCTTTCGTAGAGACAATATGCCTTGAGAAGCTGACTGGTGCAGTGAATCCTCCGGGCGATGGCTTCGTAAGCCGTCTGAATTTTATTTTTTTCCTCGAGTCTCTGAGCCGCATCCAGTTCATCGCGGGCTTCAATCTCATGGAGCTGGGTGGGTAGATCGGGAAGCATGAAGGCATCCGGATCATTTGGATTGAGAAAGCTTCTGCCCTTTTCAGTGAGGTCGGCGTCATGCCCCTTTTCATCAATAGCGAAGAAAAGCTCCTCTTTTTCAGCGTAGAGTTCCTTTTTAGTCTGATCTGAGTGGAGGACCATTTCAAAGTCCTGGACCATTTTCTGGATCGAGGCATCCTCCATGAGCCTGAGGAATTCATCCCATCTCGGGCGTCCATTGCGCACGCGCAGAAGGAGCCGGCCGATCTCTGAGGAAATCTCATCATTTTTACCCTCGGATTCGCCTCGTTTGAGGAGGAGTTTTTTGGCTTCCTCCAACCACTTTCTGGTAAGTTTCTCCTGAGCTTTGACCAGGGATTCGATACCGGGCTTGAGTTGTCCGTATATGGCATTGTCTGTTCCAACTACAGCGGGTCCGCTGATGATGAGCGGAGTCCGGGCTTCATCAATCAGGATGGAATCGACCTCATCGACAATGGCGAAATAGTGACCGCGCTGGACTTGGTCCTGCACCCGCGAGGCCATACCATTATCCCGGAGATAATCGAAACCAAACTCAGAATTGGTTCCGTAAGTGATGTCACACTCGTACTGGGCACGTCTTTCCGACGGTGGCTGGGCATGCTGAATACAACCGACAGTCAGACCGAGAAATTTATAGACAGTGCCCATCCACTCGCCGTCGCGGGCCGCGAGGTAATCATTGACAGTGACCACGTGGACACCTCTGCCTGTCAGGGCATTGAGATAAACGGGACCTGTTGCCACAAGGGTTTTCCCCTCACCTGTGGCCATTTCGGCGATCATGCTATTATGCAGGGCCATACCGCCGATGAGCTGGCAGTCGAAAGGCACCATCTCCCATTTCAGCTCATGGCCGCGAACGTCAATGGTCTGTCCGCAGAGGCGTCGGCAGGCATTTTTAACCACGGCGAAGGCCTCCGGAAGGATCTCTTCCAGACGTTTGGCCAGCTGGTCATTGTCCTCAATTTTAGAAAGCTCATCTTTCCAGGCTTTGGTTTTCTCTCTCAGGACGTCCACAGGCTGCGACTGCAGTTCTTCCTCCAGACGGTTTATTTCATTTTTCAGCGGTTCCATGCGCTTGATTTCGCGCTTGGAACTGGTGCCAAAAACACTGGTTAACCACTTTGTAATCATAAATCTCTTACTGTACCCCGGAATCAGGAATCCAGAAACTACGACAAGCGCCCTAAACCGTCAAAGAATTAACAGCTGTCAAGTCGATTCATTTAGGGACTTTCTCAGCTTGTCCTTGCGATTTCCTCCTGCGATATGCTTGTATGATGGCAACTGACCACGATTGAATTCTCCGGAAGACGATTCCAGTGGATTAAAGCCGACGCAGGCAGAACGGGGCTCCCCGCACGCATTCAGCCATGACAGAATACCAGAAGCCGCATATTTCCTCAAACAGGAAGAGAGCACTCCGCCATTCGATGACTTTGAAAATCAGCCTGCTGCCGTTGTCGGCCTGTCTGATGCTCTCAATTCCGCCGGTTAGGGCAGAATTCCCGGTGCCAGGCCTGACGGTGGGACATGTGGATCTGAGCGACTCGCTGAAAGGCGATATCCTCGCTGAGGAACTCCGCTGCCATTCATGCCATGCCGGGGACGAATCCGAAACCTTCCAGTCAGCCCCTGCGCCGGATCTCAATGCGGTCGGGAGTCGGATTTCTCCACGATACCTCCAGAATTTTATCCTGAATCCATCGGGGATGGACGCCACGACGGCCATGCCGGACATGCTGCATAATCTTCCTGAAAATGAGAGGACAAAAGCAGCGGAAGCCATCACCCATTATCTGGTCAGCCTGTCCACCTCTGAATTTCGTTCTCAGACACCTGCCGAATACGAGGGCGACCATCTGAGCGTTGAGGGCGACAGACTCTATCACTCCATTGGGTGTGTCGCCTGCCACCAGACGATGGATAATGGCAAACCCCGGCCGGGTATGATTTCCCTGAATCATATACCCGACAAATACAGTTTCGGGTCATTGAGCGAATTTCTATTCAATCCGCTTGAGAGTCATCCGTCCGGACGGATGCCGGACATGAATCTGACGCGGGAGGAATCAGGACAACTGGCGGCATTTCTCCTGGGGAATTCCCCCAATAACGACGCCGCCCTCAAACCTGATCCGGTACTGGCTGAGACAGGCAAAGGATTTTTCTCAAACCTCCATTGCATCCATTGCCATTCAAACGGTGAGGAAGTGCTTGAGACCACCACATTCACCTCCTGGAAGTATCTTAATCCTGCGGGCGGGTGCCTCTCTGATAATCCAGCAGGGACTCCGGTTTTCTCAATTGCGGAGGATCAGAAGGCAGCCCTGATAAAAAGTATTCAATCCACAAATCCGGTTGAGTCTGCTGAAGACAGGATCCGTAAAACATTGGTCCAGTTCAATTGCGTCGCCTGTCATGAAAGAGGTGGATCGGGAGGAGTATCGGTTGAAATCAACGACTATTTCACAACCACCGAACCCAACCTGGGCGACGCCGCGAGAATTCCCCCTGCTCTCACAGGCGTGGGGTCAAAACTCAGACTGGAATGGATTCAGAAGGTCCTTTTCGATCGGGCGTCAATCCGGCCATACATGAATACACGCATGCCTCAGTTCGGCGAGCCCAACCTCCGGGATCTGCCCCACTGGCTCCACAAATCCGACACACTGGACCCGACATTGGAATCCGCTGACTTTATGGAGCCGGAAGGCGAGGACCGGCGCACCTTTCGGGATGCCGGTCGCGATCTGGTGGGAGACAAAGGCCTGAATTGTATCCTGTGTCATCATTTCAATTCAAAACCCTCACCCCAATTTGGAGGCATTGATTTGATAACAGCGCCTGAAAGACTCAACCCCGACTGGTTCAGGGCATTTCTTATCCAACCAGGCAAATTCCGGGAGAATCTGATCATGCCTGAATACTGGCCCGGGGGGAAAGCGGCCAACCCCTCCATCTTCGAGGGAGATACCGGAAAGCAGATCAATGCCATCTGGTATTATTTGACACTCGGACGATCAGCCCCGGATCCGTCAGGTATCCGGGGAACGTCGACACGCCTCACTGTCGGGGGCCATCCGGTCACATACCGGGGGCGCAGCTCAGTGGCAGGATACCGCGGAATTGCCGTCGGCTTTCCATCGGGGACCCACTTTGCATTTGACGCCCGAAATGGTTCATTTGCAGCCATCTGGAAGGGAGAATTCATCAATGTTGGGTGGAGCGGACAGGGATCGGGAAATTTCTCACCGGCTTCGCGTCACATTGCCCTGCCCCGGGATGTTTCCATCCTGAGTCCGCTTTCCGATGATCAGTCTTGGCCATTGCAGCCGGTCACCAACAAGGACCAGCCGGTGGATCCCGACCCGCTCTACCCCAAGAATCACGGCTATCAGTTCAAGGGGTATTACTTTGATGAGAAGCAGATACCAGTGATCATGTACCAGTCCGAAGATATATCCATCGAAGACAAAACGCAATCAGCGCCGGGTGATTCATCGACTCTCACAAGGACCATCAGCTTCAAATCACCAACTGATCAGCCACGGTGGTTCCGGCTCCTCACAGGGCCCATCACCACGGACGATAATTCCCGTTTCACAATTCCCGGAGTGGCTGTCAAGGTCCTGACCAGAGACGTGTCCTGGTCGCTTGATCCTTCTCCTGACAATCCGGAGAACAAAGAACTCATCCTTCACCTCAATCTGCCTGCTGGCCAGTCCCGGCTGACATTCGAATATGAAATACTTAACTGATATGGCTATTTCCAGAATAAATATCAGACTGTCTCTATTATTGATTTCAATACCCGCATTCCTGATTCAGTATAGTATTGGGGAGGATGTTGGCAGCCGATGGGGCACGGAAGTCAGGGAACGGGAATATTATCGTGTTGTTGATATTCCGATTCCCCGGGATCTGGTCATTGAGGCTGGCGCTTTTGAGTGGTTGCCGGGCAACCGGCTGGCAATAGGAACACGCCATGGAGACATCTTTCTGGCCGATGGAATGGATGCGGAAAAACCCTCCCCCACATTTGAGCTCATCGCCTCCGGACTCGATGAAATATTCGGACTGACCTGGCACCCGGAACAGAAGGCACTTTATGTCACTCAAAGCTGTGAACTCACCCGGATTCAGGACACCAACGATGATGGAAAAGCCGACCGGTTTGAAACCGTTTCAGACGCCTGGGGGTACGGCAACTATCACGAATATGCCTTCGGATCGGAGTTTGACGCGGATGGCAATATGTACGTGGCTTTGGGATTATCGAATTCCTACCATTCGAGGGCATTGTTCCGGGGCTGGGTCTTTCAGGTGACGCCAGATGGGCAGTCAATACCGATGGCAAGCGGACTCCGCAGTCCGGGCGGTATTGGTTTCAATGAACACGACTCCCCTTTTTATATAGAAAGCCAGGGACCATGGAATTCCTCGTGCAGTCTCAAAGCCATCAGCCACAACAGCTTTCACGGCCACCCGGTCAGTTACAACTGGTATCCGTATGCACCCAATCTCGGTGAGGCCCCAGAGGAACCGGAACCCCGGACACGCCTTATCAATGAAGCTGAGCGCATCCCTCAGCTTGTTCCCTACGCTGTCATATTCCCATATATCCGCATGGGCCGTTCCATCACCGGATTCACTGTCAATAGAACCCAGGGAAAATTCGGCCCATTTGAAAATCAGATTTTCCTGGGTGATTTCACGCAATCGATAGTGATGCGGGCGACAACCGAGCAGGTCAATGGAGTCTGGCAGGGAGCCTGTTATCCCTTTCGCGAAGGATTCTCGACGGGTATTCTCAATATCCGGTTTTCACCTGAAGGCCACTTGATAACCGGAGGAACAAACCGCGGATGGCCAGTCAGAGGCATCAAACCATTCGCCCTCGAACGCATCGACTGGACAGGTGAAACCCCATTTGAAATCCAGCATATTTCGATCACCCGGAATGGCTTTGACATACGCTTCACGTCCCCGGCGGACCGGAATACAGCCTCACTGCCTGAAAATTACCAGGTCACGACATTCACCCACATATACCACGGGGCCTATGGCGGGCCGGAAGTCGACCAGACGGCTCCCAAAGTGCTCAGCGTCCAGCTCTCTGATGATTCGCTATCGGCTCGCATCACGCTCAATGAATTGACCCGGGGACATGTTCATGAATTCAATCTCGCAAACATCAAATCCGCCAAAGGCGAAGAGATTCTTCATAAGGATGCCTATTACACAGTCAACGAGATTCCCAAATCGTCCAGCAATCTGTAAAATCCGCTTTCCAAAGCGCCGGGTCTGAGCTAAATTACCAGTCCACGTGCCAACGTGGCGGAATTGGCAGACGCGCTAGATTCAAAATCTGGTGACCGCAAGGTCGTGTGGGTTCGACCCCCACCGTTGGTACCATTTATCCGCCATCAGGCCGGATCCCCTCCTCCCTACCCTGTCCTCATTTTCATTCAGCGCATCTTATTCAGTTCAATCAGGCCTGGCTGGTCAACCCGATTGACAATGTCGGGAAGGCATTTGCGCCGGATGGCGCGACAATCTTCTTTTACGCGTCCCACCGCCCCGTTTGAATTCATCACTGATTCCACCTGCTCCTCAATGCCGGATGAGCAGAATTCCTGCTATCAAGAAATCAATCTGTGAATGAACTCTTTAAATTGTATCCAGTAAAAAGTCGATACCGATATATATTTATTTTCCAGCATGCAAGGATAAATATAAGCGAGTCCGCACAACTCATTTAATAAATAATCCTGAAACAATATGAACGGCACCTGTACTAGGTTCAGATCACATGAGAGCCCAATGAATACTGAGGCCATTATCATAAAGGATTTCCTGAAAATTGCGGCCACCAAAAACTGCACATAAGTGAGTAAGTTCACCCCACGGATTTTCAACAGAATTAAAAAATGAATATATACCAGAAAGACCATCCAATACGGAAATATTTCATACGCACAAGTATAATCATGCTTGTGATTCATATCAGCCTGACGGAATCGGTCACCGCGCTGCCGAAGGTTGCCCTGTTCACTACTGGGGGGACAATCCAAAGCAAAGGGGCGGACAGACTGACACTTTTTGAATACCGAGCCGGCCGGGTCACACCGGATGAACTGCTCGCCGATCTACCTGAACTTTCGGGTCTGGCGGAGATTGAAGTTCATGAAATTTCCAATGTGGGATCGGGAAGTATAGACACGGAAAAGCTGCTCCGATTGTCAAAAAGCATCACTCAGGCATTGAGCCGGAAGGACATTGACGGTGCGGTTGTGACACATGGAACCGGGACACTTGAGGAGACAGCATACTTTCTCCATCTGACGGTCAAGTCCACGAAGCCGGTTGTGGTGGTGGGAGCGATGCGGCCGTTTACAGCCATAAGTCGTGATGGACCGTACAATTTATACAATGCGGTGAGGACAGCTGCCTCCCCGCACGCGGGGTCCATGGGGGTGATGGTGGTTCTCAATGACACAATTCACTCCGCGCGATTTGTTTCAAAAGGACACACCTACCATGTGGAGACCTTTGTTTCCCGGGAACTGGGTGCCATCGGGTATGTGGATTCGGACCAGGTGGTATTTTACCGGAAACCGATAACCAGGCATACAGCCAGAAGTGAATTTGATATAAGTGGCCTGGAAACACTCCCAAAGGTGGACATTGTTTATGGATACCAGGAGGCGAGTGCCGCTCCAATTCACGCGCTGGTCGACGATGGAACATCCGGAATAATATATGCGGACGGGTCGCCGGCTTTCAGCAATGCATTTCTGGCCGCGCAATCCAAAGGGGTGGTGATTGTGAAAAGTGACCGCAAAGGAGCTGGCAGAGTTGTTCTCAGTGACACCTCAGCCGCCAAAGGGATCATCACATCGGATAACCTCAACCCGCAGAAGTCCAGAGTTCTCCTGAGGTTGGCTCTCACGGCGACTTCTGATCACAAACAAATCCAGCGGATCTTCAATGAATACTGATTGAAGGACATTACCGTGACATCAGACAGCATCATATAAAAATCCGGAAATCTCTCACATATATAAGATCAAATTTCGAATGAACAGAACACTCATGAAAGCAGGTTTGTCGACGTATCTGGTTGCCGCATACATTTTACTGATTCGCTGCGGTGCGGTCATCTCGCAGGAAATTCCTGCACTTCCTCCGTCAGGACTTGAAGCAAAGCCTCATGTGCGTCTTATCTCACTGGGTGGAACCATATCCGGAACAGCCCCGGAGCGACTGAATGTGACGAACTACGGAGCCCCCCGGCTGGACCCACAGGATTGGGTCGATGCACTGCCCGAACTTCAGCTTTATGCGCGGGTTTCGGTTGAGGATCTCAGGCAGAAAAGTGATCCACCGGTATCGGATACGGCTCACTGGCTGAAGGTGGCAAGAAGGCTGAATGAAATAGCTCAGGACGATACTATTGATGGAGTGGTTGTCACGCATGGGACTAACATCATGGTGGAGACAGGCTATTTCATGAACCTCACTGTGAATATCACCAAACCGGTGGTATTTGTCGGATCGCAACGTCCTTGGACAGCTCTCAGCGGAGATGGCCCTCTCAATATGGTCAATGCTGTCAGAGTGGCGTCTCACCCGGATGCAGCAGGCAAAGGAATTCTGCACGCCATGAATCAGAATATCTATCCAATCCGGGATGTGACAAAAGCCAGTGCCTACCGGATGCATACATTCCAGGGGGTCGATGTCGGCGTTATCGGTGTGGCTGATCCGGATATAGTAAAATTTTTCAGTGAGCCAGTACGCCGCCACACCCACCAGTCGGAATTCCACGTTGATAAGCTCCCAGAAAGTCTTCCTGATGTTGAGATCCTGTATGGCTACCATCAGACTCCGGGCTATCTCATAGATGCTCTTGTCGAACACGGAGTGAAGGGAATTGTTGTTGATGGCACTGGAGCCGGCTCAATTCCCCGATCCATGAAGGATGCGGTCGTGCGTGCTCAGGAAGCTGGTGTCGTTGTGACAGCCACCGCCAGGACATTTGGCGGCCGGGTTCAGGAAACCCCACGCCGCACGGAAGCCAAAATTGTTCCCGGTGACAATCTCCCGCCGGAAAAAGCCAGGATTCTCCTCCAGCTCGCTCTGACAAAAACCAGTGATATCAAGAAAATTCAGGCCTATTTCAGTGAATACTGATTTTCGCAAAAAGTATCTGAACCAATTTATTCTCCAATGATAAAGACATGAATAAAATCTCATTCAAGGCAAATCACCTTATGTGGGGATGCCCACGCATCAGATCCATCACAATCCTATGCATACTTATATGCCAGATGTGCATGTACCCAGGGGGAGCCCGCGGGATGGACCTGACGACAGCCAGTCTCAAAGATATAAATTCAGCGCTGGATTCAGGTTCACTGACTTCCGAAAAGCTTGTTCAACTATATTTGAAACGGATTGAGGCATACGACAAAAAAGGACCCGGAATAAATTGTGTTATTTCACTCAATCCCAAGGCACTTGAACGGGCCCGGGAGCTTGACAGGGAAAGGTCGGAAAGCGGCCCCAGATCACCAATACATGGAATTCCGATTGTGCTTAAAGATCTCATTGATGTTGCCGGGATGGCAACAACAGCCGGCTTTATTCCATTCGGTGATCCGGTGCCAGGGCGCGATGCGACCATCGTTGAGAAAATTCACGATGCCGGTGGAATTATTCTGGCCAAGGTCTCCACCACCAACTGGTTTGGGAATGGTTTTGATGACACACATCCCATTGGTGAATCCCTGAATCCCTATAATACAGACTACTCACCGGGTGCCTCATCAAATGGCCCAGGGGCAGCGATTGCGGCATCATTCGCCACCCTGGGTATAGGGACTGACACATCCGTGTCCGTCCAGAATCCATCAGCCTCAACCTCCAGTGTGGGATTTGTCGGAACCTACGGCATGGTGTCGAGAGCGGGTATTGTGCCCCGGGGAGCCACTCAGGACAGACCTGGCCCAATGGCAAAAAAAGTCTACGATGCGGCAGCCCTTTTTTCAGTGATTTCGGGTTGGGATGTGGATGATCTGACAACCCATGCCTCCCTTGGCCATCACCCGACCGGGGACTGGAGTTCAAAACTGCTGAACACCTCGCTCGAAGGAAAACGCCTGGGCGTTCTGCGTGAGATGATCCCATCAGGCCCGGAATTTGAGGAAGGTGTCGCCCTCTTTGAGAGAGCCCTGGATGACCTGAGAGAAGCGGGTGCACATATCGTGGACCCGGTGTTGACCGGCAATCCGTCTCTCGCATTCGACACGTCACAACCAAGAATGAGGACCGCGGAATTTGAAAAAATCCATTTCACTGACGCCTATCTTGCGCGTCTCGGACCAGCCTCAAAATTCTCCTCCACCCGGGATATGATGGAGAATGTCGGATTTGAGAAATTCTCTCAATCCATGATCAAAGCTCTGGAACTGCCGTCTCCATCGGAGAGTGCGGATTATCAGGCACGCTACAGATCACGACTGGCTCACATTGAACTCATGAAGGAAACCAGCCGGAAATTCGCACTGGATGCATTCATCCTTCCATTCAGTGCCTCGCCGCCCCCTCCTGCGGAGACCGGCCCGAAGGCACGCCCGCGCCGTTCAGGAGGCGGCATGTGGGGCTCACCGAGACCTGGTGTGAATTCGCTCTCCTCATCACTCGGGCTCCCGGCGTGCGTGGTCCCGGCTGGGTACACCCGCGAGAATCTGCCCATCGCCATTCAGTTTATCGGAGTGCCACATAAGGATTTTGAAATTCTGTCTCTGGCCCATGCCTATGAAATGAAGAGCCAAAGACGGGTTCCGGCCCCTACAACTCCCCCATTGAAAGGTGAGCAGTTCAATTATTGACAAAACCCGAATCATTAATCTGATCTCTGAATTAATATGAAAAACCACACAAAACGGGACCGATTGAAAAACACAATTTTTCTATTGTCGGGGTTATTGATGGTCCTGGCAAATGATGCACAACCGGTGAAAGCCGGAGAATTCGAATTGTCGACGGCGACCATCCTGGACATCCACAAGGCTGTGGATTCGGGGGCCCTCACATATGAAAAGCTTGCGAGTCTTTATCTTAAAAGAATCGAAGCCTATGATAAAAAGGGTCCAAAGATCAATTCTGTCCTGTATATAAACGATCAAATCATTGAGGAGGCCCGGACAGCAGACGCCGCTTTAAGGACGGAAGGGAGAACATCATTTCTTCATGGCATACCATTTGTCATCAAAGATCTGGTGGATGTGGCGGGTATGCCGACGACGGCCGGGTTCAAATTATTTGGAGCGCCGGTTCCAGAGAGGGATTCAGGAGTGGTTGCCCGATTAAAATCATCAGGAGCACTTATATTGGCGAAGGTATCGACAGTGAACTGGTATGGAAACCAGGGTTTTGACCAGCATCCTATTGGAGCCACACTGAATCCATACAACCCGGAATATTCTCCTGGCGGATCATCCAACGGCACGGGAGCCTCTATCGCCTCCTGGTTTGCAGCAGCAGGAATTGGAACAGATACAGGGGGATCGGTTCAGATTCCATCGGCCTACAACAGCCTGGTCGGCATTGTTGCCACTCAGGGACTTGTCACAAGAACCGGCATTGTCCCAAGAGGCCCAACCCAGGACAGAGCCGGACCAATGGCGAGATCAGTCATCGATGCCGCCGCCACTCTGGCCTGCATTTCCGGATGGGATGCCGAGGACCTGATGACGTTCGAAGGCATCGGACATTTCATCCCCAGGAATCTTGTTGAGCAACTCAGCCAGCCATCGCTGCGAGGGAAAAAAATCGGAGTGCTCAGAGAAATGTTTCAGTCTGGCCCGATCGACCCGGAAGTCATCGAGATATTCGAGTCGGTGGTGAGCGATCTGAAAACCGGAGGCGCATTGGTTCTGGATCCAGTATTGGTTGGGACAAATCTTCGTGAGGCCACATCCAGTGCCATATCCGGCACCACCCACCCGTATGAACTGGTTCTCGCGGGAAACGCCTATTTCCAGCGGCTTGGTCCCGGAAGGCCCTTTGAAACTGTGCAGGATATGCTGCACGCGGCCGGTTTGGAGAATATTCACGAACGATATATAAAATCCATGTCACTTCCCAGTCCGGATCTGAGTCCGGATTATCTGGCGCGCTTTGAGTTGCGGGGAGCACTCAGGAAAATGATCGATGATCTGATGGAGGCTTACAAGCTGGATGCCCTGGTTCTCCCCTACCGGACCCTGCCCCCTCCATATGGTCATACAACCCGCCCGGTGGGAGACATAAACACACTGACATCAGTGACCGGATTGCCTGCGGTAATAATGCCAGGAGGATATACCAAAGAAAAAAACCTTCCCATTGGCATACAGTTTGTCGGCCGATCCTTTGATGATGTCAACCTCATAAAGGTTGCCCGGGCATTTGAACTGGTGTCGCCCCGGAGAAAAGCACCGTCCCTGACTCCGCCACTCAAAGGGGAGAAATTCTCATACTGAAAAGTCATACATAAAAAGATACATATACAAAAAAACAGAAACAAATATATATGATTGCAATCCGCCGGCCCAGGCCGGCTTTCTATTTTTCCTCATGGAAATCCAGGGCTTTGATGACGGGATCCCGTAAAAGTTGATCCTGAACTATAATATTTTCAGTGAGAGAGTTCCGCGAATTCCGGAAGCTGACCAGCATCGCGGGAACTGCTGGCCTTACAAATCCTCAAGGATTGCAATAGATCCTGAAGCCTGCCATGACATATCGTCCCTGGAAAATAGCGAGGCCAGAAAATTCCTGCTCTTCTGAGTATATTTGAAGTCGACAATAGCATTGCCACCTTCCTTCCTGCACTCGATGACCATCAGCCTTTTGATATCATCCAGCGATTTCATCTGCGCCGAGGTGAGGAACCCGTCAATTTCAGTATTGATCTGACGGATAATGCGGCACTGAGCCGGGCGCCCCTCAACGAAGCTTATGCCTTCAAATTCAGCCCTGTACATCGCGCTCAAATATGATGACAAGTTCACTTCGGGCCTGACCGACATTGGCGGATGTCGCCGACTTCAGAATCCATCCCTGAGACGCCATTGAATTGATGAGTTCCTCAAGCTTTTCAGGGTCAAACTTGCTCGAGAACCACTTATCCTTTTGTGTGACAACTTTGTACTGTTTCATAAATTTCACAGATTAAAAAATTGTCCGGAATCTGAATATTACAAAATCGCCGCGATTTTTTCAGTGATTTTAAGATCTATGGATCCAGGTCGATTCATCAGCTTAATACCCGATCCATTCAATCAAAAATCAATGAAATTTCCGCAGCTGACTTATCCAGACTGTATCATGAATCTGTCCGGAATCCAAGCATTTATCATTTCATGACCGTGAACCCACTTTGATATTTGCTGAAGCAGTGAATTGAGAAGCCAGCCGGGCTTTTGAGCCGACGCGTGAAATTGGATGCACAAACCGGCAAAACAGCTTATTATGTGAGCCATGATTCACAGTTTGGGCAACACAGTAGGAGGCAGGTATCTGGCCGCGTTGGTATTGCTGGGGTGTCTGATCGGGTCTGCTGCCGCACAGGACGGAATGGACCGGGAAGGCCAGGCCACATTTATCAGGGCAATCAACCTGAATGGCCCTGCGCTCAAGATAGACGGACATGACTGGGAGGCTGACAAAGCTGCCGTCAACTTCAAGGCTGAAGGAAAACGGTTTTCCGACGAGAGTGTGTTGCTGCGTCCGCCAACTGACGCGGCCAGAACAGAGATGATCCGCAGCAGTGTCTGGGGTGGGAATGTCAGACTTTCCTTCTCCGGGCTGACTCCCGGGCCCTATCAGGTGGTTCTCTATGTCTGGGAGGACAATCAGACTGAACAATTTGATCTCCTGGTCAATGGCAGGGTTGTGCAGGCCAGCTTCTTCAGTGGCAGCCGTGGCATGTGGAAACGTCTGGGACCATGGAGTGCCGAGACGGAGGATGGAAATCTCACTGTCTCAGCCAAAGGTCCCGGATATGGAGCAGCCAACCTGTCGGGCATTGAAATCTGGACGGGTTCCGGGATTGTGCCCGAACCCGGCAAGCCAGAGTTCAATATATCTCCGACACAGGATCAGCTGGCCTTTTTTGAAAACCGGATCCGCCCGGTTCTGATTGAGCACTGTTATGAATGCCACAGTGCCGACGCCGATAAAATCAAAGGCGGGCTGGTATTGGATTCGCGGGCAGGCGTCCATACCGGCGGCGAAACCGGGCCGGCCATCATGCCTGGAGTGCCGGAATCCAGCATGCTCATACAGGCGCTGAGACATGTCACAGAAGATCTGGCCATGCCCCCGGATTACAAACTTCCCACACATGTTATTGCCGACTTCGAGGAATGGGTCCGCCAGGGGGCTCCCGATCCGCGCGACAACAACACGCTCGCCGCCATCAGATCCAGAGAAGAAATCGACTGGGTGGCAGCTGAAAAATGGTGGGCCTTCACCCCGCTCAAATCCCCCACCATACCAGACGTGAAGCAAAGGGACTGGCCACTCAATGACATTGATCACTTTATCCTTGAAAAGCTTGAGAATGCCGGACTGGCCCCATCGCATGATGCGGAGAAACGGGCCTGGATCCGCCGGGCCACATACGATCTGACTGGACTGCCGCCGACGCCGGATGAGGTGCGGGATTTTATGGCCGATGAATCCCCGGATTCCAGATTGTCGGTGGTCAACCGCCTTCTGGAGTCTCCGCGGTACGGCGAGCGCTGGGGCCGGCACTGGCTGGATGTCGTGCGCTATGCGGATACAGCTGGCGACAACTCCGACTATCCAGTGCCGCAGATACATTTGTACCGGGACTGGGTGATAGACGCATTCAACCGCGATTTGCCATACGATGATTTTATCAGACACCAGCTCGCCGGCGACCTGATTCCAGCTGCGGGCAAAGAGGAAAAACTTCAGCAGATTGTCGCCACGGGATACCTGGCCAACTCGCGCCGGTTCGGATCCCGGGCTGACGATTACCCCTGGCACCTGACAATTGAAGACACCATCGATAATCTCGGACGCAGCTTTCTCGGACTGACCCTGAGTTGTGCGCGATGCCATGACCACAAGTTTGATCCGGTGACACAGAAGGATTATTACGGACTTTACGGAATCTTTCACAGCACCCGCTATCCCTGGCCAGGTATTGAGCTGGACAAGAAACAGAGGGATTTTGTCCCCCTGGTACCGACAAATGAGATTGAAAGTGCCAGGCAGATAATCACCAATAAAAATTCCGGAATCAACCGCCTCAGCGGGGAGATCACCAATCTGAAAAATGATCTGAAAAAATCCTCCGGCGAGGAAAAGGAGAGACTTACTCAAAAGCTCAGGATGACAGAAGCCAAACTCGAGGACCTGAAAGCTGCCCCACTTCCATTTTCAATGGCTTATGCTGTGTCCGAGGCCTCCCGCATTGAGGACGTCCCTGTTCAAATGAAGGGTGACCCGGCCCGCCCGGGAGAGATTGTCCGGCGGAGGTTTCTGACGGTCCTCGGTGGCAGCGAACTGCCAGAGGACACCCGATCCAGTGGACGCCAATATCTTGCTGACTGGATCATTTCCGCACAGACCCCACTGACAGCCCGGGTCATGGTGAACCGCATCTGGCAGAATCATTTTGGGCGTGGACTGGTGCCGACACCGAATGATTTCGGGAAAAAAGGCATGCCGCCAACTCATCCTGAATTGCTTGATTATCTTGCGGTTCATTTTCGCGGAAATGGATGGTCCATTAAAGACCTTCACCGGCAGATCATGACATCGCGAACCTATGGTCAGTCGGCCACAAGAAGTGACAAATCTCTTAGTGCCGATCCCTCCAATGAGTTGGTCTCCGGATTCCCCAGAAGGAGGCTTGATGCTGAATCGATTCGTGACACCATGCTCTTCTGGAGTGGGCAGCTGAAATTCGGACCAGCTCCGGTGCATCCATTTCCCCCCAGCCACAACTGGAATTACACTCAGCACAAACCCTTCAAGGATGTTTATCCAAGCAAATTCCGAAGTGTCTACCTGATGACTCAAAGGATCCAGCGCCATCCGTTTCTCGCCATCTTCGATGGGGCGGATCCATCGACAAGCACACCAACCCGCACAACCAGCACCACCCCACTCCAGGCCCTGTGGCTCATCAATGATGAATTTGTCCATGATCAGGCGCTGTCGGTCGCCAATCGCATCCTCGACCAATCTCAAACAAATGACAAACCCGGCATCAGGCTGATCCACGAATGGCTGTTTGCCAGATCCGCATCCACGGATGAAATACGCCTTGGGACAGATTTTCTCAATGATGCCAGAGACCGGCTCAGGAAAGACGCGTCGGATGACCAGGATCTGGAACTCAATACCTGGGCTTCATATATCCGTGTCCTATTCCGTATCAACGAATTTGTGTATATTGACTGACCTGAAATCTGATTCTGATCCATAAACTGAAATGAAGAATTCACTTATTATGAACCGGCGGGAAATGATGCGCAGCCTGGTCGGCAGTTCAATTCTGATGCCGGGGATTGTTTCGGGACTGCTTGCGGAATCTGACAATGATCCACTGGCTCCGAAAAGGCCCCATCACAATCCCAAAGCCAGTCGTGTCATCTTCATCTTCTCAAATGGTGGCGTGTCTCAAATGGAGACGTTTGACTATAAGCCGGAATTATTCAAGGCGGACGGAAAGAAAACGGGAATCGGCGGAGGGCTGTCCAACCAGCAGCGTGTGCTTCTGAAGCCACTCTGGGATTTCAGACCTGGCGGCCAATGCGGCACACTGGTCAGCGATCTGTTTCCCCACCTGCGTGAACTTGTCGATGATATGTGTATCATCCGATCACTCAAAGGCGATGACAACGAACATTACAATGCCACTCTCGGGATGCACACGGGGTCATTTTTCTTTTCGCGGCCAAGTATCGGTTCGTGGGTCAGCTACGGACTCGGGACACATAATAAAAACCTGCCCTCGTTTGTTGCCCTCGCGCCGCAGATGCCCTACGCAGGGACTCAGATTTTCAATAATGACTTCCTGCCCGCATACCACCAGGGCGTCCGCGTCATTGGGGGAAAGGAACCCATTGCCAACCTCGATCGCCGCACCCGATCCAGCGACCTCCAGAAACTCGAGCTCGGACTGGCTGACATCCTCAATAATAAACACCTGAAACCCAGAGCCCACGACACTGACCTCGCCGCAAGAATCCGGAGCTTTGAAACCGCTTTCCACATGCAGACTGATGCCCGGGAAACCTTTGACCTCACCCGGGAATCCGACGCCACTCTAGATCTTTACGGTCTCCAGAGAGGAAAAAATGAAGGATTCGGATGGCAATGCCTGGTGGCCAGACGCATGGCGGAACGCGGCGTTCGCTTTGTCGAGATTGTCGATGGAAGTTCATCACATAATTGGGACCAGCATGGAAATATGGCTGAACATGCCATTCATGCCAAAAATATTGATAAGCCCATCGCCGGCCTTCTGAAGGATCTCAAAGCCCGGGGCATGCTCGATGACACACTGGTGGTCTGGACAACCGAATTCGGGAGAACTCCGGGTGTGGATGGCACAAAAGGCCGAGGACATCACAGCGCCTGCTTCTCATCCTGGATGGCAGGTGGCGGCGTCAAAGGGGGACTCGCCTACGGAAACACAGATGAAATCGCCTCCATGGTCACCGAAAACAAGGTTCACGTCCATGACTTCCATGCCACCATCCTTCATCTTCTGGGATTTGATCATGAGAAGCTTACCTATCACCATGGCGGTCGCGATTACCGGTTGACTGACGTGTTTGGAAATGTCGTCCACGATATTCTGGCATAATACACTCCAGGTGAAATATCTCTATCCATGAAAAATGATAACATAAATAAGGCAACTGTAACCTTATACCGCCCATGCAGTCAGAAAGAACTGGATATGGTTGCCGGATCAGGCTTTAAAAAATGGCCGCCCAGATTGCCGGATCAGCCAATTTTTTATCCGGTAACCAATGAGAAATATGCCTATGAATTCAATAAATGCAATATGAAGGAATTGGGCAAAGGCTACATTACCCGGTTTGAAGTCAGAGAATCATTCATATCAGCATACAAAGTGGAGACAGTCGGTGACTCCAGACATACAGAATGGTGAATACCCGCAGAGGACCTTGAAAAGCTCAATGATAATATTGTCGGGCTGATCGAAGTAATCGGTCAGGAACCATAATTTTTCCCTCAATGAAATATAACTTTATTGCCAGTATCAATCCGGTGGGATGACCGGGAATCCATCAACAATAAATACGGCGCGCCAGGTGGAATAACATAAATCAGGAGTTTGAAATTTTTCTTTTACAGAATTAAAAAGAGTGTTTAATGCGATATTATGAATCCTGCGATCTGGGGAATAGGCATCTACCTGTTGATAACTTTGTGGATTGGATACTGGGTATCCCGCAAAATTAAAAATGATGACGACTATCTTCTTGGTGGGAGAAGTTTCGGTTATCCGCTAGTCATTTTCAGTGTCTTTGCAACCTGGTTTGGCGCAGAGACATGCGTCAGCTCCGCATCGGCAGTTTATGAATCGGGTCTGTCAGGAAGCTCAGTGGAGCCGGTGGGATACGCATTCTGCATTCTTTTTATGGGTACCGTTTTTGCCATCCCATTACACAGGAGAGGTCTGACAACTCTGGGGGATCTCTTTGAACAGAGATTCTCAAAAAACACGGCGACTGTGGCGGTGCTCCTGATGATTCCGACATCCCTCATCTGGGCAGCGGCCCAGATCATGGCTTTTGGTCAGGTTCTGAGTGCCAATACAGGCTGGGGCCTGACGGCATCCATCAGCGCGGCAACAGTTGTGATTGTGATTTACACCGCCATGGGAGGACTCAGGGCGGATGCCATAACGGATCTTATCCAAGGCATCCTCCTCATTATTGGACTGGCAGTTGTCTTTATATGTGTTGTCCAGGCATCGGGTGGCTTTCAGGAATCTCTGGAAAAAGTTGATCCATCAAGGATGAACTTCTTTGCACTGGAGGAAGGCACCGGGTGGCTGGGAGCTCTGGAAATGTGGGCTATCCCGATTTGCGGATCCGTCATTGCCCAGGAATTGATTGCAAGGGTTTTGGCGGCGCGGAATGCATCTGTTGCCCGCAATGGGACAATCCTCGGTGGCCTGCTATATCTTCTCATTGGCCTGATGCCCGTCTATCTTGGTCTGGTTGGGGGTCAACTGCTGGACAAGGTTGACGATTCTGAACAACTCGTCCCTATGCTGGCGCAGACATACCTCCCTTCATTTTTGTATATAATTTTTACGGGCGCCCTGTTATCGGCCATTCTTTCAACAGTCGACAGCGCCCTTCTGGCCTGCGGGGCACTGCTTTCGCATAATATAATCCGCCCAATGAATAAAAAACTGTCTCCGCAGAAAAGTCTGCTGCTCACCAGGGCGGCGGTTGTTGCCTGCGGACTCATCGCCTATCTCGTGGCGCTGGATGCTGAAAAAATTTATGACCTGATTGAGATGGCATCATCATTCGGCACATCTGGAATCTTTGTCATCATGGTCATGGGCCTCTTCTCCAAACTTGGCAATAATCAGGCAGCAATTGCCACTATGGGTGTCGGATTACTATCCTATGTGACTGCCGAATTCATATTGACCGATTTCCCCTATAGTTTCATCACCTCGCTTGCCTGCTCCATAATCACATATCTCCTCGTGTCCTTTATCCGGACACCTCAAAGGACCTCCGGATCAGATGGCAAACTTCAGGAGTCATGATTCTCTTTCTTTTCAAATACACCCAATGGGTGTATTTTCATGTGTCGCCCGGGCGACATAAATGAAAAGCATTGCAAAATACTCAACTATTCCCCGGAATATCCAAACCGGGCACCTGAATATATCACGTGAAAATAATCCAGACCGGCACATCCGCATTTGGATTTTTATTACGATTTTTGTACTAACGGGCTGTATTTATGTGGAGAAGTCGAATGCCGGTGTAGTCATTACCGAATTGATGGCGTCGAATGTGAGCACGTATCCGGATCATCATGACTTTGACGATTATTCGGACTGGATTGAGATTTGGAATAATTCATCATCATCTGTAAATCTCCACGACTATTTCCTGACGGACAACCCGGCGAACCCGGTGAAGTGGCGGTTTCCGGATGGCCCGGACTCAGTGATGGCACCTGGGGCATATCTGGTTTTGAGGGCGGACGGCTTTGACCGGGGCCCGGGGGATGAGGACGTCCGGGAATATTCACCCTGGCAGAAATTTGAGACACTTTATTTCCATACCAATTTCAGGCTGTCATCGGAGGGTGAGAGCCTGAGCCTCTACAGACTTGACACACCGTCAGAGTCATTGAAAGCAATTGAAAGTGGTGGGATCTGGAAATTTCTGGATGTGGATCATGGACCCGAAGCAGCTTGGACAACACCTGACTTTGACGACGTGGATTGGAAGTTGGGGGCATCTCCACTGGGCTACGGCAATAATAGTGAAAATACCATTATTGAATTCGGCCCATCATCCCGTAATAAGTATCCGACAGCATATTTCCGGAAATCTTTCGAGCTTCAGGAACTGACTGGATTGCAGGGAGGGACAATTCAATGTGAAATTGATGACGGGGCAGTCATCTATCTCAATGGTGTTGAAATTCAGCGGCTGCGGATGCCGGAAGGGCCGGTTGATTTCGATACCCTGGCCACAACCGCAGCCGATGAGGACCTCTGGGAGACTTTTGATATTCCCCTTCACCTCCTGAGAGCCGGGACAAATATTGTCACCGCGGAGATTCATCAATCCAGCCGGTCAAGCTCGGACCTCCGGTTTGATCTTGAATTGTCACTTGAGAAATCCACGGGCCAGCCCGAGCTTGAGGACCACATTGAGTTCGGCCAGCAGTACCCGGATATATCCTGGAGCCGATCGCCTGTCACACCGGATATGTGGGGCTATTCCGGAGAGCCAACCCCCGGAGAACCAAACACCACACCCATCCTCAGCGAGCTGGTGGACAGTTCATCTGTCGAGGCAGACCCGGAACCTGGCTTTTTCAGTCAGCCGGTCGAGGTGAATCTGTCACTGAAACTCGGATCCGGAGCAGCAGTGCCGATATATTATACGCTCGATGGATCCATACCGGGAAGTGACTCACCAGTTTATACAAATCCATTGGATATACAAACGACCACTGTGGTGCGGGCCAGAGCGATTGAAGCCGGCAGGCTTCCAGGACCAGTCATCACTCACACATATTTTATTAATGAGGAGGAATCCGGCCTCCCTGCAATTTCCCTCAGTGTGGTGCCCGACGAATATTTTGACGAGGAACAGGGAATTTTCATAAATGCCCACAAAGGTCGTGAGGCGAGTGTCCATCTTGAATATTTTGACAGGGAAAGGATGCGCGGATTCAGCGTGAATGCCGGAACCCGAATCGCCGGGGAGAATATCTGGCGTTTTGCCCAGAAGCCCCTGACGGTTTATATGAGAGGAAAATACGGCGATGACCAGATAAACTGGCAGCTTTTCCCCGATTCCCGCATCGGAAGCTTCGGACAGATCTCATTAAGGAATGGTGGAGACAACTGGCCCAATGCCATGCTGCGCGATGCCATGACCCCACACATTCTCCACGGACAATCACAGAATGACGTGCAGAATTACACTCCATGCACATTATTTATCAATGGAGAATATTACGGAATCTATAATATCAGAGAGAGAATGGACGAGGTGTACTTCTTCAACAGTTACGGATTGAACAAGGGCACATACGACTACCTCGAATACGGACACATACCTGGAAATATTGTCGCTCTGATAGTGGATGAAGGCGATGCATCGGCATACGATGAATTGCTTTTATATATTGAGAACAATGACCTCACTGACGACAACCATTATAATCATGTGGCCAGCCAGATTAACCAGGAAAGTCTGATGGATTACATACTGGTCGAGGATTTCGTCTATAACAGCAGCTGGAGGCACAACAGAGAATTCTGGCGCGAAAGAAAAAATGGAGCCAAATGGAACTGGGTCATCCCAGATCTCGACAGAGGATTCAATATCAACAATATCCGGTCCTCACTTCTGGATAACCTCAAAGACGGCTATCCGCTGGTGAAAGCCATGCTGGACAATGAATCATTCCGCAGACAAACCGCCCAGCGATACGCGGCTCACCTGGCTTCAACATTCCACCCGGACCGTATCGCGGAAATAGTCGACCGTCTGGCGTCTGAAACCGATGGAGCCATAGACCGTCATATTGACAGATGGCGATCATCCGGGGGAATCCAGTCGAGAGAGCGCCGACAGGCTGAGCTGGATGAAATCAAGGAGTTTGCCCAGCTCAGGAAACCTGAGGTTTTCCGCGGGATCCGGGATCACCTGGGATTCAGTGACACAATAATGGTAAATCTGGATATCCAGAATCCTCAGGGCGGGGATATATATATTGAAGGTGTGCCCTTCCTGCCGGAGTATTCAGATCAGCTGGAAATGTTTGCTGGCATACCAATACAATTTTCTGCCCGCCCCGGCCCCGGCTACGAATTCAGTGGCTGGAAAAACGGAACAAATGAGGAAATCCTGCCTGAAATCTCCTTGACCATCGAATCAGTGAATGACATTCAGCTGCAGTGTGGATTCACGAGAACATCCGGAATAGTGCTGGAAACGATTCTATCAGAGAACACTGTTCTGGATGAATCGATGGGCCCTGTGGCTGTTCAGGGCAGTGTGCTTATCCCCGAAGGAACCACCCTGAATATTGGTGCCGGATCCATTCTGCATTTATATGAAAATGCCGGTTTTATTGTGGAGGGCACTCTGGCGATTGATGGAAGCAATGACAAGCCGGTGCATATCGCTGCGGTATCCGGGCGCGGGAATTGGGGAGCGATTGTCGCCTCGGGAACAACTGGGCGGGTCGTGATAAGCCATGCTGTAATACGCGGGGGTGGCCTCGGCCCGGACCCGGTCCGGCACAAAGGCGCTCTCACAAATATAGGAGGCACACTTCTTATAGATCACGTGGATATTCGGTCGGACACGACAATCTTTGCCCTTGGTGGGAATACCGAACTCAGAAACAGTTTTATATACTCTCCGCTCACCGGGGACGGGATCAATGTCAAGTACGGCAGCGGGCTGGTTGAGGACTGCCGGTTTCAGGGGAACTCAGCACCGGATACAGACGCCGTGGATTTTGATGGTGTCACGGGGGGTATCATCAGAAACAATGTCATCTATAATTTCCGGGGACCTAACAGCGACGGTATTGATGTCGGCGAAAACTGTCAGGGACTCATGGTCGTGGGCAACCGCATATTCCACTGCACAGACAAGGGAATCTCTGTCGGGCAGGCATCGCAGGTCAATATCATCAACAACCTGATAGTCAACTGCGAACTGGGAGTCGGAATTAAAGACTTCGGCTCACTGGCCAGAATTGATAAGAACTCATTTATACGGTGCTCAACAGGCGTGGCGGTCTACGAGAAGAATCTCCGGGCCGGAGGTGGGCAGGCCATAGTCAGCAACTCAATCTTTTTCCGGTCCCGGGAGGCGGCCGTCAGTCAGGATTCGTTGTCTCAACTGTTGGCGACATATGTTCTTTCGGACAATTTGCCGGTGGACGGGCCTGGAAATCTGCTTATGGATCCCTTATTTGCGGATCCGGCTGTCTATAATTTTGAGTTACAGCCTCAATCACCGGCTATTGATGCTGGCATGCCGGATGCGGGTCCCGATCCCGATGGATCCCGGGCGGACATTGGGGCGACATATATATATAATCCAGACGATTACCCATTCTTCAAACCCGGACTGGTTGTCATCAATGAGGTATTGGCCCACTCAGACGGAAACAAACCAGACTGGATTGAGCTGCATAACACCAGCCTGAGCCCAGTGAATATTGGCGGATGGTTCCTCAGTGACAGTAAAGCAAATCTTGGAAAATTCAGAATTGAAGATTCCACAACCATCCCGGCCATGGGATACCTGGTCTTCAGCGAGGATGTTCATTTTGGGACCACCAGTCAGTCCCCCGGAGTGGTTGAACCTTTTGCCCTGAGTGAAAATGGGGAATCGGTCTATCTCTCATCTCCCGAATCCCTGGAACTGGACGACTGGCTGACCTCGGAGGATTTTGGACCCTCGGCCACAGATGTGACCAAGGGGCGCTATCTGAAACCAGTCACGGGGAGATATAATTTTGTGGCGATGTCCACCCCGACGCCGGAAGCCCCAAACAGCCCCCCACTCGTAGGCCCGGTCGTGATTTCGGAAATCATGTACCACCCCCCTGGAAATGACGCTCCTGAATATATAGAATTGATGAATATCTCCAATGAATCCGTGGTTTTATACGACGCCTCAAAAAACCTTGGATGGAAAATCACCGATGGAGTGGAGTATGAATTTCCGGTTGATATGCCAGTGGTGATGGCTCCGGGAGAACGCATACTTCTCGTTGGGGATGCCGAATGGACCAGAAATTTCTGGAATGTACCCGATGAGGTTTCTGTATTCCAGTGGACCAGTGGAGCACTCGATAACCGGTCAGAAAGAATTGAAATCTCCAGACCAGGCGATGTGGATGAGACCGGTAGACAATATTATATACGTATTGACCGGGTCGTGTATGAGGATAGTGGTTACTGGCCGGCCCAGGCGGATGGAGGCGGAATGTCCCTGACCAGAATCTCCACGTCAGACTATGGCAATAATCCATCCAATTGGAAGGCAATGCCCCCCACGCCCGGCGAAGGGCCCCCATCCGGCAATGAGGATTTTCTCACTTGGATAAGCAGCTATGAAATTCCCGAATCCGAGTCGGGATGGTACGGGAACCCGGATGGCGATGAGTTCACAAATCTCCAGGAGTTCATCGCAGGCACCAGTCCAATTGAAAAAAATCAGGGATCCTTTCTGGAGATCTCCCAATTGGCTGGTCAGGTGATTCTCGAATTCCAGAGTAGCAACCGTGCCAGAAATGCAGGATATTCCCTGGAATTGCGGACAAGCACCTCGCTGGAGACACCGAACTGGGAACCCGTCACCAACCTGACTCACATGCAAGCGGATCTGAATTCCGAAGTTTTCAGATTCACATCCGCTCCATTGAATGATGGGGATCAGGCTGCTTTTTTCCGCCTGGATATCTCCGCACCGGAATCCTCACCCGGAAATTGATCCATTCAAAAAGTGTGATTTGTCCGATCCACACGGTTTCATTCGGTTGCAGCCGCCCGGAATCCGGGACATATCGGGACTTGGATACTGGGACTTCTCACGGCATGATGGATTCTGGAGAATGGACCAGAAAAAAAAGTATCCGGATGTGAAATGTCCGACCTGCCAGAAAACCGGCCCATGGTTCGAGATGAAATGGGGACCATTCTGCAGTCGGAGATGCAAACTCGTCGACCTCGGTCAATGGCTCGATGAGGAACATAAAATTGAATCGGAACTCCGTCCCGAACACTTTGAAGGGTATGAAAACCTGCCCCCTGGAGAACACCTAGACGACCCGGAAAGCGACAATGGATATGCCTGAAAGACATGTGGCCAATGATAATAAGGACAGGAGGAAATTTCTTCTTTTCGGAGATGTTCATTACGCCGGTCCCCAGGAAACCGCCCGTGGGCTGACCGAGGCTGAGATTGATGTCAATCTGGCGCAGAAATCAGCGGTGATGATTTACCGGAAATTTCTGTGGCTGGCCGATCCTATAGCCCACGCCCACCAGTTTGGCCGATTGCTGGAAAAGATGGAAATGATACAGGCGGACGAGGCCATCTGTCTCGGGGACCTGGCCATGGATACAGCCTTTGTCGGCCTCTCGGATCCAGCCACACTGGAATCAGCTCAGACCATGGCGGCCATGGCAACCGAATCCCTTTCGGCCCCAATCACCTGGCTCATGGGGGATCACGAAATCGGTAAAACATCCATGATCGGTAAAAGGGGCGGTCCGAGGATTGAAAGCCTGCAACTTTGGGAAATGAATCTGGGGCACCCGGTCCACTGGCAGTATTCCTGGGAAGGGTGGAGATTTATCGGTGTCTGCAGCACCCTGGCCGGCTATGAGGTTTATGCCCCGGAATTTCCCGAATCTGAAAAACATGAATGGGACCGCGCAGAAGCCAACCACCGGCAGTGGATGCGCGAGACCTTCGCATCGGTTCGACCGGATGAGAAAATCATATTATTCTGTCACGATCCATCCGCTCTCGGATTCATGGCACAGATTCCTGAAATCCGGGAAAAGATGCCTCAAATAGCCACAACCTGGGTGGGGCACATGCACACATCTCTGGTGGAGAGAGCCGGCGCCCTCCTCTCAGGAATCCCCCAAATCCACTCTATGGGCACATCCATCAGGCGATTTTCAGTGGCCCTGCAGAAAGCCAAAATCTGGCCTCAATTCCGGATGAAGCTGTGTCCATCGCCGTCGGGATCCGAGTTACTCAGAGATGGCGGCTTTTATGAAATGATCCTTCACGCCGACCCGGCCCGGTCGACTCCCTGCAGTATTTTCCATCCCAATCCCTGGTAGTCTGCAACTGACGGCCCGCCGACAAAAAATTTTGCTTTTACCGGACTCGTTTGAGCAATGGAAATCAGGTAGTATAGGTACGGTCAAATACGGTGCCCGAAGCCGATTCCGGGTGAAAAAAGAGGAATTGATATGGACATGCTTTTGGAAAACTGGCTGGAGGTCATACTGATCGCAGGTGGTTTTTTTCTGATAACCACTCTGGGATGCCGGGGCGTAAATCGGTCTGCCGGAATTTTGTTTATTCTGACAGGGATGGCGGGGATGGTATTTGGAGGATGGATGTGGTCCGCCAACACCAGGATTCCGGGCAAAGCAAGAGAAGCATTCCTCAATACTGTTCCGGAAACCTCCCGCCCGGGCGGGTACATCTCCTCGCATCAATGCAGATCATGCCATCCATCTGAATACGAATCCTGGCACCGGACATACCACCGGACCATGACACAGGTCGCCGACAATTCATCAGTCATCGCCTCATTTGATAACCACGTTCTATATGATGATGACTTCGCTTACAGACTTGTCCATGAGCATGGGGAATACTTTGTCGAAGTATATACATTTCCTGTCGGAGTGGCTCCGGATCTGAGCAATAAGAATATACCGAAGCGCCTCGAAGGACGATATCGGGTCGGACTCCTGACCGGTTCACACCACATGCAGGTATGCTGGCTCACATCGACCGAAGGGAATCTGCAGAAACTCTTTCCGTTCGCCTGGCTGATTGAGGACAAGCGCTGGGTTCACCGCGATGATGTCTTTCTCAGAGACCCGTCAATAAAACATGGTCAGCAGCTGTGGAATCAGAATTGCTACCGCTGCCACAGCACGGCCGCCCAACCACGACTCGATACCTCAACCGGTCTTGCCCACACCCGGACAGCCGAAATAGGCATCGGCTGTGAAGCCTGCCATGGCCCCGGCGAGGAACATATCCGCCATTACTCCAACCCCGTTCAGAGATACTCGAAAGCCCTCAACTCAGCCATCACTGGCCACGACCACAAGGTCGTCCACCCCGGCACACTCGACCACACCAGAAGCTCACAGATCTGCGGACAGTGCCACAGCGTCAAATGGTTTCAGGATGGACCGGAACTCTGGGAGGAAGGCTTTACCTTCCGCCCCGGAGATGACCTCGATCAATCCACTCCGGTGGTCCGCCCCACCCGGCTTGAGGCCCAGCCCTGGCTCCAGCAGATCGTCACAAAATCCCCGGAAAAACTTGAAAAGCAATTCTGGCCGGATGGTCAGGTGCGCGTATCCGGCAGAGAATTCAATGGCATGATTGAATCCGCCTGCTATCAGCATGGCACCATGTCCTGCCTCAGCTGCCATCAGATGCATGGAGCCCCCCCGAAAGACCAGCTTGCCGAAGGCATGACAACAGATAGGGCCTGCACCCAGTGCCACCAGGATATTTCACAGAATATTTCATCCCACACTCACCACTCTCCGGAATCCTCAGGCTCGGCCTGCTTCAACTGCCACATGCCACATACGACCTACGGTTTGCTGACAGCCATGCGGAGCCACCACATTGATTCCCCCTCAGTGGCAACCCAACTCGAATCCACCCGCCCCAATGCCTGTTCCCTGTGCCACCTCGATAAACCACTCGAATGGACAGCTCAAAGCCTGAACCGACTTTATGGCCACCCCATCCCGGAACTTGATGAGGATATGAAAT
Source organism: Smithsoniella earleae (assembly GCA_032356285.1). Taxonomy (NCBI): domain Eukaryota; kingdom Viridiplantae; phylum Chlorophyta; class Ulvophyceae; genus Smithsoniella; species Smithsoniella earleae. The sequence goes on from JAULKQ010000009.1 coordinate 356,432, forward strand.
CTGTTCCTGAGGGACTCCGACTGGGGCTTTCGGGAGGCCCCCAGCAACGCGCCACCATCGCCTGGCACCTGACCTGGGAACCCGCCCTCGAAGCCTCCAAAGCCGACTGGTTCCCTGCCCTGTCCCTCGAACTTTTTCAGGACCGGTATTCGGCCATAAGATATATTGCGGCCAAAGCCATTGACCTGCATTTCCCGGCAGCTGAAAGACCGGACTACGTATCTCCCGGAATTGAAAGATCCCGCACGGTGAGCCAGCTCGGGAAAATTCTGGATCACCCGCTGGATGCCAGCCTCATCCGCTCACTTCAGGCCAGACAGCCGCTCAACCCCGTGGATCTCGGAGAATAGAGAAAAAGGAAAGGCCCCGTGTCTCCACGGGACCTTGTTATCTGTTTGTTTGTTTATGTATGTATGTACTTACTGATGGTCAGCCAGTGACCCTTTCCTTGGCGATCCGTTCATTTGGTGGTCCAAAAGCCACATGTTTCCACGTAACTGGACCTTTGGATCAGAAAAACTCTGATGGCCCTGATCTTCCTGAAATTTACGAATATTTATATGACAACCATTTGTGATTTCAGTTCTCCGACCTGACTGGTTTCCTTATATATCTGGCAATGACTGCCTCCGTTACATTCATCGATAACTCCTTTATTCCAATTTTCATGCTGATCATTCCGGGGAGACATGATTGCATGGGACCAGTGAGAGAATCCAATCCCTTCTCCGGTATAGCGATCCATTTGAACCACCAAACAATAATTTGAGAATCCGTCCGGAAATGTGACGGACATTTTTAAAAAAAGTTTTTTCTTGCGAATGGGAGCCAGACAAAATAATTGTGCTCACTTATTCATTGGGGAGACAGTGATAATACGTATGGGAACGGGGGATTAAGAGAATCCTATCTCTGCAAAGACAAAAGAGATATGGAGGAAATGCCACCACTTGATCACAGGGGCGATCAGGGCAAGACGGAGAATTGGGGAAACCTGATATCCCAACTCAGGGACGGGTCTGACGCTGCCTATGAAGAGGTCTACCAGAACTATTGGAAACCAATCTATGATTTTGCACGCAAAGCAGGATACAGCCATGAAACGTCCGAGGACCTGACACAGGAGGTTTTCCTGCACTGCAAGGATCCTGACACGTGGAATACGGCCGACCCGGAAAAAGGACTGCTCAGGTCCTTTCTTATCGGTGTTTTCCGCAGAATTGCCTCCCGACACCACCAGAAAGAAACCGCCATCAAACGGGGCGGCAAAGCAAGGATCATTCCCATCGAAAATGAAATGATTGACCGGGCGTATTCCGAGAGCCTCCAGGAATTGGAAACCCCCGAGAAGGTCTACGAACGCAGTTGGGCGCTCCAGATCTTTAAAAGGGCCATCCAAAATCTGCGGCAAGAATACAAATCGGCTGAAAAGTCCATACTCTATGATGCTCTGAAGGACAGACTCACCGGAAATCAGAGCGGCCGGTATGCTGAAATTTCGGAGCAGCTGGGGATGAGTGAGGTGGCACTGCGGACGGAGACCTCTCGCATGCGGCGGCGCTTTGCCAGGATTCTGAAGGCCGAAGTCGCCCGCACCGTTGCCGATTCGGACTGTATCAACCGGGAAGTGCTTTACATTTTGAATTTGCTGAGAGAACACAACTGATCCACTATTCGGGAGTGGATAGCCGGTGCGGGCAGTGCGGCAGGGTGGTTCCCGCGGATGCGGAGGACGGGATCTGTCCGTATTGCCTCGCCAATACTTTACTGGGGCTCATTGAGACCCATGGGATTGAGGAGATTCTGGGGGATGGGGATGCTGGCGGGACACCTGACTTGAATGGTGACCCGGAGTAGACCGGGGTGACGGTGTGAGAGAATTCAGTTGATCCGGTTATTGGATCACTCATCAAATATTTTCAAAAAATCGCTGTATTTCGCGAAACTGGTCCACTGTGTTGCCGGATTGGGATGGAAAATGACTGACAATCGGGAGGGACTTGATCAACGTGGACTCAATCAGATTTCAGAAAGCTGGATGAAAAGAATGAAATTCAAGTATCTGGCAGCGGTTGCTGCATCGTGGGCATTGGGCGGCTCCCTGGGAGCGCAGACATCAGGATATGAAAACACCCAGTTTGAGGCGGTGCGTGGCCTGAAGCCATTCGAGTATATGGAATCGCCGGCCGCACTCCCGAATTACACGCCGAATGCGAGCTGGGGGACTCAGGGCGAGCCGATCACCACTATGCAGAAGCCACTGGATCCCGAGGAATCCGCCAGGCACATGGTCACCTTTCCAGAGTTTGCCATCGATCTTTTTGCCGCCGAGCCGGAGATCGTCAAGCCATTGTGGCTGGCCTTTGACCAGAAAGGCCGCCTGTGGATTGCCGAGTCGGTCGATTATCCGAACCAGCTCCAGCCGGAAGGCGAAGGCCGTGACCGGCTTAAAATAATCGAGGATACCGACGGAGACGGACGGGCGGACAAGTTCAGTATCTTCGCCGATAAATTGAGCATTCCGACTGGTTTTGTCTTTGCTCAGGGCGGAGTGATTGTGGTGCATTCCGGGAAAACCGAACTGCTGCGCGATCTCGATGGCGATGATGTGGTGGACAGCCGGGAGATTCTCTTCACGGGATGGGGTATGAATGATACGCACGCCACAGTCAGCAACCTTCGTTATGGCTTTGACAACTGGATCTGGGGGACAGTCGGATATTCCGGATTCAATGGAGTTGTCGGAGGAAAAAGCATCCGGTTTGGCCAGGGCATCTTCCGGTTCCGCCCGGACGGGTCGGAGCTGGAATTTATACGGTCGAGCAACAACAATACCTGGGGACTGGGTCTGACTGAGGATAATATTATCATTGGCTCCACCGCCAATGGCAATGCCAGTATGTATATGCCCATCCCGAACAGGTATTATGAAAGAGTCCAGGGATGGTCGGCCGCCCGCATGGAAACCATCGCCGACAGTCAGAATTTCTATCCCATCACTGAAAAGGTGCGGCAGGTGGACTGGCATGGGAAGTATACAGCCGGATCCGGCAGCGCGATATATACAGCGCGGCAGTTTCCTGAGGAATTCTGGAACCGGGCGCAATTTGTAGCCGAACCGACCGGCCATTTGCTGGGGCTGTTTTTCCTGAATCGTGAAGGCGCTGATTTTTCGGCGAAGAACGCGAGAAATTTCCTGGCAAGCGACGATGAATGGAGTTCACCTATTTACGGTGAGGTGGGTCCGGACGGCTCGCTGTGGGTCGTGGATTGGTATAATTATATCATTCAGCACAACCCGACGCCGAGGGGCTTTGAGAATGGAAAAGGCAATGCCTATTCCACCCCACTCCGCGACAAGACCCATGGAAGAATATATAAAGTGAGCCATCGCGGCGGGCAGCCGTCAACGGCCGTCAGCCTGGATCCCGACAGACCGGAGACGCTAGTGATGGCCCTGCGTCACGACAACCTGCTCTGGCGGCTTCATGCCCAGCGACTCATGGTCGAACGGAACGACCCCGATGTCATTCCCGGACTCCTGGTTCTCGCAGGAGAGGAAAAGCTGGATGAAATCGGACTGACCCCGGCAGCCATCCATGCCCTGTGGACACTGGATGGACTGGGTGCTTTTGAGGGAGCCAATGAAGTCGCCTACCAGACAGCACTGGGGGCTCTCGATCACCCGTCAGCCGCGGTAAGACGCGCCGCCGCAATGGTACTGCCAAGAACCGGAAAAACTCTCGAGACCCTTCTGGAAAAGGAGGTGGTATCCGATCCGGATGGACAGGTCAGACTGGCCGGGCTGCTTGCGCTTTCAGAACTGCCGGCAGACAAACGGGCCGCTGCAACCATTCTGAATACTCTGAATCACCCCGACAATGTGGACGAGCGCTGGATCACCGACGCCGCTACAGCCGCAGCGGCCACGAACGATGCCGACTTCATCCGCCAGATCCTGGAGAGTTCAAAGGCCTCCAAGTCGGGCGGACTGAATGACAATCTGGTTGCGGTCCTCAAGAGAGTCGCTGTCCATTATGCCGAACGGGGGGCATCGGATACAGTCGTCGCCACTTTAACCCGGCTCCAGGGCGCTCCCACAGAGACAGCCGCCATCATACTCGATGCCCTGACAGAGGGTTGGCCGGCCGACAAATCCCCTGCCCTCACGGGCGATGACAAGAAATCGCTGGAAACAGTCATGGAGGCCCTGCCTGAATCCATTCGCGACCGATTGTTGAAACTTGCCGACCGCTGGCAGGTCCCTGGACTCTTTGAAGGTCGGCTCGCGGCTATTCTGGAAACACTGAGAAATCAGGTCGATGACGAGGAGGCTTCTGATGAAACCCGGGGGGCCGCCGCCGGTCGCTGGATTGGATTGTCTGACACCCGTACCGTATCGGACTCGGTTCTGGATCACATTTCATTGCTCTCGTCACCGACGCTTTCATCCAGTCTAATTGGAGCACTGGCCGAAAGCCGGAACCCGGAAACGGGAGCGGCCATTCTGGCCAAATGGCAGGACTTCACCCCGGCAGTCCGACGGGCTGCCATTTCCGTCCTGATGCGGCGGTCCGAGTGGGCTCTTTCATTGCTCAATTCCGTTTCGGAAAGGAACATCGACCGCACCGATATTCCGACGGAATACTGGTCACAACTGCGTCAGAACCCGAGCCGCCGGGTTGCGGGAATGGCCCGCCGCCTGGCCGAAGCCGATGCTTCCATATCCGAGGACCGGGCTGAGATTGTGGAGAAACTCCTGCCGCTGGCCCGGCAAAAAGGTGATGCGCAACGCGGCAGAGAAGTCTTCACCGCCTATTGCTCGATCTGTCACATTGTCGATGGTCAGGGTGGAAAAGTCGGACCGGAACTGACAGGTATCGGCTCACGGGACCGCGAGGATATTCTTCTCGAAATTCTGGACCCCAATCGATCGGTCGAGGCCAACTACCGACTCTGGAATGTCACCACAAAAGAAGGCGATGTTTTTGCTGGCAGACTCGATGCCGAAACCCGCACCACTGTCGAGATTCTGGATATAGCCGCCCAGAAGCATGTGATTCAGCGTAAGGATATTGCTTCTATGGAGGCCTCGAAGCTCTCTATTATGCCGAATGGGTTTGAGGCCATCCCCGCTGATGACTTGAAGGCGCTCCTGGAATTTCTGGGAAGCAGCCACTGAGGGTGGACTAGGCTGAGGACTGCGTGGACACGTTCAGAGTGACACGCCGAAGATTTTTCCGACGAGTCCGGTGAGGGCCATGGCGAGGCCGCCCCAGAAGAGGACGCGCCAGGCTGCTGGCAGCATGGGGGCTCCGCCGGTCTTGGCGGATGCGGCTCCGAGTATGGCCAGGCTTGCCAGTGAGGCAACTGTCACCACCGGAATAATCGATTGGTCGGCAACAAGCGTGGCTGACGCCAGGGGCAGGAATGCGCCGGCGGCAAAGGTCCCAGCCGATGCCAGAGCGGCCTGAAGCGGCCGGGCACTGAGGGCGTCGGAGATGCCGATTTCGTCCCTTGCGTGGGCACCGAGAGCATCGTGGGCCATCATCTGTTCGGCGACTTGTCTGGCCAGTTCGGGGTCCAGGCCGCGTTCGACATAAATCTCAGCCAGTTCCTGGAGTTCGTAATCGAAATTCTTTTCAATCTCCTCGGCCTCCATTTTGAGGTCGGCGCGTTCGATATCGGCCTGGGATTTGACGGAGACGTATTCACCGGCGGCCATGGACATGGCACCGGCGACCATGCCGGCTATTCCCGCAACCAGAATATTGCTGCGGGTGGTTTCAGCCGCAGCCACTCCCACAATGAGGCTGGCTGTTGAGACAATGCCATCATTGGCTCCCAGAACAGCAGCCCGCAGCCATCCGGACCGGTGAATTTTATGATGTTCCTTGTGCCTGGCTTCATCTTTCATGAGCCGAGTTTAAAAAAATGACTCCCGACTGTCGACAATCGACAACGGGAGGGGTCAGAGCCAAACAGAATATGCCGGGAGCGCAGTGCGGGAATTATTCAGTATCAGAGGACTTATCTTTGTTTTCCGGGACAAATTTGAGGGACGCGGAATTGATGCAATACCGCAGCCCGGTGGGGGCTGGACCATCATCAAACACGTGCCCGAGATGAGCATCGCAACGGTTGCAGATCACTTCCGTCCGCCTCATGAAAAGGGAATTATCCGCCACCTCTCCGACTATCTTCTCATCGACAGGTTTCCAGTATGAAGGCCAGCCGGTGCCGGAATCATATTTCTCCTCCGATGAAAACAGTTCCGCATCACAGCAGATACAGAGATATTTTCCGTCTTTTTTATTATCAAAATATTCATTACTGAATCGGGGTTCGGTGCCCTTTTTGCGGGTTACTTTATATTGCAGGGGCGTGAGGAGCTTTTTCCATTCCTCATCGGATTTGACGACTTTTTCCATATTTGAAGACTTTGCTGAATCCAGATCTTTGGACGGGGTTTGGTTTGAATGAAGGTGGGCGTTCGCTTCGGGTTGAGTGTCTTGTGATTGGCTCTGGCCTTCAGTTTGGACCGGTTCAACCGCGGGTGTTTCCACAGCCAGAGGCTGTGTGTTGGAAACTGCTACCGGTACTGCGGGGGCTGACCAGAAACCAAACAGGCCGAATACTAAAACTGATGTGACCATCAAACCTAAGATCACTAATGTCAGTGCTAATTTCATGTATGAATTATGATCCCATATCCCGGTATTTGCAACCCATAGGCTCAATCATCCCGTCCGACATTATAATGCTTTCCGCTGGGAGAACCATGAATGACATCTATTCACGGTCAATCTCCGGATGCATTCGGCGGGGTTCTCCATGGAATCCTTATGACCGAACTCTCTGGAAGTGACCCAGCAGCCGAGCAGCCGGTCGCTGGCCTCCACTTCGGAATCGGCATCCCCACAAACGACAATCACCGGAACGCTGTGCCGGTGGGCGAGATCGACCACACAACCCACACCCTTTCCCATCAGTGTGCTGGAATCCGATTTGCCCTCACCGGTCACCACCAGATCACTGGAGCGGATCTTCGTCTCCAGTCCGGTCAGTTCACTGAAAATTGAAAAACCGGATGCAAATCGGGCTCCGGCAAATGTGGCCAGTCCAAATCCCAATCCACCGGCAGCCCCGGCACCCGGCATGGTTCTGAGATTGACACCCAGATCCAGTGCCGCCACATCGGCCATACGGCCCAAAAGTTCCTCGGCCCGGACCTTGTCAGATTCATCAGTCAAACCTTTCTGTGGGCCGTATATCCGGGTGGCACCTTCCTGGCCGAGCAACGGATTTCCCACATCGCACGCGATAATCATCTCCACCTCGGCAAATGGTTTTTCCGACGGAGCAATGATGTGAGCGAGCCGATCGAGGTCGGTCCACCGGTGGATCTCCTGGAATGAGGAATCGACAAACCGGTATCCGATGGCTCTGGCCATGCCAAACCCGCCATCATTTGTGGCACTCCCACCGATTCCCAGAAATATCTTTTCCGCCCCGGTGGAGACGATCTGCTTAACGACCTCCCCCACTCCGAGTGTATCGCAGTCGAAGGGGTGGTACTTGCCTGCCGGCAGCATGGCCAACCCGTTGGATTGGGCCGTTTCAAATACTGCAGTGCGCGAATTTTCAATCCACCACCATTCGGCCTGAACTGGATTGCCGGCCGCATCGACAGTGGAGTGAGTTCGCGCCCCCCCACCAAGTGCCACTCCGATAGATGGACCAAACCCTTCACCGCCATCACTCATCGGACATTCGATGAAAGAGGAAGCCTCTGATGAAGTGTGGGCCTCAGCCTCTCTCCACCCAGCCATGAATGCCTGGTGGGCCTGACTGGCCGTCAGAGTGCCCTTCCATTTATCCATGACCATGCAAACGGTTGCAGGCTTTTGACTTTTCATGTCAGAGATCCGGGAATACGCGAGTGCAGTGGCGGATGGGGGTCAGCCTTCGGAAGCGGCATAGAAGTCATCGACACGCTTTTCCACATCCCGGTAGCCGATATCCTTTTCATATATTTTTTTGAACTGATCCATGGATTTATCGGACTGGCCCATATTGTCGAGAGCGACACCGTATTCATACAGGAGTTCCTTCTTCTCATCGTCAAAGAGTTCCTTTTCGGCGAGGGCTTTTTCAAAGGCACTGGCGGCCATGTCATAAAGTTTACGGCGCAGAAAACAGATACCCAGAAACTTGAGTGAGGATATTTTGTGGGCGGGATGGTCCTGAGACCGCTGAAATTGCTTGATGGCGTCCCCAATTCTGCCGCCATTGAAAAATACCTGCCCCAATTCAAACCGGAGCGCCAGATCATTCGGGTGGGATTTGACCCGTGCCTCAAAATCGGTGATCTGAATATCAATCTTCTCCTTTTCGAGAGCCACTCTGATTTCGCCAGTATCAGCAGCAGACGGATCGAGGGCGGCAATTTTCTGATCGACGGTGGCGACCTTGCACCGGGTGATCATTCGGAGGAGACTGGGATCGTCCCCGCCCCGAAGGTCATTCACCCTGGCATAGTATTCCATGCTCTGTTCAAAGTCCCCGGCTTTTTCATAGAGGTCGCCAATGCGTTGGAGGATGGACTGGTTCTCCGGGTCCTCGGCGAGCTGCATCTGAAATTCCTCGACGAGTTTGAGAGCGGTGGCCGGATCCTTGACCTCGCGGGCGAGCTGCTCAAGGGAGACGGTTTCCTTTTCATCCTGAAGCATCTGCCGGTAGCTATCGACTTTGCCGCCGGACAGGGATTCATTCAGAGTCCGTTTGGCCGACCAGGTATTGTAAGCAGAGATGAGTTTGGGATCATCGGGAAAAGCTTTGGTCAGGGCATCCATGATACGGCGGCCCTTATCGCTGCGGCCGACCTTCAGGAGTGAATCCGCCAGCTTGAGTGCATTGTCCCGGTCGGTCGGGTTCTCATTGAAGGCAATCTCCCTCGCCAGCGCTTCTGTCTGGGGAAACTCCAGTGCCATGGCCGCCTCCGCCAGAAGCTTCTGAGCCGATGAATTATAGGGATCACCATTGAGAACCTGCTCGACGGTCACCATCGCTTCGGTCGGGCTCGATTTCAGCTGCACCTGGGCTTTGGCGAGAAGAGGCGAGGCTTTCCCGAAGACCTTCTTGAAAATTGATTTGCTCTGGCCGCATTTCTCGACCTGGGTTTTTCTGAGTGCTTCACGGCAGGCGACAAAGCCTGGCTCTTTGCGCAAAACATCATTGAACAGGGTTATGGCGTAATCAAAATTGCCCTTATTCAGGGCGGATCGTCCCTTGTCATACATCTCCCGCAACGACACGGGGAGATCAGTTAATGCTTTCTCTGCCATATTTAATGATATGATGAATGAATACCCGGCGGTTTTTCATACCTGAATCCATGCCGGTGGAATAATTTACCTGATTTCCGTCAAAAAGGAAACATCTGGAATCATTCTATATTCCGACGATGCTGCAGGCGGCTTGTATTCAGTCGCTTGCACCCGGATGGCCGTCGTGCTTCATGAAGTCGATGAGACGCCGGTTGAATTCCTCGGCGGAATTGAAGCCGGACTGCCGAAGTTTATTTTGGAAAGCGGCGACTTCGACCAGTCTGGCAATATCCCGGCCCGGCCCCACCGGGATGGTGATACAGGGAACCTTGACGCCGAGAATGTCCTCGGTCATTTCCTCGAGTCCGACCCGTTCCATTTCATTGACGTTGTCCCATTCCTTGAGGTGCACTATCAGATCGACTCTTTTATCGAGGCGGATGCATTTGACTCCGAACATGCGGGCCACATTGATGATGCCAAGCCCACGCACCTCGAGGTGATCGCGGGTGATTTCCGCTGAGGTTCCAATGACCTGATCCCCACCGATGAGAACAACCTTGGTGATGTCGTCGGAGACCAGACTGTAGCCCCGTTCAATGAGGGCAAGAACGCACTCACTTTTCCCGACCCCGCTGTCGCCTTTGATAATGACCCCGACGCCCTGAATATCGACCATGCTGCCAATCTCGCTGCCCCGGGGAGCGAACTGGGACTCGAGAGCCAGTGTCGCCGAGTTCATGAAATTCATGGTGATCATCGGCGACCGCAGGATAGGAACATTCCGGCGGCTGGCCTCAGCCAGAAACTCCGGGTCCGGCTTCAGATTGCGCCCGAATACCACACAGGGAATCGACCGCCGGAACAGGAGTTTATAGCGCTCCAGCCGCGTGGCTTCATCAAGGCTCCGGAGGTAGGTGCTTTCCGCACTGCCGATCACCTGAATGCGTTTACTGGCGAAATACTGGGTGAATCCTGCCAGCAGCAGTCCGGGACGGTTCACGGTGGGCTCGCGAATAACCTTATCCATGCCATCGTTGGCAGCAACTATGCTCAACTGCAGCTTGTTCTTCCACGATTCATGGAATTCTCCAACTGTCGTTTTCCTGACGGGTGTATTGCCGGGGGCCATTGTCCTTGCTGATATATAAATATGTGAATATATAATTCCAATTCAGAGATTGAAGTCCGGCCCCAGATATATGTCTCTGGCCTGGGAGCTTTCCGCGAGAAATCTGGAGGTTCCCTCCATGACCACTTTGCCCTGCACCAGCAGATACGCCCGGTGAACCAGCTTGAGCATCTCCCGGACATTGTGGTCGGTTATCAGAACACCAATCCCACGCTCAGACAGCCGGCGGACTATCTTCTGCACCTCAAAAATCGCCAGCGGATCAATCCCGGCAAAGGGTTCATCCATCAGAAAAAGCTGCGGGTTGGTGACCAGCGCCCGGGTGATTTCCAACCTTCGCTTCTCGCCACCGCTCAGCTTGTATGCCTGACTCGAAGCCACGTGCGTCAGGTCCAGTTCCTCGAGCAGATGATTCAGCCGTGACTGCCTTTCCGCCGGACGTATCTGACAGGTCTCCAATACCGCCAGTATATTCTGACGGACCGTCAATTTGCGGAAGACGGACGGTTCCTGGGTGAGGTATCCCATTCCGAGGCGGGCCCGCTGATGGACGGGCAGTCTGTGGACGGGGGTTTTCTGGTAATGGATCTCCCCCTTGTCGGGTTTGACAATGCCGACGACCATATTGAAGGTGGTGGTCTTGCCCGCGCCATTTGGACCGAGGAGACCGACAATCTCTCCGGGAGCCACCCGGATCGAGACATCCGAAACCACCGTCCGCTGACCGTAATATTTGGCCAGGCCACCGGTTGAAAGCAATGCCGGTGCCCCGTCGGATCCATTCATATTCGCGTCATCTGCCATACCCAAAATCTACCCGCTGATTATATTCTCCAATTTCAATTTGTGACAGGAAAACTCAACCCTGTATTTTAGAACTGTTTAATGGTCTGGCCGGGCAATTGGATTTTGTACCCGCCATTGACATTGAATTTATTCCCGGGAAGATCCCATAGAAAACGCGTGTCGGTTGCTCCGACCATCTTCATGCCCGATTCGAGCGTGAAGACCGGATCACGGGTCAGTTCGATAGTCTGTGACCCTTCGAGCATCCTCATGAGCTGGCCGGTGCCGACATTGCCACCGCGGGTGAGACGGACATCCCCCATCGCTGTGAAATCGTTGATGTCATCGGTTGCCGGATTGATATTGAGAGTGAACTCGCGGCACCACATTTTCCAGGGCACGCCATCCCGGATGAGACCGCCCAGCAGTTTCTCAATGCGCTGACCGGGACGATTGTTAAAGACTCCCGGAACAGTGGCTTCCATCACAACCGGTCCGTCGGCCTTCAAAGTTCGGATACGGCCATTGCCCGGGTCGGTCACTATGGATATCGAACGGGCATCGAGACTCCATTGCGGATGCCTGACCGACACATCTCCCGTCAGAACGGCCAGGCCGGGGACATAGCGATATTCAAGACACTCCACCCGGGCCGGTGCCGAGCCATCAATCCTTTGCACGGCCGTTCCGGTGAAGATTTCGAGCCAGGCCTTGTCGCGGCAGACAAACTCGCTGTTGGCCAGAGTCATGGTCATGGATGAACCTCCCCCTTCCTGCAGCCCCCATTGCCAATGACCACCCAAACCATCAATCCGCGCAACGGGTGCTTCGGTGTCCAGTCCGGTCAGATCCAGACGCGGACCCGTCAGCAGAAATTCCTCATTGCGCAGAATGCTGGTCAGGACAAATTCTCCGGAGGATTTCATGCCGGTGACTTTCATGTCCGGATCGAGAGCGAGCACCAGTGAGTCCGACTCCAGATTTGATGAACCGCTGGTGATATTGCGGATGCCCGAGATGACCAGTTCCTGTCCCTGATGCTCGTAATGGTCGCAGACAATTGTCAGCGTGTCCGAGAAAAGCCTCTCTCTCCGCAGCGAGTCCGACAGGTTTTCCTGAACCTTCGGGGGCACTTTGATAACTGAGGAGGCCTCACCGCTGACAACGACCCTTTTTTCAGGAAGATAGAATGAGAGAACCTCTCCGCTGCCACTGGCTTCGGGTGTATTCCACGATGGATTGCCACCATTGAACACCAGCGCCTCTCCCCCGTCCTCACTCAGCTGGTAGACCGCTTTCTCGGCCCGGATATTGTAATGTCGCTCATCCTGAAGCAGCTTCACCACCACACCACGCTCGATAACAATCTGATCGAGTGTCTGACTTTCCGGACGGAGCTGGAGATTCAGTTCCTGGCCGGTCACTTCCAGTTTTTCCCCGTCAAATGCGCGGACATTATCCACATACTTTGCGACCGCCGCACCCGTATTGTAGGTGAGGGACTCGGAAAGAATGGTCAGGGATTTGATTTCCTGCCAGTTTCCGACAAAGCCGGTTTTCCCAATTCTGGAAATGTCGCCCTTCTGTGAATCACCGCCGGTGTCAGCGTCTGGATCCGGAGCATTTTCGGTCGATGCATCCGGATGGGGAGTGAGATTGGTTTCGATGTGTTCGTCGATGCGGATCAGCCCGGAACTGAGATCCCACGCGAATCCCTTTCCGGACATGGTGAATTGTCCGTCGCCACTGGCCATATTGATGAGCCCCGAGGATTTTGCCGAGCGGGTGGCTTCGGCGTACAGCGCCTGATCCGCAGTGATGATAACCTCCGGCTCGCCCGACGAATCCGGCCTCAGGATCTCCAGCCGGAATTTCTCAACCTGAATATCGCGGGTGGCGGGATTGACTTCCGCACTCTCACCGGAAATGCGGGCTCTGAGACTTCCGTCGTCTTCATAGACACCGACCGCAAACCCACCGGCCATACGGATCGAGGGAGCTTTGGAGGCTTTCAGCTGACTGTCCTGAGCCCATACCGGGATGCCAATGCCCACAGTCACCGCCAGCGTCAACACCAGTCTCGCTCCCACATGAGCTGGAACAACGGGGAAATTTTTCATCCCAGTCGGAAAAAATCTATTCATGATCACCAAAATACTTTTCAACAGCCTTGTCCCATAAGCCGGTTGCCTTGAGAATGAGTTCGCAGACTTCCCGGACGGCACCGTGCCCGCCCGCCTGCCAGGTCCGGTAGTGGGCTGTTTTAATCACGTCCCTCCGGGCATTGCGCACCGCCACGGCGAGTCCGACCTTTTTCATGACCGCCAGATCGACGATGTCATCCCCGATAAAACAGACTTCCTCAAGTGTGATGCCCATCGAATCCGCCACCTCCCTGGCTGCGGCAAGCTTACCGCGTTTCCCCTGGGCAAGGAAGTCAATACCGAGTTCGCGAGCCCGCGCCTGGGTCGAGCCGGACATCCTCGCCGAGATCCAACCCACTTTGATGCCCGCACTCCGCAGCAGAACCAGTCCCAGTCCGTCCTGGATATTGAAGCGCTTCAACTCGAGGGGACCCGTCGGGCTTTCGGCAATATAAACACCCGCATCCGTCAGCACGCCATCGACATCACATAACAAAAGACGCACCCGGCTGAAGCGGTTCTGCAGGTCAGCACTCAGATCCCGGAGAGCGGGAGTCTGGTCCTCGCGGAAATCGTTAAGTGGTCCAGCCTCACTCACGCCCGCACCACCTCAAAGATATTTTTCAGGGTTCTGAGAGTCTCCTCGAGTTTGTCCAGCGGGATCATATTCGGTCCATCGGACTGAGCCTCAGCCGGATTGGGATGAGTCTCAATGAAAACGCCATGGGCTCCCGCAGCGACAGCCGCCCTCGCCAGAACCGGGGCGTATTCGCCATTGCCGGACGACTTGTCCCCGCCACCGCCAGGGAGCTGCACCGAATGCGTCGCATCAAAAACCACCGGATACCCCAGCGCCGACATGACCGGAATCGACCGCATATCGGCGACCAGGTTGTTATAGCCAAAGGAACTGCCCCGCTCGGTCAGGATAATCTTCTTATTGTCCGAAGCCGCCAGTTTCTCCACCACCGGTTTCATGTCCCAGGGGGCGAGAAACTGCCCTTTCTTCACATTGATAATCGCCCCCGTCTCCGCCGCCGCAACCAACAGGTCGGTCTGACGGCATAAAAAGGCGGGAATCTGGAGTATCTCCACCGAATGCGAGACCGTATCCACCTGCGAAATCGTGTGGATATCCGTCAGAGCGGGCACATCAAACTTCTCCCGGACCTGACGCAGCGTCTCAAGTCCCGCCTCCATCCCCGGACCACGATACGAATGAATTGACGTCCGGTTCGCCTTGTCGAAGCTGGCTTTGAAAACATATTCGATCCCCAGCCGGTCGCAGATTTCCTGACACCGCCCGGCAATGAGATCACACATCTCACGACCCTCAATCACACAGGGACCCGCAATGCAGAAAAACCGGTTACCCGCACTCAATCGCTTCCAGAGACCATCTCGTTCCATAGACCCCAAAGCATCCCGCATCCCCCCTCCCTGCGCAATGAGAAAGACCCCGACTCAATGAGCCCCGAAAAGCGGTGATCGCCGCCGCACTCCGATAGGGGGCTTTAACTTTCTGCGGTGGCCCTCTGGGGGGAGCCGACGTCCACGTCGGCTTGGTTCGGCTGCACGGATTTGGGGGGTTACTGATAACCCCGGGCTTGGCGGACTGGAACGTCCGCCCTCCTTTTTTGGGGTGTTGTTTTTTGGGGGCCTTGGATGCAAAAAAACCACCCTTTTGTGGGGTGGTTTTCTTAAATTTATATTTATATATATAACCCGGATGATCAGGCGGGTTGGAGGGAGGATTCTTTGTACCACTGGAAGGTGCGCTGGAGGCCTTCTCTCCAGGTGACGTGGGTGGTGAGGTTGAAAGCCTCTATGGCTTTGGAAATGTCGGCGGAGGACATTTTGATGTCACCGGCTCTGGCTTCCATGAATTCGGGAGTGATGGATTGTCCGGTGATATTGCCGAGTTCGTCGAGGAGGTCGAGGAGTGAGATGCTGCTTGCAGTGGCAACATTGAAGTAACGTCCAGCCACATTGGCGGCGGGTGCCTCGGCGGCCGCTATATTGGCGGCGACCACGTTTTCTATATATGTGAAATCGCGGGTCTGGAGTCCGTCGCCGAATACTTTGGGAATTCCACCTTCGAGGATGACGGTGCAGAATTTGGCAATGACGCCGGAGTATGGGGAGTCAAATGCCTGACGCGGGCCAAAGACGTTGAAATATCTGAGCCCCACGGTCGGGAGTTTGTGGAATTCATGGAACATCTGACCATACTTTTCAGAGGCGTATTTCTGGAGTCCGTATGGAGTGATGGGCATGGGCGGGAGGTCCTCGGTCTTCGGCTCGATCGGCTGGTCGCCATAAATGGCGGACGAGGAGGCGAAGAGAAAACGCTTCACATTGTTGCGGGCGGAGATGTCGAGGAGTTTGACGGTTCCGGTGAGGTTGTCGTCATTCGAGGTGACGGGTTCATTGATGGAGCGCGGCACGGATGGCATGGCGGCTTCGTGGAAAACCCAGTCGGCACCCTGAATGATTTTCTCCATGAGGCTGACGTCGTTGATATCGCCCTTGAAGAACTGGAGCTGGTGATCGGGCTGTTTCCAGTCGAGGTTGTGTTCCTTTCCGGAGCTGAGGTTATCGACCACAGCCACTTCAAACCCGCGCTTACAGCAGGCTTCCGCTATATGGGAGCCAATGAATCCGGCTCCACCTGTCACTACTACTTTCATCTCTGAATCTCTACTCTACTCTAAAAGGTTTCCTGATATCCCCTGTCCCTCAAGGGATTATGGATGTCAGATTGATCCTGACCATGGAAAAAGCATATTTTTCCCATGTTTATTTAACCCGACAACACGCTTATGTATTCGGCAGCGGGCTGTGCTGTCTTGAATAATGACTTTGACAATGAATCGGGACACCAGACTGAGACATACGCTGTGAGACACGTCTCTCCCCTGAAGGGCCTTGAATTCACGGTTATTTGTCCATCAGGAAGGCGGTGAGATCACTCAGGGATCTGTCATTGAGGATCTGTCCAAAATTTGGAGGCATGGGTGACTGGTTCAATTCCTCCTCGGTGACAATGTCGTCGGCATTGAGGGTGAATTCAGTGCCGGTGGCATCGACAAAAATCCGGTTTTTGCCGTCCTGACGCCGGAAGAGCCCATTGTGGACGGAGCCGTCTATGGCTTCGATCTGCCGGAGACGGAAGGCCTGATCGAGGTTGGAGCCGGGATCAATGATGTCCTCCAGCAGTCTTTCAAGTCCGCGACTGCCAATGCCATCCAGCTGGGGTCCGACCAGTTTCCCCTGCCCGGCCTTCTGGTGGCACACAGCACAGTGAGTGGTGAAGAGCTGTCGGCCTTTATCGGAGTCAGCGGTGTGACTGCGCACGCCAGCCAGTCTGTCCGACAATGATGGTCGGTCAGCCGATGCCGACGAAACTGATTCAATGAGTGCTGACAATGCGGCACTTTGATCCGGAGAAGCGGCATCACGAAGGCGGTTCACCACTTCGGGAACCTCGAGAATGCGTCGTGTGGCCCTGCCCTCGAGAAGGAGTCCGACTGCCAATCGGGCTCCGGCCGGATGAGTGACCAGCGACCCGGCCCATTCCATCTGCCAGTCCGTGGATGCGGCGGGAAAGGCGGAAGCCACTGATTCGAGGCCGGAGTCATCCGACCGGGCGGCCATCCATCCAATCATGGCATTGCGGAACCAGGGGTCATTGGTGGCAAAAGTGTCCATGAATCCGGGCAGGGTTTTCTGAAAGGCTCCCGCATCCAGGCTGTTGAGGGTGGAGGCGAGACGCAGTCTCGATGCGGGGGGCACATCGCGGCGGGCAAAGAGATTTTCGAGTAGCTTGCGGATGGTGAGTCCGGCTTCGGAGCCGACGGCCGTCAGGACATCCTGGACGCGTTCATCAATCTGCCTCGGGCCAGCCTCATCAACGGCGACCACGGGCGGATTGAAGCGGCCGACCGCCATCCAGGCGTATGCGTCTCCGGTATCTCCGTCGGATATTTCAAGCCTGGCCTGGCGACCGGCGAAGTCGCCCAGAGCCCAGGTGTACGGGTGTGCGGTATCGTGGCGGGGAGGAAAGGATTGTTTGAGAATCTGACCGGTCCGTGAATCAACAAGGCGGATATAATTCAATTCGTGGGCCTCGCGGTCCGGATACCCGCGATGGCCGGCCATGAAGAAGGATAATTTTTCCGGCACCTCAAAACTCCCGGATATCAGTGTGCCAGTCCAGCTCTCACCTCCCGCAGGCAATGAGTCCAGAAATAGTGAAGTGGCATCCCCATCGGTCGAATTCCTGGCCTGTGAGAACCACGGGATTTCGCGACGTGGATTATCCCGGTCGGGGATGAACTGGAATGATTGCCCGGGCAGATCAGCCAACGCCCTGAGACTGGTCAGCGACACCGAATCAGCCCACTGGCGGAGGGGGTGACCGGCAACTGGAAGGGTCAGTCCGCGGGACTGGAGTCCCTCGCGGATCAATCTTAGATTATTGAGGCAGCGCCGCAGGTTTTCGGGTGTCGGGTCAGGCAGTCGTGCCGCCAATTCAGGGAATTTCCCTTCGGGCAGGTATCGGACCAGGAAACCGAGCTGGTCGCGTGTGAGTCTTTCGCCCGGAGCATTCCTGCGGGTGAGAACATATTCAGCGGCAGCTGGTGTGCGGACGGCAGGCAGAATGTCATCAATCAATTTCACCCCACCAGGGGCCACCCCGATATCAGCGAGAGCATTCAGATCCTTCATGGAAGCCAGGATATTCCGGACAGCCATACGGATACGGTGGTGCATGTGATCATCGGCCTTTGGTGTTGAATCCGCCAGCTGGAGGAGAGGCATCAGATCGCGCTCGCCCGGGTGGGCGGACATGGCCCGGACCACCATCCTCCGGACCCGGGGTGAGTCGTCCAGCAGGCCAATCTGCAGCGATGAGCGGAAGGCTCCGGAGATTGACTTTCTCCCGGCCTGGACAGCATAGGCCTGAATTCTCATATTCTCATTGGAATCGACGGCGGCATTGGCGAGGCGGGCGTCCGTCAAAGATCCAAGTCGTTCCAGTCCCCACAGGGCCATGACACGGGCATGTGGATCCTGCTCAGGTGACGACAGGATGGATTCAAATGCCCGCCGGGCACGGGCAGGCATGCGGTCGGTCAGGAAATCGAGGGCGAGATGCCTGCGGGTGCGATTGGGACTGGAGAGTTCGGCGACGGCACCGGAGAAATTGCCGGTGGTGAGATTGAGTCTGGGGTAATTCCAGCGGGAATTGCCGTCCGGGCCATTGTAGGTGATGCGCCAGATTCTGCCGCGGTGGCGGTCGCGTTCCGGGTGGGTGAGCGGGACTTCGTAATGCCCGATGATGCGGTTATAGAAGTCGGCCACATAGAGGGCGCCATCGGGTCCCCACTGGAGATCGACCGGGCGGAACCACGGGTCGGATGTGCTGAGGAAATCGGGCATTTCGCGGGCCTTGGGTGAGGATTCAATCCACTCCATTTCATCTCTGTTGATGCGGCTGGTCATGACATTGCCGACAAAAATATTATCATGCCATTGATCGGGCCAGATGGGATCGTCCATGATGACGAGTCCGGATATCGCAGTGGAACCATGGCTGTGCTGCATGACCATCGGGGCAAAGCCCAGACCATTGTGAGGTTTGCCGAAGCTCGGGTAAAAGGCGCCGGGGATCAGTTGATATATGGGAAGGCTGTGGCAATCGGCTGTGTAGAGAAATCCATATTTGTCAAATGATGAGCCGAAGGGATTGACCTGCCCCCACGTGTATTGTTCGACACGCGAGCCATCGACACGGATGCGGTAGGTATTGCCGGAATTGAGGCGGATTTCCGATCCGTCCCTGGCGGTGATGGTGGAGTCATTATTGAAGCCGTGATTGACGTAAAGCCATCCGTCGTATCCGCGGCGGAAGGCATTCTGCATGCCGTGGGTATCGCGGGGGTGTCCGAGTGGCCCGTATAGGACTTCGCGCACATCGGCCACCAGATCGCCGTCGGTATCCTGGAGGTTGAGGATGGTATCAATACTCCAGACAATGGCTCCGTTTTTGTAGGGATAGACGCCTATGGGGATATTGAGATTGTCGGCGAAGGTGGTGATTTCATCGGCGGATCCGTCCCCGTCCAGATCGTTGAGGACAACCAGAGAATCCATGAATTTATGATGTTCCCCATCCTTGATGGCCCAGGGATAGGCGTCGGAGGTTGTGACCCAGAGTCTGCCCTGGTGATCGAAGGCCATATTCATGGGCTTGGCAATATGGGGTTCAGCGACAACAAGGCGGATATCAAAGCCGGGAGGCAGAGAAAAGGTGTCCCTCTGATCGTCGGGCGTCAGGGGATCGGTGGGACGCACGTGGGCATTGAATGCGCTGTCCTGGGCCAATGTCGTGAGACCCGTGAGACCGGCCAATACCAATACGATAAATTGTGCCAATGGTTGCTTCATGATTGCAAATATTCGGATATCCGACAGGGTAACGGTTGTGGTGGAATTTCCAAGGCCGGAATCACCCGGAAAGAAAATGGAAAGCAGATACCATGAGCCGACGATACCGATTTGACCTGACCAGCGATGACCCGCACCGTCGGCTGCCCGAAAAAATCATGGTCGGCATGAAGGGAACCGAGACTGAGAATCACATTCTCCTCAAAGCACTGGGCTTTGTCCTGTGTTACCGCGATCGCATGGAGATTGAGCAGAGACTGCACCGCAGTGACATTCTCTATGTCCCGGATCTGGTTCGATTTGACTTCACACTCGATGTGGATTTCTGGGGCGAGTGCGGTGACTGCGCTGTGGATAAGCTCAACCGCCTCGCGGTCAAAGCGCCGTTGGCGGAAATCTGGGTTTTCAAGAAATGCCATTCCGAGGCGGACGATCTCGTCCGTGCCATGGAGAAAGCGGGACTGCGCAGGAACCGCTACCACATTGCCTCATTCGCCACAGAGGATTTCCGTGAAATACTCGCACAACTCAAAATGAAGAATTCGCTCTATCTGTGCTCCATGGACTGGGATTCGGGGGAGGGTCAATTTGATTTCAATGGACTGTGGTTTGATATCGCCCTCCGTCACCAGCTTTTTTGAATGGACTGAATCAGTCGGGGACTGATCTGATGTGATTTGAAAAGAAATCCAGGTTCCGAAAATTTTTCAGAAATCATTGATTGAGAGACCGGTAATTTCTTCAGAACCGCCTGACTGAGACCATGGCCATCCGGCTTCAAAATTTTTTTTACCCTGTCAGTGGCAAGCATTTACGGACATTTGAAAGAGTTTCAGATTCCATGTGGCACATGGAATGCGTCGAATCAGGAATGGGAAATATGATAGCCGAACAGATGAGAGAGATAGCCCGGGATCCGGAGATGGTCGGGCGCCCAGTCCAGATGAAGATCGGAGTGGTAACCTCCTCCTATCCCAGAGATGAAAATGATGCGAATGTCCCCTGGTTGCGGGAAGCGGTGAGAGGACTGGTGAAGTGTGGACATGAGGTGAAAATATTGGCGCCATCCTACAAAGGACTCGGCAATCATGAGATCGATCAGTGCACAGTGAATCGATTCAGGTATGCGCCAGCACCCTGTGAGGACCTGACCCATGATGCCGGTGCACCGAGCAGAATAAGAAACCCGTTATACAGGATGCTTACTATCCCGTATGTTATCAGCGGCATACTCAATACCCTGATGTGGTGTCGTAAGGAGCGTATAGATATTCTGCAGGTGCACTGGCCGGTCCCACATGGTTTGTTCGCGCTGTTGCCCAGCCTGTTTCTGGGAACAAAGGTGCAGTTTGTCTGCCATGGGGCTGAGATGGCCCTCTGCCGTAAGTCGCGTGCGATTGCCTGGCTGATGAAGACCTTGACCCGCGTGGCCGATAATGTCGTCTGCAACAGTTCGCATACCAAAAATCAGATTGAAAAAATTACGGGATGCGATGCTGCGGTGATTCCATACGGTACTTCGGTCAAGGTTCGATCGACGCAGCGGTGTCCCAGGGAAGAGGGAGGGAAACTCAGACTTCTGTTTTCCGGCCGGCATGTGGAGCGCAAGGGGGTTGATTACCTGTTGAAAGCCATGCCCTCAATCCTCAGCAGAATGGATGCGGAACTTGTGCTGACAGGACACGGCGATCAGACCACGCAGTGGAAAGAGTTGTCCGCCTCACTCGGACTCGATGATCATGTCCATTTTGCTGGAACAGTCAGCCAGACAGAGCTGAGTAATTTATATAACGAAAGTGACATATTTGTTCTCCCGGCTATATATGACAGATCGGGCGATACAGAAGGACTTGGAGTTGTGCTCGTGGAAGCCCTGTCATCAGGATGTGCGGTAGTGGCCAGCGGTGTCGGCGGTATCGTCGATGTGATCATCAATGGCCAGACCGGTCTGACAGTGCCGGAAAAAAACAGTGACGCTCTGGCGGATGCCATCGTGCTCCTCGGGAAAGATCGGGAATTAGCCTCCAGACTGGCCATACAGGGCATGGAACACATATCCACAAATTTCAACTGGAGCTCACTAACTGCAAAAACTGAAATTGAGCTATTGAAAGGGTTAAACAGGAACGACCAACCTGATCAGCCGGAAAATGTGTTGATCATCGAATTTTCATATTGAACTAAGATCCCTTATAACATCCGAAGTTTACGTGACTTCAAAGTTCAGATCTGGATACTGTCCGGGTTTGTTCTTTTAGTGATTCCAGTGAGCCGGTAGTTCGTGGTGGTGGATGGATGGAGAACAGAATAAAATGGAACCGGATCTGCAAAGCCATTAAGATGAGGGCCGATCAGAGATTGATTCCAGGGGACTGAGATATGATGAATGACGACCTGCAATTCCGAACCGACCAGCTGGAGAACCTTTTTCCTTTTCATATAATATTTAATCGGGATTTGACAGTGGTCGGGTATGGAAAAAGTCTTTCCAAGGTCATCGCAGATATCGCCCCCGGCAGAAATCTGGCTGATCTGCTTATTCTGGAAAGGCCGGAGAGAGAGCTGACTTCCGAAGTATTCACGAGCAATGGTCATGGCAATGTGCTCTACCTGTTTTTGAATCCGGTCAATAAATGTCTTTTGCGTGGGGAGGTGCTGGAACTGGACACCGGGTGCTTTGTCTTTATTGGGTCTCCATGGCTGACCACACCGGCCCAGCTTGGGGAATTTGGTCTGAGTATTGGCGATTTTGCGGTCTATGATCCGATCGTTGATCTGCTGCAGATGGTCCAGAGCCAGAAGATTGCTCTCAATGATCTTCAGAAACTGGCCAACACCCTCAAAAAGCAGCGGCAGGAACTCAGAGAACAGGAACGCGAAGCCAGAAAGCTCGCTCTCATTGCCAGCCGGACTGACAACGCCGTCATCCTCACCAATGCCTTGGGAGAAATCGAATGGATCAACGAAGGTTTCACCCGCATCACAGAATACACACTCGAGGATGTCGTCGGCAAAAAGCCGGGAGAATTCCTTCAGGGCCCGGAAAGTCAGATCGATGTCGTCGACCGCATGCGCGACCACCTCAATAAGGGAGAGGCCTTCAAAGAGGAACTCATCAATTACACCAAATCCGGTTTCCCATACTGGGTGCACATTGAAGTTCAGCCCATCCACGACAAGAACGGAAAGCTGACGCATTTCATGGCCATTGAGGCCGATGTCACCAAAGAGAAAGAGGCCGCCCAGCAGCTGCAGAGGGAAAAAGACCTTCTTGAACTCACTCTGGCCTCCATATCCGAGGCGGTTCTGACAACATCCAATGACGGACGGATTGAGCTGATGAATCAGGCGGCAGCCAACCTCTTCGGCGTGACCAGCAAGGTGGCCATTGGATCCCCGGTTTTTGATTTCATCCGTCTGACAACGCTTCAGGGCACTCCCATAGAAAATATTTTTGAAATATCGGAGGACCCGGACGAGGAGACAGTCAGCGGCAACGTATTCGACCTCCAACAGGCTGTATTGATGACCAATTACCGGGGTATGGACCGGAGAGTCACATATCAGATAAAGCCCATGGAACCCGGATTCGGCAGTGCTTCCCGACTGCTGCTCGTCCTGCGCGATGTGGATGAGGAACTGGAAATCGAGCGGATGAAGACCGATTTTGTCTCCTCGGTCTCTCACGAACTGCGCACGCCGCTGACGTCGATCAAGGGATTTGTGGCCACGATTCTGAAGGATCCTGAGATGCCGCCGGACGTGCGGACCCAGTTTCTGAATATTGTGCACGATCAATCGAACCGTCTCCAGGATCTGGTGGACGACCTCCTGGAGATATCGCGGTTGGAATCCGGGAAAATTCCTTTCAATTATGAAATTGTGGAGACGGCCACAATTCTGCGGCAGGCGATTCGTGAATTTGAGATGCCCGCGGAGAAGGCCGGGGTGGAATTGCGCCTCAATATGCCTAGCACGCTCCCGAATCTATATGGAGATCGCAGCAAATTCCGCTCAGTCCTGACCAATCTCATTTCCAACGCCATCAAATTCACACCGGAAGGTGGCACGGTCGGTGTTCAGGTCGATCTGGATGCGGACAATCTCCAGATTATTGTATCCGACACCGGTATGGGGATTCCGGAAAAGGACCGTGAACGCATTTTCCAGAAATTCTTCCGCGTCAACCGCCCAGGTGTGGAAATCCAGGGCACAGGACTCGGATTGGCCATCGTCAAGGCCATCGTCGAAAACTTCGGAGGATCGATCCGACTCAAAAGCCGCGTCGGAGAAGGCACGACTTTCCATCTCGAATTTCCGTTCGGTCAGGACAGAATCGGAACCAGTTCGGAACTTGATGACTCTCCCGGTGACTGATAAGATAAGCGCATTAAGCTTTTCCGAATCACAATCACCATGTCTGGAATCAGTATCATGAAATTTTCAGCCGGGTTGCTGTCTGTGCTGCTGAGTGCCGGGTCTCTCAGTGTCAGTGCGGCCGACTTCTCCAACGACATTCAACCAATTCTGAGTCGGCATTGTTTTGAATGCCATGGGGAAGGCGAATCCAAGGGCGGTTTTTCGATGGAAAGGAGATCTGGACTGCTGAGAGGCGGGGATTCCGGTGAGCCGGCTGTCATTCCCACATCCTCAGACTCCAGCTATCTGATGCACCTGATTGCCGCTGTGGAGGATGATGATGCCATGCCTCCGGATGGAAAACGCCTGACCCAATCCGAGATTTCACTGATTCGCGAATGGATCGACCAGGGGGCATCCACACCTCCAACAATGGGCCCGGATTCGGAGAAACTGGAAATCTCCCACTGGGCTTTTCTGCCGGTCCAGCCCCCGGAAATTGATCTCGATGATGACCGCCATGCCAATCCCATAGACTTTTTTATTGAGAAAAAACTTCGCGGGTCCGGGCTGGGCTTTTCTGAGCCAGCGGACCCGGTGACCCTTGTGAGGCGGCTGAATCTGGTGATGCATGGGGTCCCTCCCGGTCCGGAGATGGTCGACCAGTTTGTGGCCGATCCTGTGGCGGGCACCTGGTCGCAACTCGTCGATCAGGTGATGGCCGATCCCGCCTATGGCGAGCGCCTGGCCAGCCTGTGGCTCGATATTGCCCGGTTCGGTGAAACCCAGGGGTTTGAAACCAACCGCGAACGCCCGAATGCCTGGCCCTTCCGGGACTGGGTCATCAACGCATTCAACCACGACATGCCATACAACGAGTTTGTCAAAGCCCAGATCGCAGGCGATGCCACCAGCCACCCCATCGGCACCGCCTTCCTCGTCGCCGGCCCGAATGACATCGTCAAAGGTCAGGACCCGAAACTGGGCCCCATGCAGCGCATGAATGAACTCGACGACATGATCAATACCACTGGCACCGCCTTTCTCGGACTGACCCTCGGATGCGCCCGATGCCACAATCATAAATTTGATCCGGTCACCCAGAAGGATTATTACGCCATTCAGGCAATCTTCGCCGGTGTCCAGCACGCCGACAGGGATATCCGACTGGCCCCGGACAATCAGAATGCCGTCACCCGCACGAAGAGTCAGATTGATGCGGTGACCCGTCAGCTGAACACAATAATTTCAGCGCAGCCCATGGAGGCTGTCAGTCACCGTCTGAACGAGGAGATTTTTGAACCTGTTGAGGCCCGCGTGGTCCGTTTTGTGATTGACCGCACACAGGGAGGTGCCCTGCCCTGCATTGACGAACTGGAGGTTTTTGAAAAGGGTCAGAATATTGCCCTGGCGGCTCTTGGAGTCAAAGCGGAGTCATCGGGGGATTTTGAACACCCCCTCCACAAGCTCGGGCACATCAATGATGGAAAAACCGGGAACAGCAACAGCTGGATCGCCTCCACCAGCCAGAGCGCCTGGGTCCAACTCACCTTTGAGAAATCCAGGACCATTGACAGAATCGTCTGGGCACGCGACCGCCAGGGGCAATTCAGAGACAGACTGCCCGTTGAATACCATATCCTCGCCGGACCCTCCGCGGATCAGCTGACGCGGATCAGCGACTCCGGCCGACGACTCCCTGAAGATGGCGATCTCACCCGATTTTACCAGAGCACCGTCAATTCTCTGACCGGCTCGAAGGAACACGAAGCGAGCAGCCTTCTCTCTGAATGGCAGAATCTCCGGGATGAACTGGACCGGCTCACCGCAACCAGGACCGTCTATGCCGGCCGCTTTGAAAAACCCGGACCGACATACCGGCTCTATCGCGGTGAACCCGATGCCCCACGCGAAATCGTCCCACCAGGCACCGTCGAAATTCTCGGACATCTGGATATTGACAATGCCACTGCCGAACAGGAAAGACGTCTGGCGTTGGCCGATTGGATCGCCTCGGATTCCAACCCCCTCACCGCCCGCGTGATTGTCAATCGCCTGTGGCAGTTTCATTTCGGCCAGGGGATTGTCACCACACCCAATGATTTCGGAAAAAATGGGGCCAGTCCGACACACCCGGAATTACTGGACTGGCTGGCAGGCGAACTGATGCGGAGCGGTTGGTCCCTCAAGCACATCAACCGACTGATCCTGCAATCCCGGACATGGCGGCAATCCGGCCGACCCGTAAGTGAATTCATGGCCATAGATGCCGGAACCCGCTGGCTCTGGAGATTCCCGCCCCGGCGCCTGAGCGCTGAAGGCATCCGCGATTCCATTCTCGCTGTCGCCGGGACACTCAACCCCGAATCCGGTGGCCCGGGTTTCAGCGCCTTCAAGGTCGACCTCGAAAATGTGCGCCACTACCATCCCAGAGAGAATTATGGTCCCAGTGAATGGAGGCGTATGGTCTACATGACCAAGGTGCGGCAGGAAAAAGATTCGGTCTTCGGCGCCTTTGACTGTCCGGATGGCAGCCAGGTTATCCCGAGACGCAGCCGGTCCACGACTCCGATTCAGGCTCTCAATCTCCTCAACAGCCTCTTTGTCAACCAGCAGGCCGATCACTTCGCACAACGACTCCGGTCGGAATGCGGAGACGACCTGAATGCGTCCATCAACCTGGGTTGGAAGCTGGCATTCGGACGGACTCCCTCACCCGATGAGTTGAGTCTGGCCAGTGATCTTGCTGAATCCCATGGTTTGAGTCAATTGACACGGGCCATCCTTAACGCCAACGAATTTCTGTTCATTCCCTGAATTCTCCCCGCGCCATGACAAACGAAAACCTACCTGTATCGCAGCGGCACTTTCTGAAACACACAGTCGGAGGGCTTGGTCAGATAGCTCTTTTGAGTCTGCTCCAGCGCGAAGGCCTGCTCGTATCATCGGCTTCCGGCAACGAGAATCCCTATGCGCCGCGGACGACACACTTTCAGCCGAAGGCGAAGAATGTGCTGGTGATTTTCTGCTCGGGGGCCTGCAGTCAGATTGATACCTTCGACTACAAACCGGAGCTGATAAAACGCAATGGCCAGCCCATGCCGGGAGCGGAGGGATTGAAAACATTCCAGGGCGAACAGGGCAACCTCACCCGCAGCCCGTGGGAATTCAGACCAAGGGGCCAGTCCGGCAAAATGATTTCCGACCTCGTTCCCCACCTGGGATCACTGGCCGACGAAATGTGTTTTATCCACTCCCTCACCTCGCGCACCAACACCCACGGACCTGGCGAGAACTTCATGTCCACAGGCAATATTCTCGATGGATTCCCCAGCATGGGCGCGTGGGTGACCTGGGCTCTGGGGTCGGCCAGCCAGGAACTGCCCGCCTATGTGGCCATTCCCGACCCACGTGGCACTCCCCAGTCATCTGTCAATAACTGGGGATCCGGGTTTCTGCCGGCGGCTTTTCAGGGGACCGACTTCAATTCCTCAAACCCGCTGAGAAATCTGGACATTCCGGCAGGCATCACACCCGCCACAGACCGGGCCACCCGAAATTTCCTGAGTGCCCTGAATAGAAAACATCTTGAGAAATATCCCGGCGAGTCCGATCTGGCCGCCCGCATTGCCAGTTATGAACTCTCCGCCAGAATGCAGATGAGTGTGCCGGAGGTCTCGGATTTGTCGACCGAACCACAGAGTATTCTCAGGATGTATGGCGCCGACGACACGAGCAATCCGCTGAAGGCATCATTCGCCCGCAACTGCATTCTGGCCAGAAGACTGCTCGAAAAAGGTGTCCGGTTTGTCCAGCTCTTCAATGGGGCTTATCAGACCGGAGGTGAAGGCGTGAGCAACTGGGACGGACACAAGGTTCTGCACGAACAATACAGCAAACACGGTCCGGTCCTCGATCAGCCCGCAGCGGCTCTGATCAGAGACCTGAAATCACGGGGTCTTCTCGATGAGACCATCGTGCTGTGGTGCACAGAATTCGGCCGCATGCCCACCTTCCAGAAGGGCGCCTCCGGTCGCGACCACAATCCCGAGGGCTTCACCGCTTTTCTCACCGGAGCCGGTGTCCGACAGGCATTTTCCTACGGATCCACCGATGATTTCGGCTACAGGGCCGTCGACAATGTCGCCACCGTATACGATCTCCACGCCACGATCCTCCACCTCCTCGGTCTCAATCACAAACAGCTCAGCTTCTACCATAACGGCTTTGAAAGAAGACTCACCGACGTCCACGGCCACGTCATAAAAGATATCCTCGCATAATCCCGGTACGCAGCCCCCAGGTCGGCCCTGGTCAGATAACATTCCTCCATCATGAGGATGAGCTTTGGGACATCTGTGGCCCAGGAATGGATTTCATAACGACTGTAATTTTCCGGGTGGGCACAGTCACCGAAAGCAGTGCCATGACAAAGGAGGAATTTTCACATTGAAAAGGAACTGGTCCCGTTTCATTACCCAGTAAACTATGATTTCGCCCAAAATGAAAATAACCAACCACTTATCCCGGGTATTCGCTCTGGTTTCAGTCTTTCTTGGGGTGATGAACGGCTGCGGAACGGGAAGCCCGAAATATTATCATGAGAAATAT
This sequence comes from Smithsoniella earleae, assembly GCA_032356285.1. Classification (NCBI taxonomy): domain Eukaryota; kingdom Viridiplantae; phylum Chlorophyta; class Ulvophyceae; genus Smithsoniella; species Smithsoniella earleae. Next base: position 385,246 of record JAULKQ010000009.1, read on the forward strand.
AGCCCATCAGGAGTTGATACAAGGCCCTCAGTCAATACGGAAGAATTGGTTATTCAAAAGCAGGTGGAAGGTCACACTTGTGGCTATCATTCCTTATCCAGTATCTATTATGCGCATGGACTGGACCCGGCAGTTTTAAATTTGAGATTCCGACTGGGCGTGGATAAATCAGCAGTCCCCTTCGACAGTGAGACATTAGGCAGTATTCATCCTGATATCTTCAGAGTAGCCCGGCAGGACGGGTTCTTTCTGAGTGTTTTGGATCCTGGATCGATCAGGACAGAAGCATTATTATGTGAACATGGAGCTGAAGGTTTATACTCAATGGTGCTGATATCCCGAAAACAGAATGGAAATTTACATTGGGTGGTTTTGGGAAAATGCAGTGGAGACAAAGTAATGGTTTATGATTCATTGTCTGATTCGGTTTATGAAGAAAATCTGAGCGATTACTTAAAGGAAAATGTATTTAGTATATTAACATTCAAACCAATCAGCGAAGTCACATCATCAGTTGCCGGCAGCCATATCGACGGGATCAAAGAAATGAACGAGGTCAGAAAAAGAATAAACTCAAAATAAAATCGGATTGGAACTCAGAATTCCTGATATTCAGATTCCTGGAATCATCAAAGCATGTGGTCGCCCTGCCAGCATAGATACATACCCGGTAAAGATGCCTTGAAGAATTCATTTTTTCAGTTCCAATACACGAAACCAGTGAGCATTATGGCAACCCGGAATGGAAACGTCATCTCATACGGGCTTCTCCTGTTCTGGCAACTCCAGTTTCTCTGATTAACTGCGGAATTAGCGTCTATTAAACTCAAGTTCCTATAGGGAAAAATTGATTTTCCCCAACAGCCCAAACACTTTTTAAAAAATTGGGGCCTTTTTACAGACTTGATCTCTGGGTACAAAACCTCCTTCAGCTGCTCGGGCGCACTCCCAGCAGTTCGTAGGCTTTTAGCTGTAATTCTGTCGGCTGGGTATACTTTTCAAAACTCGAGGCCCCCTTCAGTTTAGGCTTAATGACACACATACTGTGCGTCGACAACGCCTCCATCAGGGTTTCAAAACTCTGCACTTGTATTCCCTCTTCGGTTTCCTTGCTGGCCTTCTTTTTCCTGGCTTTCTCCGACAGGACGGTTTTCTCAACCGGGT